>CAUYUJ010000547.1:493682-513682 GCA_963575745.1 Prorocentrum cordatum
GAGGAAGGGAAAGAGACTGCGGCGGCGGCGGGGAGGGGGAGGACGAGGACGAGGACGAGGAAGAGGGGGAGGAGGGGGAAAAGGAGGAGGAGGCGGAGGAGGAAGGAGGAGGAGGAGGACGACGACGATGGTAGGACGGGCATGATGCCATGGCAGCAATGGTTCAGAATGCGTTTTGTGTGTGAGGATTTCCAGAGTGGCTTGCGGCCCTCGTCTCTGCCACCCCCGTGAAAAACAGCAGGAGGGCATGGACAAATCCTGGTAAAATCTTGGGACGCCTCACTCTCGTATCGGGCGTTGGCAGGACTGGGCTTAGTGTGACCTGGTTTAATGATGTGTAGCGGGGGACGCCCTCCCCCCGCCCCAGTCCACCGACCAGAACTGCCGTCACCAAGAAAACTAGTGATGATTCTCCTCCCCCTCCTCCTCCTTCTCCTCCTTCTCCTCCTCCTAAGCACAACCTTGCGGCGGACAGGGTCCGTCCACCGTCAGCTACGGCAGACCTGGTCTAGTGATTCCAATGCGTATTTTGGATGTCGGGGCCCAATCGCTACGTAACGGGGGCCCAAGCACGCACCGATGTCTTGCCGAAGCCGCGCCCAGCCGTGGCGACGAGGGAGCTCTCCGCCGCAGGGCAACCATACCAGGAAGCCCAACTCGGACTGCTCTGCTCGTCGTCCTCCTCCTCCTCCTCCTCCTCCGCCTCCTCCCCCTCCTCCCCCCCGCCTCCTCCTCCCCCCCGCCTGCTCCTCCTCATCCTCCTCCTTCTCCTCCTCCTCCTCCTCCTCCTCCTCCTCCTCCTCCTCCTTAACCGGCTCCCCTTAACCAGGGTCCTGGCTATACCCGATCGTGACCTCCTGGCCCCTCGGCGCAAGGGGAGCCCGCGCGCGAGGCTCCGCGCCGGGCTCCGCGGCTGGACACCCTCGGGGGAGCGCGCGGGCCCCCCCCCCGGAGATCCTCCCCGCGCACACCCCCCTTGTTGAAGGTGATGGTTATAATATGGACTTATACTCACAACCTGATGTATTTTCCTCCACTCCACCTGCCGGACCCGTGTCTTGCAATGTTTAAGCGTCCGCTGCTAAGACCCCACCGACCCCACACCCCTGAGGTGGACGGGAAGAGATGGGAAGAAGGGGGCCGGAGACCCCTGGCGGCGCCTCCGGCTCCGCCCCTGGCGCGCTCCGCGCGCCAGAGAGGGGGGTCCAACGCCGATCCGAGAAATCCTCGCGGCCCTCCGAATTCTTATGTTTACGTCATTTGTTCCTTCCCTAGGAAAGAGAAAAAGATGGAATTGGGGCAAGAGAGCAACACGGGAAGAGGATGTCGACGTTTTACCCTGCCTCCCCTGGTGCAGCCCAGAGACGGCTCCCGTGCGCAGCGGCTGGCTCCGCTTCGAGACCCTGGCCAGAACGAGCTCCAGAAGAAAGCTTGGGAACGCCTTTGAGGGAGGAGGGGGGAGGGGGCGAGGATGCTGAGGAGGGGGTCGGGAGGGGGGGACACAGGGGGAAGGGGAGGGGGAGGTGGGGGAGGAGGGGAAGGGGAGGAGGGAGCGAAGGGAGCGAAGGGAGCTGAGCGATGGGGAGCAGGCAGGACTGACGATGAATGAGTGAAGGGTGCGGCTGGAGGAGGAGGAGGAGGAGGAGTGAGAAGGAGCAGGAGGAGGAGGAGGAGGAGGAGGAGGAGGAGGAGGACGAGGAGGAGGAGGAGGAGGAGGAGGAGGAGGAGGAGGAGGAGGAGGGGGAGCAGAAGGAGGAGGAGGAGGAGGAGGAGGAGGAGGAGGAGGAGGAGGAGGAGGGTCCACGCGCGGCAGAGCCGGCGCCGCAGACGCGGAGCGCGCCGCTGCTCGCGCCTACTGCCCGCTGCCCCGGCCTCCCCCGGGCAGAGGGGGCACCTCCGGCCAGCGGCGGCCGCCCCAGCGGGCGCTCTGCGCGGCGCGGCGGCATGCGGCCGCCATGCGGCCACCGCCCCGCGGGGGCGCCGCACGGGTCGCCCTCGTCGCCCTCGTCCTCCTCGTCCTCCTCGTCGTCCCCGTCCCCCTCGTCCTCCTCGCCTCATCCTCCTCGTTTCCCTCGTCCTCTTCGTCCTCCTCGTCCTCGTACTCCTCCTCGTCCTCGCCGTCCTCGTCGTCCTCATCGTCCTCGTCGTCCTCGTCGTCCTCGGGGGGGGGGGGGGGCGGCGCGGTCGGGGAAGGGGGGGTGGGCGGGCATGCCCCACACCAGGAGGCGAACGGCCGGGGCAGGTGAGCGACGACAAGGCACGGGCCTCGCGCGAGAGGACATCTAACCCTGGCAAGCAAACAGTAACCCCCCCGGCGATATCGCTAGCACAGAAAATAAAATAAATAATTATTTTGGGCGGCGCCCTCCGGCGATATCGTTAGCACAAAACAAAGAAAATAAAATTTAACAAAAAATGCCCCCCCGGGCCCGAAGCTGGCGGCAACGCGAGGCGACAGCCTGAAGAACCAACGCGCACGAACGCGTGCCAATGGGTTCCCGCCTTGCTAGAACACTGGGAAACTGACGCGCATCGGAAATCAAAGGTAAATCAAAAATGACAAACAATGAAATCACCGCAAGCAACTATACTTGAAAGGACCACCCAAAGGAATCCCAGAGAAATCTCAGAAGGAAGCCCACGCAGAATCTCAAAGGATCCCTATTGGAAATCCAAAATAATCTCAAAAAGGAACCCCACAAAAATCGCAAAGGGATCTCAGCGGCAGCTCAAACGAACCACGAAGGAATCTAAGGAATCTGGAAAACGCGGGCTCGCGTGGACATAAGCAAACTCTATTGCGGCCGCAATGAGGAAATTGTTTTTTTTTTTGTTTTTTTTGTCACGGGGTCCTATGGGAGAGTCCACGGAGGGATATCGCAGACGGATTCCGCGAACCCCCCCGCGAGATGTTAGCACATTTATTGAAAATAAAATAATCCACAGGCTCCGGAGGTCGATGGGATGCCCCCTTTCAGGGATTGTCGAAGGAATGTCACAGGAACTCGAAAGAACCCCCAAAGAAATCCCATAATAATATCACAAGAAATCCCATGCATGATATCGAAGGAACCAATTGAAGTTCAAAGCAATCTCAAAGGAGCCCAACAGAAATCGCAAAGGCATCTCAGCGGCAGCTCAAACGAACCACAACGGAATCTAAGGAATTTGGAAAACGCGGGCTCGCGTGGACATAAGCAATCCCTATTGCGACCGCACTAGGGAAATTGATTCTTTCAGGGGATCCTATGGGAGAGTCCACGGAGAGATTTCGCAGACGCATTCCGCGACCCCCCCCGCGATATGTTAGCACATGTATTAAAAATAAAATAATCCACCGGCCCCGGATGTCGATGGGATGCTCTCTTAAGCAATGGGGTATCAAACGGATATGACCGGAGCCTCAAGGGACCCCCAGAATAACATCAAAGGAACACCAGAGGAGTCTCAAAGGAGTCCCAAAATAATCAGAATGGAAACGGCAAGGAATCTCAAAAGAAGCCAATCGGAGTAGCAGAGGAATCTCTGAGGAATCTCACAGAAACGCACAGAATCACAAGAAGCGACTCTGGGCAGGTGTGCCTT
This sequence comes from Prorocentrum cordatum, assembly GCA_963575745.1. Classification (NCBI taxonomy): domain Eukaryota; class Dinophyceae; order Prorocentrales; family Prorocentraceae; genus Prorocentrum; species Prorocentrum cordatum. The sequence continues at coordinate 497,268 of CAUYUJ010000547.1, forward strand.
GTCGCTGGGCTCTGGACTACAAGGGGACCAGGCATTCAGAGGCTTGTGGAGGCCTTTCTGGAGGCCTCCTGGGAACCTCCGGGGACTTCCCCTCCGCGGACCTCTGGTGACCTGCGGGGGATATCGCTTCCGCCCCGGCCCCGGTGCCGGAAGCGTTATAATTTCCTCTGATGAGGGGGGGGGGGGGGAGGGGGGTTTACTGATTGCTTCCCAGGGTTAGTCAACGATCTCTTGCGCGGCGACCTGCACGGGCCGCCGGCGCGGCACGCTGCACCGGAGACAACGGCGCCTGCGCGCGACCCTACGCGTGCAGCGTCAAAGCGAATGTCAGTGAAGACGACCCCGTGTTCTCACGTCGCTCAGGCGGCACCCCACCACACCCCCACCAGCGAGGCGATGGGAGCGGCGGTGCAGGAGGGGGGGGGGGCAAATGGGCGGAAGATGGGTGGGGAAAACTGACAAGGGGGGAAGGGAGGAAGCACGTGGAGAGGACTCGACAAAATCCCTGGACCGAATGTGCTTCGGCTCTTTCCGTTTCCCGAAAGCCGCAAAGCTGGGAATCTGAACCCCGGAAGCCGAAATCTAGGAAAACAGCGTCGATATGCTCCGTGCCTTTCTCATCGAATCGAAAGATAGCGAACGTTCCAGATGGGGACCTCGACCAAGCCCCTAGAACATGAAAACTTTGTCCGCCGTCCTCGTCTTCGTCCTTTTCCTCATCACTCTCAGCGGCATCGTCGTCCATTTCGCCCTCGTCTTCCCCCTCCCCCAATCTCGGAGGGGGGCCAGCGGAATGACGTAAACCTCTTGCAGCAAGAGGCAGCGAGCGCGTCATTGAGGTGACAGAAAGGTACGGCTAGCGCGACTCCCCAAACCTCTCCTAGGGCGCCCTCCGACCAGGATTTCGGAGCCAATTCAGCGGTTGCGACGAAAACCTCCCACGAGGCCCCAAGAAAATTGGAAAACGAGGGACGGGTAACAGTATGGATGCCTCTTCCTCCTCTGACGATGGGAGCGGCGGGGCGGTGACTTCGGTGGCAACTCATGGGAGCCTCCTGTCCCGTCTTGTCGGCTCTTGCGAATCGACGCTAATCGACGCTAAATCGACGCTAACCGACGCGAACCGATGCTAGATTTGGCGTTGTCCCGTCGGCCCTAGACGCGAGTCGACGCGAGTCGACGCGAAAGACAGAAATTGCGAAGGTCTACAAGGCTCCCGTGATTTGTTACCGAAGGTGACCGCGGTACGGCAAGTTCGTGTCGTGTCGACCTGAGCGATGGTTCCTGACACCCCGGGGATCCTTCAACCTTGAACGATCGGCCGTTTCCGCAACGTCCACTCGTTCAACATCGACCGATTCTGGGCTGCCGCCGGTCGACGCGACACGAACCTGCCGCAGACAGACGCGCTGCACAACTCGCAGGAGCAACTGCTCCGCGCAAGCTGGCCTGGGGCCCGGCGCGCGCAGCGCAGCAAGCACGGTGGGCGCGCCAATGGGGGGCGGCTGGGGCGGGGCGCCTGAGGGCGGGAGGCCTCGTGCTCCTGGGAGGCGACGCGCGCCTCTGAAGGGGGAAGGGGCGGGGAGGGGGCGGGGAGGAGGGGGGGAGGGAGGGGGAGGGGGGACGGGGACAGGGACGGGGACGGGGAGGAGGAGGAGGAGGAGGAGGAGGAGGAGGAGGAGGAGGAGGAGGAGGAGGAGGCGACGACGACGAGGACGAGGAGGAGGAGGAGGGCGGAGGGCGGAGGGCGGAGGGGCGGAGGGCGGAGGAGGAGGAGGGAGGAGGAGGATGAGGAGGAGGAGGAAAGAGGAGGAGCAGAAAAAGAGGAGGAGGAGGAGGAGGAGGAGGAGCAGGAGGAGGAGGAGGAGGAGGAGGAGGAGGAGGAGGAGGAGGAGGAGGAGGAGGAGGAGGTGGAGGAGGGGGAGGGGGGGGAGGGGGGGGGATGGGGAGGAGGAGGGAGAGGAGGAGGAGGAGGAGGAGGAGGAGGAGGAGGAGGAGGAGGAGGAGGAGGAGGAGGAGGAGGAGGAGGAGGAGGGAGGAGGAGGCGGAGGAGGAGGAGGAGGAGGAGGAGGAGAACGAGAAAGAGGAGGAGGAGGAGCCAAGGAGGAGGCGGAGGAGGAGAAGGAGGAGGAGAAAAAAAGGAGGAGGATGAGGAGGAGGAGGAGGAGGAGGAGGAGGAGGAGGGAGAGGAGAGAAGAAGGGGAGAAGGAAGAAGGGAGTGGAGGGGAGGGGAGGGGAGGGGAGGAGGAGGAGGAGTGGAGTGGAGCAAACCGAGACGCGGTCGAGCGGGTCCCCCGCGTCCGCCGCGCTCAGCCGCTCGCGGCCATCCGCGAGCGAGGCGGCGCGCCCTAGCGCGGCGCAGGACCGAGGGCCCCCACCCACAGGGACAGGGCGGGCAGACCCTCGATCTGTGGTGAGGCACCACGGTCTGCGGCCTGGCCAGCGGCCCGCCACGCGGGCAACCTGGCCTGGCCGCCTGAGCCGCGCTGCCCGCGGCAGGCTGGCGGCGGCCCCGCCACCCGCCGCACCAGCTCGCCGAAGGACATGGCGGGCTGCAGCGGGGGCGGGTGGGGCAGCCGCGGTGGCTGCACTGACGGCCGCACCGACCGCGCGCACGTGGGCCACGGCCAGCGTCGCGACGCAGGTCGGCAGCTCCAGCAATAGCCCCGTTCGTGGAGCCTGGGCCCTCTGCCGTCTCGGGCTGGCCCTGCTCCTCGACGAGCTCCCACTGCTCCAGCTCGAAGTCGGGGATGACTTCGGCCAGTGTTGGAGAGGGCGTCGGGCTCGACGTCGAAGTCCGCCTTGCCCTCGCCCGACTCAGGCTGGTCCGTCTCCTCGACAGGCCCCCACTGCTCCAGCGCGTCGTCGGGGATCACGAAGGCCTCGGCGTCGGGAGCGGCGTCGGGCTCGGCGCCGAGGTCCGCCCTGAGCGTGGCGGTAGCTGCCGTGAACAACGAGCTCGCGATGCGGGCCCGACTTGCATCCGAGCTGGGCCGGTCGCAGCTCAGCCACCTGTGAGATGGGGCGGTGCTCGGCTCACTGGGCCCAGCAGCGGACGGGGTATCCGTAGCTAGGGGATGCGCACAGCTCCTAGGGTGACCAATGTCAGCGAGGGCAGCCATCGCCAGCCCATCCTCCGAAGCCGTCGACCCGTCTTGCTGGGTACCCATGGCCTCGCTGTAGCGTCCCACGCCAGCCACGTCAGCGCCACCCGCTGCGGCCCGCCCAGTAGCGCCTCGGCCCTCGGCAGCGGCGTAACGCACGATGGCCGCAATGGAGTGCCTGGCGCGCTCCGTGTCCAACACGATGTAGTCGCCGTCCGCGACGGTGTCCGAGGAGTGCTCCAGGGCGAGGGCCAGCACCTCGAAGTCCCTTCCGCTCGGTGCCGGACACTGTGTCGAGCTCAGCGTCACTGCCTGCATCACCGCGCTCCGGTTTGGGCTGGTCACGAGCTCTGACAGCGGGACCTTCCAGGCTCTGTTCCGAGGCGCGGGCGCTGTGATGACAGTCTCCGACATGAATGACCACTACGCCACGCTCATCACCTCCCCCAGCGAAATCGACACCACCGTCGCGCTCAGCAGCAGGTGAGGCACGTACTTCCGCTGCACGTCCTCCAGCGTGCGGTCTGACGCACGAGCTGTGCACCCGCGCGGTTGGCGGCCTCGCGCCACGGGCGCGCCTATGCCTGCCTCCATCAACGGAAGCTTCGAACCGATCTGAGCTCGAGCCGTGGACCATGCCGTGGTTCGTGCGCGCCCCCTTGTCATCGTCCGTCTGGATATCGCCCATGGAGCGGTCGCGTGGCTGTGCCTTCCTTGGCGGGGGGGGGGGCCCTTGGGGTGCTCCCAGAGCTGCCCCCCTGCCCCCCCCTCGCCATCGCGCCGCCCCTCGTGGTGATCGGAACCCGCCCACGCTACCCCTCCAGTAGCGGCGCGCTCTCCGCGCCTCACGCCAGCGGTAGCGCCAGCGGCAGCCCTCTGGCGAGGGCTCGTGGCGCTCAGCGGGCCCACGGGCATCGCGACCTCCACATCGTCCACGTCCAGATCGATGCCGAGCTTGGGCGCACGTGGCGACGGCGAGCCTGGTAGCCGCAATGGCACACCAGGACTTTGCGAACTGACGCCTGTGGCGACGGAGCCTGGCAGCCGCATTGGCATACCAAGGCTTTGCGATCTGACGCCAGGGCCCCGCTCGGCATCATGAGCGCCTCCGTCGTCCCGACCGTCGCGTGGATGCCCTGCCCCGCCAGCAGCCTGCCGCAGCCGCGCGATCAGCAGGGGGCTCCTCCTGGCCCCTCGCCTGCACTGCAGCTGGATTCATACCATGAGCAGCTAGCATCGAACACCATGTCCACAGCGTTTGAGCCTCAAGTCGAGTCCAGGGAAAGTGTTTCATTTTGTTTGGCAGCGGAGCCGTGGCAAACGAATCGCGATCATATGATCCTCGAACGAAACTGATAACGGTCGATACGTACGACGATGGAAACATGGCACGAAGAATTGTTACGATACTTCTCGGAAACAACGTCCAGAAATTAAGTGTCCGGCAGTGCTGTGGACAGGCCGGATTGGTTTCTTCTGTTCGAAAACTGTGCAGGCACACTGAATAGCGACATGTTGGAACAAATGAAAATCGCAAGGACGACTTAAGAAGGTATTAACTGATCAGACACGGCCGCACAAGTTTAACAACCTGCGGTTGATATGGCTGACATGTTGGAGACAGAAACATACGGAGAGGACTCAAGACAGCGCTCCTGAGTTACGCCTTCTCTCTTGAGCGTTTGGACAGCTTGCAAGAGAAATTGGCTGAGTTCGAGGTTCCTGTGCAGCAGCACGCTGATTGGCAAGCCCTGGAGAATGTTCCGATGATGAAGAATCTCCCAGAAAAGACACAGAGGTTCCCCTTCCAACATCAATGAATGGACACTTCGAAAAAAACTACGGACCTGAATGAGGCTTATGTGGAGATAAGCAGAATGTGCAATTCATGCTCAAAGAAAGCGAGACTGGAAACAAACACTTCGCCAAATCAAGAAGCGATTCCAAGACCAGGCCCAATGAGGTCGACCTCTTCAAAGCAAGGTCCCGGTTTAAAGGGACGCCTGGCCGAGGAAAGCAAAACAAAGGCGGTAAAGGCAAAGCAGGCAAAGGAGACGGAGGCAAACCAGCAAGCACGAGCAACAGCGAATCAAATCCGCCGGCCCCCTTGTGAGGCCACCAAGCTGTAGGCCGGAGGTTCGCAGTTTCCTGTACCAGTTGCAGCTTCCAGTTTCCACTGTTACGGTTCTGCTTCTTGCTGCTTACTCTTCCTTGTTGACTTCTTGCTGCTTACTGTTCCTTGTTGATGGACCGCGCGAGGGTGGGAGGCCCAAAACGGGCATTTCTACCACCCCCAAATCGTATTGTCTGAATTGCTGGGGTGGGTAAAAATTAACACCCCTCACGCAGATCGGCGGGGTCAGGGTCCAAAAACTCACAGGATTTGCCACATTTCTGATATTCGGTGGCACCCCTCACGCAGATCGGCGGGGTCAGAGTCAAAAAACACAAGGGTTTGAAACTTTTCTGATATTCGGTGGCACCCCTCACGCAGATCGGCGGGGTCAGGGTCCAAAAACACACAGGATTTGCTACATTTCTGAAATTCGGCGGCACCCCTCATACAAATCGGCGGGGTCAGGGTCCAAAAACATAAGGGATTTGCAAGTTTTCTGATATTCGGTGGCACCCCTCATGCAGATCAGCAGGGTCAGGGTCCAAAAACACATAGGATTTGCCACATTGTTAAGATTCGGCATCACCCCTCACGCAGATCCGTAGGGTCAGGGTGCAAAAACACACAGGATTTGCTACATTTCTGAAATTCGGCGGCACCCCTCATACAAATCGGCGGGGTCAGGGTCCAAAAACATACGGGAATTGCAACTTTTCTGAAATTCGGTGGCACCCCTCACGCAGATCGGCGGGGTCGGGGTCCAAACACATAAGGTATTTGCTACATTTCTGAAATTCGGCGGCACCCCTCACGCAGATCGTCAGGGTCAGGGTCCAAAACTAATAGGATTTGCCACATCATTGAGATTCGGCAGCACCCCTCACGCAGATCCGTACGGTCAGGGTGCAAAAACATGAAGGATTTGCTACATTTCTGAAATTCGGCGGCAACCCTCAGGGTCAGGGCCGAAAAAAAAACAGGTCCCGACACTGCTTCACGGCGAAGCCAAAGCCGCATGACTTCGCTCTTCCATGGCCCATTCTCTGAGAGAGGGGGCCGGCGGCAGGAGGCGAAGCCCTTACGGATAGGCAACGAGGTGGAAGCAGAATGCGCAAAAAGCGAAATTGATCCAGAACGGACTGCGAAAACTGGACCCGATCAAGCCAGCAGAATTGGAACCAGCAAAATCGTGCGATATTTCTCGCATGCGAAATCTCACAAGCGCTGAATGCAACTACACCTCGAAAAGAAAGCGCGGCAGAAAACAAAGCGGCAACATGCTCATTCAAACGAAACTGACGGCTGGCACGGACATGGCGAAACAAAGAAGTGGAACGGTCATGCAACACATGGCAACGAGAGAGGTCATGAGGAGCTGGGCCAGTAACAACCTGTAGAATTTAGTGAAATAACCCCGTCAATGTTTTCATTTATCAGGGACGGGGGAGACAAGCATAATTGATTAACAAAGGAATTCGTGCCCGGACTTGTACGGACACGTCGAATACGAACACGTCGAATACGAACACGTCTGCAAACCAGAGGGCTGAAAAAGGATATTGAAATCGGATGTGGAAAAAAGACGTCGCGCATTCGCTGTCCTATAGGCTTTTGTTTGTCCCCAGTTTCGTTTTGAAGCCCGTGGCAATGGGAGCAAAATCAGGATTCATCGCTGGCAATGTCGTCGTGCCTTTCGTTCCAAGGTGGAGCCGGCGGAGTCCCAGGGCCGAAGCGGAAATGCCGACTGATAAGCTTCGGAACCTACTCAGTTCTGGCACGTTCGACAACGCGTGCAACAAAGATTTCGCCCCTCACATCAAACTTGTGCTCTGCATGGGCGCGAATGGCATGACAGCCTCAGGAGAAGGTCGCAAACGCCTTTGATATAATGATGTCCCTCTCATGTCGGATGGGTCTGACGCGAAATCTGCGCTGGTAGAGTTTCAATTCGGGATGTTCGGCAAAGCCTCCTCAACTTTCATCAGCGCTAGCAACTTGGCGAAACAGGAAACCGATCATGGCGGTTCGACGGAAACACGGCAATCGCAAAAGGTCCAAACTTCGCGGAGCGATTAGAGGCACAAGAAATGGAATTTCTTTATCTCGTGGCGCACTGGCTTTGAAATCAAATGGATGTTCCCAGAAGTCTGAACAACGCGGTAATCGCGAGTGCTCTTCAGCATCCCGCAGAGGGGCCTCCAACGCACATGTTCGCTCAGATTCCTAAAGATTTTTCGATCCAGACGTGGGCGAATCCATCCCGAGACCAATGCTTTGTTGCCGTCCGGAAAAAAGGGCTACTTGTAGAGCGCCCACAGGAAAAATGCCAAAAGGATACACAGTCGATAGAAGGACAAACGAGTCTCCGATACGCACTTCCTGGTTGAAATGTGCCGATCGCCTTGGCCGCTCTTGGAAAACAACACAGATTGGACCAGCATGGGAAATCCCGAACATGTTTTGCATGCCACCGGACTCCTGTTCATTCTATGTGTAAAACATACGGCTGCGAACGGACACCGGATGACCTCGTCCACGCCGTCGTCGTCGGGTCAGGCACAACCACCCCAGTGGGTCAAAACAACCCGACTGGAAACTACGAACACGATAATAACTTCTACGTCGTGTCTGAGAGCCCCGCGAAACAGCCACTTTCTACCAATACAGCGATCCATGTCAAATCAAATCGACGTGGGAACTGGTGCGACAAAATTCGGCATGGAGGTCGGTACAGCAGCGCGTAGCATGGCAAAACCTGAACTGGTTCAAGAAAGCATGGACCGTGAGATCTTGCATTTGGACAATTGCAATGTGCTCTGGTGGTGTAAGGAAAATGGGACTACAACGACACCGACTGACACGCGGTGGCTTCATGGAGTGCGCGGCGATGAGGTAAAGTCCCGTCTTGCAGCCACAGGTTTTTAATTTGACAAGGAGCGCGAAGATGCATTTGCTGCCACATCGGCACCAGTAGGCTTAAGGATCCTCTTGGTATCACAGTGGCCAGCGATTTGCTCTGCCAAATGGCGATTTTAACTGTGAGTTCACGCACGCAGAGAATGCGGACGAGGCCGCGTGCTGTTTCACACCGGACCCCTAAATATCAAAATATTCAGGCTGGGCGTGGTAAGTGCGAAGGCGGCCCCCGAAAAGAGCCCCAAAAATGTTCAGGACTTGATGACAAACGTGCTGGTGAACAACCTCATATCCAAACGGTTCCCCAATGACCATTTGCTGATCATGTGAAACAGAATGTACTCGAGTACTCACGCCGATGATCCCATCATCGCTGGCCCGGGTCAAAACGTGACCAAATGTTTCACCGATCTTGAAAAGCACGGTCCTGTCAGGCGAGGCGAAACACTCAACGAAACGACAGCTATCAAATATCCCGGCGGGCCACATTTGCGAGAGGGATACGGTGCCCGAGCGAGCCCTTCTTCAAAACATGTTGATAACTTGTGGGGCAGGTTCGGCAGGAGAGAAAGTTCACCGATTGCAGCGGCAGGAAATAAGAACCAACAAACTGTGCTTGGAATTGTCGGTAGAAAGTTTTAGCTTCTAGAGAGCGGCCGCATCACCAATGCAGTTGCGCAGTACGAAGATAGCAGCTCATGTGTAAGAAGAACAGACAGACAGCGCGCAGTTAAATAGCGCGCGAGACAGCTAGCCAAGCCAACGTAGTTCAACATGCACATGTTGAACAACTTGTTGCGCCACCTTCACGGAACGCGGATACATATCCTACGCTAAAGAAACTACAGCGCATCTCGTGAAATCGCCTTGCCTCAGCTTGCCAAAGTGCGCAGGGACGAAAACCATGCATATGTAGGCGCGAGCTGTTTGGACAAACAAAGCCTTGAGAACCTGAAGGGCCTCATCAGCATCGGGCCGCAGCCATCCAAGGTCGACAATGTGATCGCAAATATCACACATCAGCATACCGAACAACGATGCCGCTAGCGAGACACGTTCAGATGGCATATATAACGTGCCCGGAGTGTCCTCGGAAGCAGAGGCACGACTTCGAGACGCATTGGGAATAAATGGACGCAGAGGAACAAACGACATACGATTTGTCGACGAGACTCATCAACCATCTAGCGAAGGCGGCGCAGGCCGCTAGGCGGAAATCGCCCCCATGTGACGGCAAGAAGTCGGACTCGTCAGGCGGCGCAAAGAATGAGATCATGTGCGACGTGCTCCACGACATCGGAAATCTCACCGAGATGGAGAGTCGCAGGCTGGTGCCGAAAAAGGGCCGCATGAAAAAGATCAGACATAGGTGACACGCTACACAGACACGGTAAGCGGAAGATGGCGCTTAACGAGACATGTTGGATTGGAACCCAAACAGACATGGTACTGTCCAAAAGGAGTTAGACACGTGATCTCACCACATGCTGTATTACGTACCAGGTTTTTCAGTTCAGACCAGAAATAACTGTCTGGTGTACGGTATTCCGATTTGGGGTGCACCCGAAGGGGGAGCCCAAGCAGTGGTCTGACCAGACGAGACTAGCATACAGCTCATCCCCACAGGCTAAGATCTGAGGGGGCGTTTTAGAACGCAGGCAGATGGGAGATCACAGCACGATCAGGTAGCACCATATACCATGACCATGCCCGCAGCACTTGAGTCTCAAGCCGAGTCCGCGCAAAACGGTGTTTCCGTTTCTTTCTTTCGGGGGGGACAGGAGAAAAAGGAGGAGGAAATGCAGGGAACGAGGAGAGAGAGGAGGGTCGGGACTGAGGAGATGGAATGGGGGAGGGACGAACGAGAAGTAACGAGCAGTGCAGCATTGCTTTCTTTGGCACGTATGCGATGGTGCCGACACTGATGGCTGGCTTGTGCGCAGGGCTCCGAGGTCAACGTAACCGATGCGCGCGCTCCAAAGACGCCGATACAGCCACCAGGGAGGGAGGGAGGAGTGGGAGGATGTGGGGGAGGGGGGGGCGGGGGGGCAAGGCAGGGGGAGGAAAAAGATGCGCAGACGTGGTCTACATGTCCCACTGGAGCAGGGGCCAAAAAGAGAATCAAACAGACACTCTCCAGTAGTACGGCAACGATCAGCATCCACAGTTGTGGGAACATCTGATTTGTTATCTAGTGTCTGGAGGGTATCGTTGATTGTTGAATGGCCCCTGCATGTTTATGGAAGTGGAGCTAAGTGGGGCAGGTGGGACGCGGAGGACGAGGAGGAGCAGGAAGAGCAGGAGGAGGACAAGGGCAGGGACAAGGCCATTGGGGTTTTCAGTCTGCGCCTGCGCCTACGCAAAGGGGCCCCCAAGGTCAGGCCGGGCGTGTCATCCTGTAGGCGGGTCTTGGACGAAATGATCCCGGCGAGGGACCCAACCATATGCAGTTGCGAATACCGCAACTGTGAATATCTTCTTCGGTGGAGCTCCCTATGGGGCCACGAAGCGCTGCACTGGGTTGGGGGGGGGACGCATGCGGGCGGTAGCACTGGGGCCTTCGATGGAGCTCCCTATGGGGCCAGAAAGCGCTGTACTGGGTAGGGGGGGACGCATGCGGGCGGTAGCACTGGGGCCTTCGATGGAGCTCCCCATGGGGCCACCAAGCGCTGTACTGGGTGGAGGGGACGCATGCGGGCGGTAGCACTGGGACCTTTGGCGGGGCTCCGTATGGGGCCACGAAGTGCTGTACTGGGTGGGGGGGGCGCATGCTGGCGACAACACTGGGGCCGACGGTGGAGCTCCCTATGGGGCCACAAAACGGTGTACTGAGTGGGGGGGACGCATGCGGGCGGTGGCACTGGGACATTCGCTGTACTGGGTGGGTGGGAGACGCATGCGGGCGGTAGCAGAGGGACCTTCGGTGGAGCTCCATATGGGGCCACGAAACGTGTGAGGGGTGCCGAAATGGATGTGGGGGACGCAAGCCGGTGGTGGCACTGGGGCCTTCGGTGGAGCTCCCTATGGAGCCACGAATAGTGTGAGGAGTGTGCCAAATTCAAAGTGGGGGACGCATGCGGGCGGTGGCACTAAGGCCTTCGGTGGAGCTCTATGGGGCCACGAAACATGTGAGGGGTGTGCCGAATTGGGTTTTCGGGACGCATGCGGGCGGTGGCACTGGGGCCTTCGGTGGAGCTCCCTATGGGGCCACGAGACGCTGTACTGGGTGGGTGAAACGCAGGGAGGAGGGGGAGGAGGGAGGAGGGGAAGGAGGAGGGAGGAAGGAGGGAGGAGGAACGCGGGGACCGTCTCTTCAAAACGAGGACCCAACACCACAGGATGGTTGGGAAATAAAAGATAGCCAAGAAGTATATCAAATTAGCAAATAATAATGATAAAACAATCGTCCTCTGACGATTTTGTTTAACCATGTTTGAACTTTTCTCGTGTAGAGGGACATGCCCGACTTAACCCTAGGGTGATCTGCATGCAGGCCCCCTGGTCTCTTCACCAAGGGGGCTGCCTGGGACGGGGCGCACGCTTCTCGAGCCTGTCCCGAGGGCAGCGCTGCCCTGCCGGCACCGTAGCCCCCTGCCTCTCCGGGGCGCGCACAGTGCCGCAGCAGGCGCCCGCTGCCGTGCTGAAAACTGCGCACGGTCGCGAGACGGGCCACGAGTGGCTGGGTATTGTCTCCACTTCCAAGAACCAGCCTCGAACCTATCCCTATCCGTAAGATGGGCGAGCAAAAAGCGAGGACAATCTGAGGGATGTGCCCTCAGAAACTGAGGGAATCCTTAGGATCGGCATCGAGGTGAGGTGATGCCAAACACAGGGATTGGGATATGTTTCAAACTGGTAATTCCACCTCCTGGCCATTGCGGGTGCACGAGCGCCGTCCCGAAGCCCCCGGCCGGGAGCTCGGGATAGGGAGGCGACCAGCTCCCCGTCCGTCCACGCTGGAGCATCACCTGAGCAGGCGGTGTGGACGACGCGCAGCGCTGGCAAGGTCGGTGACAGGGGCTCTGCCTTGCCCAGGGACGCTCCCGAGACGGAGAGGAGGACAACAACAGAGCAGCCGCAGGGCCCCCTCAGGAGCCTCTGAGAGCACGTGGTCCACTCCGAGGGGCCCGCACATGCACAGCCACAGGCGCGCTCACTCAGGACCCCTCTTCCTCCTCCTCCTCCTCCTCCTCCTCCTCCTCCTCCTCCTCCTCCTCCTCCTCCTCCTCCTCCCTCAAGCGCGGGAGACTCCCGCTTGATAACCTCGTACACCTCGTCTTCCTTCTCGCTGTCACCGTCATCGCTGCGGCTGGTCCAGCCTTGGAAGGGGGTCCAGGTCTTCGGGCCGTCCACGCCGAGCGCGATCCACAGAAAAAGCGAGAGATCCAGCTCAACGGGCCCTTGCTCCGCCAACCGTGCCGAAGAGGAGAAAGGAGGAGGAGGAGGAGGGGGAGGAGGAGGAGGAGGAGGAGGAGGAGGAGGGGGAGGAGGAAGAGGGGGGGCAGGAGGAGGAGGAGGAGGAGGAGGAGGAGGAGGAAAAGGGCAGGAGGAGGAGGAGCAGAAGGAGGAGGAGGAGGAGGAGGAGGAGGAGGAGGACCTTCAGGACGCACTTGCCGCGCAAAAGTCCGGCTCGGGAGCTGGGCATCCCAGGGGGGAGGACGAGGGCAGGTGGGTGGCTGCTGATGCTTATGCTTGCCTTCCTGGGAAGGGTGGGGGGGGGGGAGCCAGGAGGGGCCCATCGCCAAAGCGGCGTGGGCGTGCAACCCCAGGAGGTCTTGGATACCCCCCCCCATCACTGTAAATGAGCCCAGGGACACAGAAATACATACACACACGCATCCAAACATTCCCAACATTTAATCAGACGTTCTGGATGTTCGTCTGGCAACCCCCCATAGGACGAGGTGTCATTGCCAGCCGAGAGCTTGGGGGGGGTCCTGGGCATCATTAAAGGCTTTCAAGGCTTTCTGCGATTACATGTTTTCAGGACGGGCGGTAGTGACGCAGGACCCTCGGAGGCCGGAGTCGGGACTTCCTGGGCGGCGGACCACCAAAACCACAGGGACGCAAGGGCACCCTGACCCAAGGAGAGAGGCCAGTGGCAACGGCAAAGGACGGGCCGCAGAGGCCAGGACACAGAGGCACCCTGGATGAAGGCGCGCGTCCTTACTGGGCGCGTTGGCTGCGGTTGGTCGGCGGCGAGCCCGGGGGGGAGTGAGAAGCAGCGGGCCTTCTCAGAAGGCTCGGAAGTCCCCCGCCACTTCTCAGAAGGCGCGAAAGGTTTCTGAGAAGTCCCGCCGCCTTCTGAGAAGGCCTTCTCCTACTCACTTCCCCCTCTCGCTCTAGAGGCCTCCTGGATGGGATCGAAGTAGATGGGGTCGGATGATCGCGCCGCATCGCCGATGCATCGGCGATGCATCGGCGATGCGGCGCGATGTGGAGCCCGATGTTCTCCACGCTGGCGTCGCCGATGCATCGCCGATGTTGCCGATGCGTCGCCGACGCATCGCCGAGACATCGGCGATGCAGCACCGATGCGGATGCGGCGCGACCCTCCGACCCCACCTGCTCCGACCCCACCTGGGATGCCTCCAGACGCTCGCCGCCGAGCTGGAGCCCTCCGAGGGAGGGACGCGCGCGCGCGACGCCTGGGCATCCATCAGGTACGCCGCGTCGGCCGCCGCGGTCGGCGCCTCGGGCGCGGCTCCCGGGGGCGGCGAGGCGGGGCAACCTCCGCAGGACCAGCCGGCGCCGCGCACAAGAGGGGGGGCAAGGGCTCTACTCCTCATCCTCGTCTTTCTCCTCCTCCTCCTCCTCCTCCTCCTCCTCTTCCTCCTCCTCCCCCTCCTCCTCCTCCTCCTCCTCCTCCTCCTCCTCCTCGGTGGCAACTCACGGGAGCCTCCCATTCCATCTTGCCGGCTCTTGCGAATCGACGCTGGTCGACGCGAAATCGACGCCAATCGACGCTAAATCGGCGCTGATCGACTCCAAAACGGCGCTGTCGCATTTCGACTCCCGGGCGCTAACCGACACGCATCGACGCTGAAGATGGAATTGAGAGGGTAAGGCTCTCATGATTTGCTACCGATAAAGGGCTCTCCTACTCCTCCTCCTCCTCCTCCTCCTCCTCCTCCTCCTCCTCCTCCTCCTCCTCCTCCTCCTCCTCCTCCTCCTCCTCCTGAGGGGCGCAGACGGCCGAAACACTGGAAAAATCAAGACGGGGGCTCTTCGCCGCCGTCGCCGTGCTCGGCCTCCAGGGGCCCTCGCCGGGCCCAGAGGACTACCCAGAGCGACCCGGGGCGAAGAGCGGGACCCTCGGGGAGAGGGTCGGGGCCTCCAGGGGGCCCGCACTGAACAGACCAAGACATCGGAGCTCTCCTCCTCCTCCTCCTCCTCCTCCTCCTCCTCCTCCTCCTCCTCCGTCTTCTCCAAGGAGGCTCCGTCTTGGAGGCTGCCACGAGGCCCCCTTCTGCACTGTGAGCAGGAGGCCATTCCCTTCCCCTCGCACATCAAACCCGAAGGTACCCAAGCAAGCTTCCCTGGGCAGCCCCGCAGCACCTGCCAGGGCACTTCCCTGAGGCCCCCGAGGGTACCTGCCAAATCCCCCACATCCGACGTCGCAAAACATATGCAACATCGTGAAAAGTCACGACCAGAGCACTGGACCCCATCTCTCTGCATCACTTATCGAGCCCCGTCGGCCTGTGAGGACCGCAGGGCCCGAGACCGAGCGAAAACGCCCTGTGAGAAACAGCTGCCAGGCCAAGATCTGAGGGATCGCTCCCCCGTCGGCTACACGCCAGAGTGCCCCTGGGTCAGGAGAGAGACCTTTTGGTGCGCGGCCTTTGGGGGCCGCGGGGGGACCCCAAGCCGGGACGCTGCTGTCGCATCGCGTTCGGCGAATCGGGGGACCGCAGTGGGCCCGCACCAGAGGTCACTCCAGCGAAGGGTCACTCTCGGGTCGGGCGAAAGGGGGGGATAGCAAAGGGGGGGTTTGAGAATCAGCTCTCGTAGCTGATTTTTCCGGCGCCTCCCGGGCGACGATGTATCGAGGAATGGGCCTCTCGGTGGGGCCGAAACCAGCTGCATGCAGCAAATTTCGTAACCCCCCTTTCCCAATCCCCCCCTTTCGTCCGGCCCGACACTCTTACGTCCAGCCGACCCCGTGCAGCCCAGAGGGTGCCCGCAGGGAGGCTTCCCCGGGCAGCCCGCGGGCCCCCCGCAGGAACGGCTTGCCGTCGGCAGCCCGACAGGCACCCGAAAGCGCCGCCGGGCCGAGGGCCCGAGGCACGGATGCCTGAAGGGACACACACGCACAACCAGACACAGATCCCAAGGTTCCCAATCTTGCTCCAGGTCTTCTGGAACTTCGTCCTCGCCTCCAATGTCCAAATTCGCAACCTATATAAATATAATAATAATGATAATAATATTATTAATAATAATAAATAATAAATAATAAATAATAATAATAATAATAACAATAATAGTAGTAATAATAATAACAATGATGACAATAATAATAATAATAATAACAATAATACTAAGAATAATACTAATACTAATAATAATGATAATAATATTAATAATAATAATACTACTAATAATGATAATAGTAATAACAATAATAATAGTAATAGTAATAGTAATAGTAATAATACTATACATATACGTGTATACATGTGAATATTTGAACACTAAATAAATACATATACATATATATACACATACATACATACATACATACATACATACATACATACATCCATACATGCATGCATGCATGCATGCATGCATGCATGCATGCATACATGCATGCATGCATGCATGCATACATACATACATACATACATACATACATACATATATACGTACACACATACATACATACATACATACATACATACATACATACATACATACATACATACATACATACATACATACATACATACATACATACATACATACATACATACATATATATGCATATTTCCTCGGGGTCGATCCAGATCTCGTGAGAAAAGGGATGGGGTCACAACCCTCCCAGGCGGGCCATTGTAGACCCCCTAGAGAAGGCATGAAAGGGCGGCCTCTTGCCCAGACACACTGGGACCCTCCAGGACAGCTCACATCAGACCCCCTCCCAAATCAGACCACCCTCTTCTTATGGTGAAATCTGGAGTCGTTGTGTATGTTTTCCCTCCTGAAGATAAGCCAGAAACGAGGGGTGAGGAGCGAGGAAAGACGAGAAGGAGATTGGGAGAAGTAGGAGATGG
>CAUYUJ010000547.1:518682-656002 GCA_963575745.1 Prorocentrum cordatum
AACTGCCGACGTCCCCACCGCCCCCTCACTCTGATCCGCATCTGCGGGGTGCTAACTTAATAATAGTATGATTATTAGCCGTATTCTTCTTGATGCCATTATTATCGGTATTATTATTGTTCCTCCTACTCCTCCTCCTTCTCCTCCTCCTCCTCTTCCTCGTCCTCCTCCTTCTTCACCCTCGCTTGCCCCCCCACCCTCCCCCCCGCATAAGCCGGCTGCCCGATGAACACACTGGGATGGTCGGGCAACCTAGAATGTCCACCGCCGCCTGGATCGGCGGAATAGAAGTAGAGCCGGAGGCCAGCCGCAAAAGGCGGAGGGCGATGGGGAGGCTGCGGGGGCCAGCGTCGCCCTGGGGGGATTGGGGCGTCGGGTGGGAAGGAGCCGAGATGTCCCCCGCTGTCAGGTTCCCCCCCTGGTGTTCCTCCCCCTCATGGGCTCCTGGAACAGCTCTGTCGGCCGCGGGGGGACGCGCGGGAGAAGGCACGGCCAGTCGTCGCGGGTTGCTGCGGCAGGCGGGGTACCGCGTCGGGACGGCCGTTCTCCTCTGCCGTGGGGGCTACCACTGTTTACACCCACCGGTCCCTCGGCTGGCCGAGTGCCCTTGCCCTGATCGGGGGCAGCAGTGAGCGCATCCGCAGCACGAGGCATCCATCCTCTGCCGCGAGGGTATAGCAATTTGAATGTCCACGAGGTCCCCCGCCTGGTGAACGTTTTCGCATTTGGCGGAAGGGGGGGCTGGAAGAGGGGGGGAGGGGGGTCTGGCTCAAGACCTCTTCTTAGTGCGACTGTTTGCAACAGTGCGTCCTATAGGGGAGACTCCACCTGCGTGAAACAGGCGAGGGCGAGGGCCCGCGACCATCGGCAAAACAGTGAATAAGAACACGATCACCTGGCTGAGCGCCCGTGTCCTGCTTCGGCCGCGGCAGGGAGCGCATGCGCCTTGGGCTTCTCGGTGGCCAGTGGTCCAGTCAGGGGTTGCCAACTGGCTTCTGCCCGGGTGCCGACTCACCATGCGCCTGGCTGCGAGAGAGGTCGCGCCACGAACGGTGTGGGCAGAGGGTCCCACGCCTTTCTTCGTGGTCTGCGCCGGCACTCCCGAGCTCACGCCGGCCTGCATTGACAGGGCTCCGCACTGCTCTTTCGCCCTCCTCCCCTTCCCCGTCGTCCCCCCTTACCGTTGCCGCCGTCGCCAGCGGAACGCCTCTCACCATGACCAGTACAGGACGAGGGCGAGGGCAAGGAGGAGCACTCGGAGGAGGAGGAGGCGCGGGGGGGCGAAGGGGACGAGGGCAAGGAGGGGGAGGAGGACGAGGATGATACGATGCACAGGAGGGGGGGCGACGGAGACGACGAGGCGGAACGGGAGGACGAGGGCGAGGATGAGGACCGGGCAGATGAGGACCGGGAGGCCAATCTCCACGGGGGGGACAAGACGGGTATCGACACCGCCGCTCCCCGGGCCTCGCTCGGGCTGCCTCCCGGCCAGAATCCCGAGGAGCCCAGCCGCGGCGACGAGGGCCCTCCAGGACGAGCGGCGGCGTCGTGACGCTGCCCTTCCTCGCCGCCTCCCCGCGCCGGGCGGGGGCACGGCGGCAGCGAGGGCGCTGCCAGTACAGCAGGCCGAGCTGCAGCGAGAAGTACTTGGCGGGCCGGATGGCGGCCCTGCTCCTCGCCGGCCCCCGCGCGAGGCCCCCACACGCGGCTCGCCCGCGCCGGCCTCCGGGGCCCCGCGCCCCCCCGAGGGCCTCCTGCTGGCGCTCCGCTCTGAAGGGGCCCTGGGACACACACACACAGACACACACACACACACACACACACACACACACACACACACACACACAGATAAGCAGTAGGCACAAGTCCCAGGATCCCCCGTCTTTTCCCACACTTTTTCTGGGCCTTCGTCTTCCCCCTCCCTCCCACTGCCCCTATTTTCCCACCTCTTCCTGGGGGTCGACGAGCATTGTCGTCTGTGTGCGCTGGCTCCCCTCCTGACCCTCGCCCTCCTCGCCCTCCGGGGAGTTGAGCGAGGAGTGGCCACCAGCTGCTCGTGGAAGTATTCGGCCCGCTGGCCCCGAAAGGCCCACCCGAGGGATGCGGCACTCCATCCGAAGACTGCAGGTGCAGCATGGGGGGGATCATCATCTCCTGGGGTCGGGCGCACGCTCGCCCACCATGGCGGGCTCCGCAAGTCCTGGCCCTCCCGAGCCCTCTCCTCGTCCTGGAAGGTTTCCGTCGGACGGATGAAGGAGGATTGCATTCGGGGGCTGTTACGCCAGAGTGCGCCTCGGATCAAGCAGGATTAAGCCAGATTGTGCGGGACTAAGCGGGATTCAACCGGATTAAGCGGGATTAAAGCCGGATTGAGCCAGTTTTCGGACCAGGGCAAATCAGAATTTGACCGCCCAAGAGTTACATCAGAATCTCCCTGACCCCCCTCACCTCCCGAGACCTCCAGGCAGCGGGAATTTGGCACGGCAGCTGGCTCTCTCGTCTCTCCGCTCTCTCCAAGATGCACCCAAGCTTTCTCGTGAAGAAATTCGTCTAAGCAAGATGCACGCACAGCTAGAGCTCCCAGTTCTCCAAGGCTCGAGATATTCGGAATGAAAGTATCCAACATTTTATTGGGGCACCTTGGCCATGAAGCAGCATCAGCCCGCGGCGACAGACAAACCCCAGAAATAAAATAAAAAACTCCAGAAACTGCGATGGAGAAGACATGTTCGACAGCGTGGACCCCAGAAAGGGAAGTTGTTGCACTGTGGATGTGCCGGCAGTACCGTGCAAGCTGTGTGGCGCAAGCTGAGCTGCATGTTGCAACGTATGTCGTGTGAGCCGTGCTGTGCGACCACGGCCACATGGAGATGCCCGGAGCCGAGCATGCCGAGGTGAGGCCTTCGGGTTGGGCTGGGGTGGTTCGGTGGGTGGTGAGAGAACCAAACTCGACGGTACGCAGCCTCAGCCTCATCCTGGGCACCCCCGGACCACAGAGCTCCAGCGGAGCCCGGTCGGGGCGCCGCGTGCCCAGCGGGGCCGGGTGCCGCGGGGAGCCAGGCGGGGGCAGCCGGTGCCCAGAGGCCCGACGTGCACGCGCGAGGCCGTGTGAGCGCGCGTGCGTGCTGCACGGTGCCTTTTGTCGGCCGTGGCTGTGTCTGTGCCTGTGGCTATACCTGCCTTCGTGATTGGGCTTGCTTGTGTGGTTTGTGTGTCTCTCTCTCTCTCTCTTCTCTTCTCTTCTCTTCTCTTCTCTTCTCTTCTCTTCTCTTCTCTTCTCTCTCTCTCTCTCTTTCTGTCTCTCTCTCTCTCTCTCTCTCTCTCTCTCCACGCAAAAAAATGCGGCCCGAATAGGAAAACGCTTGCAGGAAACACGGCCATCTGACGGTGGCACAGCTTGGACCAACTCCGTCAGCTCTCTCGGAGGGCTTCCAGGCCAGCACGATGGGCCACCCACGCGGGAGCGAGCCGCCGAGCAAGTTCACAAGAGGAATTGCTGCAAGGCAGGGACCGTGAAGCCCCATCAGCCTTGTCTTACTTCCCTTTCGTCTTGCCCCAAAGTCGTTTCGCGCCACAGATCTGTCCGTCGGCCACCGTCCAGATCTCGTTGCACACCTGCTCGACAAAAGCTTCGTTGTGCGTGACGACGGCATAAGCACCTTTGAAGCTCTTCAGCGCCTCCGCCAACATCTCCACACTTTGGGGGTCGAGGTAATTTGTGGGCTCGTCCAGCAGAAGGAGGTGCGCCCTCGTCCAAAACGCGGCACCAAACATCAACTTGATCTTCTGCCCAGAGGAAAGCATCGAGACCTTCCTGCTTTGCACCACTTCCTCTGGCAGCCCGAAGGTCTCCAAGTGCTGGACAACCTCCTCGGTGGACAGGGGCCGCTCGTCAACTCCCGCCCACGCGTCCATGAGCCTATCATCCAAATCCTGGATCATGCCTTCGCACCCGCACTGGAGGATCTTCGCCTTCCCCTCCCAGGAGGCCTCTGAATCTGCGACGCCCTCCCACTGCACCTTGTACTGGTACTCTCGGGCGCCCGCGTTCCTGCTCGCGACGTTCTCGCGCCTACCGAGGAGAGCCTTGATCGGCTTGCTCTTCTTACCGAACTGGATCCCCAAGCGTTTTCGGTCAGCCTCTTCTTTCTCAGTCAACGGCCTGGCATCCCGCTGCGGCGCTTCCAGGTCGTATCCAGACATGTACCTCGCCTGAATGTACTCCACCGGGGTTCTCTGCATGTTGTCGCTCAGGTGCACCAGGTGTGACTGTGCGATGTAGGCGAGGCGGACGAACTTGTTGCACCATCGTTCACCTGGCATGCCCCCTTCAACTGCGCTCGGCTTCTCTCTGCCAGCGAGCAATGACAGTAAGGTCGACTTGCCTGCACCGTTCTTGCCTGTGATCCCGATTCGGCTGTCCATGGTCACCTTCACACTGATGTCTCGCAGCACAGACCCCGGTGCCCCGTCGTATTTGAAGGAGACGTTCTGCAGGGTGAGCACAGGCGCCTTGCGGGCAGCTGTCGTGGCTCCTATCCTTTCCGGCGTTGGAAAGATCATGCGCGGCCCGCCGTCAACACCGATCGACTGCTCGGGGCGGATCTCCAGAAGTGCGTCCGCCTTCGCCTGGTCGCCTTTCAGAACGGTTGCTTTGAACTGAGCGAAATTACCAGGGTGGTAGTTCAGGCCTCCCTCCGGGGTAAAATGCACGACGTCCGTGCAAACCTGATCCAGGAAAGGCTGGTCGTGCGACACGATCATCGCGGTAGCACCACCAGCACCACCAACGCAAGCTGCCTTGATAAAGCCTACGAGCCAGGCTACAGCTGCTGTGTCCAGGTGATTCGTTGGCTCGTCGAGCAGCAGCAGGTTCGACTTCTGAGCCATCGCGCAGGCCAGTGCAAGACGCATCTGCCAACCTCCGCTCAGCGTGTCCACCGTCTTGCCAAGCATCTCCGCGTCGAAGCCAACGTCTTTCAAGCAACGCTGCAAAGCGTCGAGGTCATCTGCCGCACCACGCAACTTTGAGTAGTCCGTGACGGATGTTTGCTCCGTCACGCCCTGGCTGATTCTGTCGTGGCTCAGATGCACTACGCGGACATCCTGCGGAAAGCCCAGGATGTCGCCTGCGGCGATCCGGCTCATCAGAGTAGTCTTGCCCGTGCCGTTGGCGCCGACCACACCGTAGCGATGGCCCTTGACGAACTCCAACGTCGCATTCCTCAGCAGCGGCCGAGTGGATCCGCCATACATAGGGGGCCACATGCGAACCCTACCCCTACCCCCCACGACTTCTGAGGGGGAGGGTGGGGTTCACTTCGCTCGGGCGCTCTCGAACGAAGTGAACCCCACCCTCCCCCTCAGAAATCGTGGGGGGTAGGGGTAGGGTTCGCCCGTGGCCCCCTGATACATCATCAGCAGGTTTGGCAGTCTGCACAGCACATCACTGCCCTCCGCGGGTCTGCCCTGGCATGGCGCCGCCTCTCCAGGGCCTCCAGCGCTGCCGGACACGCACGGAGCCTCACCGAACGCTGCGCGCACCAGAAGATCAAAGAAGGAGGAAACCTCAGCAGCTGGAACGCTGTAGTCTTCCAAGAAGGGCGAGAGGGAAGTCTCTAGCCCCTCTCGAAAGCTGTCAGCCGCACTTCCTTCATCTTGCAAGACGCCGACTGCAGAATCTGCCAAATAGTCTGTCAGGTCAGCGGCTCCAGCTGGGCAGCCCTCCGCGACAGCCTGCCTCACCGCTGACTCCGCCATGTCAGCGGGAGCGAGCGGAACCAAAACTGGATGCCAGCCAATGGCTTGGGCCAAATTGGCTTGAGCCAGATGGGTACGGACCCTCCGAGAGGCGGCCTCCTGGGAAGCTTCTGGGATCATGCTCGAGACCTCTGTGGGCCTCCTCGGTTTAGGCCATAGACAGTAGCTTTTGGCGCTCCGCGCGGATTTCTTGGGATCTGCGCCGGACCCCGCTCCCTGGCGAACGGACGGCGCCAGGGGCGCCGCTGCAGGCGCCGCCGGGGGGGGCCCAGCGCGGATCCAAGAAATCCGCGCGGAGCGCAAAAAGTTCATGATTACGGCGTTTTTTCCTTCTCCGAGATTGGTTCTGGCCGAGGACCCCCCAAGATGCCAGCACACCGATTGGGTGCGGTGGCATCGAACATCACTTTCGGATCGTGGACTCCCTTAGGCTTGGTCATTTCCCAAACAATGCCTGCAGCCAGGGAATCGAAATTGCCCCTAGAACGAGCTCGTCTGGTTTCAAGCCCTGAGACTGGTGGGCGTCCTCAAGGTCCCAGCGGAGGGCGCCATGGGGTCCCTCCCCAAAATGCGGTCGGTGCCGCCTCAGTCGGCGGCGGAAATCCGCGGTTTCCCATGAAAACGGGACCCATCGCCAATCCACGCCTCCTTGATCCATGTTTGCGATCGCCTGAATCAGGGCCCGCCCCCTGGCACCAAGTGCCCACCGTACGAATGCGTCCGCCACCGTGCCCTGGGCACGCATCGAAGTGCCCCAGAGCTCCGGCAGCTGTGCGCGGTGGAGGGCCCGATAGGAGCTCTCCGCGGGCCCTCGCGCCCGAGGCACCGGAACTTCCCGGTGCCCTCGGGCGCTCCTGGAGCACACCCCGGGGGAAGAGGCCCCCCTCCATCCTCAACTCTCCTCCTCCTCCTCCTCCTCCTCCTCCTCTTCCTCTTACTACTGTTGCTATTTTATCGTTACTATTACTGATAATATTATGATTACTCATACTAATATGTTCGAGTTGTTTATACGTTCTTACTAATCGTTCTTGATATCATAATTACCCCAGTGCGACCCTACCTAGAAGTTGGAGCCCCTAGGAAACCAGCATTAGTTGCTTTGCTATGCTATGCTATGATATGCCATGCTATGCTGCGCTATGCTATGCTACGCTAAGCTAAGCTAAGCTGTGTTATGCTATATTATGTTATGATACAATATGTTATGAAATGATATGCTATGCTGTGCTAAGCTATGCTATGTCATGCTGCGCTGTGCTATGCTATGCTAAGCTATGCTATGCTATGCTAAGCTGCGCTATGCTATGCTATGCAATGCTAGGCTGTGCTATGTTATGCTATGTTATGCTATGCTATGCTGCGATATGCTATGCTATGTCATGCTATGCTTGGCTATGTTATGCTATGCTATGCTATGCTAGTGCAGCGGTGCGCTATGCTAAGCTAAGCTAACCCTCTAGGCAGAGCCTAGGTCGGGAATTACACCCATGCTAATTACCCGAACAGAAAACTAAACTGGCAACGCGGTTAGCACACACGAGCGGCACAAAATACACCCACAGATCTGGGGCAGGAGGACCAGGAGCTGGATGACGGTGAGGATGACGAGGAGGAGCAGGTGGCAGCGGCGGCAGTGGCGGCAGCGGCGGCGTCGCCCAGGGATCCGTTTTTTTTGTGTGCTCTAGGCGGGGGGGGACGACGACGACGACGACGACGACGACGACGACGACGACGACGACCGACGACGACCGACGACGACGACGACGACGACGGATGCTGTGTTGATGCGATGGTGCCCATGGTGGGGGCGGGGGATCCGGTCCGGCCATCGAGGCTAGCTCGGCAGCTGTTGCACAGTGCTTTTGCTTTGCCTTTCCGTTGCTTTGCTGTTCCTTTTGCTTTTCTTTGCTTTGCGTTGCTTGTGCTTTGCTTTGCTGTCGCTGCTGTTGCTTTGCATTTGCGTTGCTGCTATGCTATGCTATGCCATGCCATGCTATGCTTGGCTATGTTATGCTATGCTATGCTAATGCAGCGCTGCGCTATGCTAAGCTAAGCTAACCCTCTAGGTAGAGCCTAGGTCGGGAATTACACCCATGCTAATTACCCGAACAGAAAACTAAAATGGCAACGCGGTTGGCACACACGAGCGGCACAAAATACACCCACAGATCCGGGGCAGGAGGACCAGGAGCTGGATGACGGTGAGGATGACGAGGAGGAGCAGGTGGCAGCGGCGGCAGTGGCGGCAGCGGCGGCGTCGCCCAGGGATCCGTTTGTTTGTTTGCTCTAGGCGGGGGGGGACGACGACGACGACGACGACGACGACGACGACGACGACGACGACGACGACGACGACGACGACGAACGACGACGACGACGACGACGACGACGACCGACGACGACCGACGACGACGACGACGACGACGACGACGACGGATGCTGTGGTGATGCGATGGTGCCCATGGTGGGGGCGGTGGATCCGGTCCGGCCATCGAGGCTAGCTCGGCATCTGTCGAACATTGCGTTTGCTTTGCCTTTCCTTTGCTTTGCTTTTGCTTTTGCTTTGCTTTGCTTTGCGTTGCTTGTGCTTTGCTTTGCTGTCACTGCTGTTGCTTTGCCTTTGCGTTGCTGCTATGCTATGCGATGCTCTGCTCTGCTATGCTATGCTATGCTGCGCTGTGCTATGCCGTGCTGTGCTGCGCTGCGCTATGCTATGCTATGCTATGCTATGATATGCTGCGCTATGCGATGCTATGCTAGGCTATGCTATGATATGCTGTGCTGCGCTATGTTATGCTACGCTATGCTATGCTATGCTGTGCTCTGCTATGCTAAAGCTCAGCGAAGCTAAGATGAAGGTAAGCTAAGCTAAGATACACCTGAGCTAAGATGAAGCTATGCTAAACTCAGATGAAGAAAAACTAAGCTAAGGTGAGATAAGCAAGGCTAAGCCAAAGGAACGTAACTGGGGGAACCGCGGGGCGGATACCAGGGGAACCGCCCAGGGCGCATTCCACTGCCCGGCCCCTTTAAGATAGAGAGTAAGAACCCTTCTAGGCAGAGCCTAGGTAGGGAAATATGATTATGATTTGTCGTATTCATCTCATTCGCAGTATCGTCTTTATTATCGGTGATATGATTCATCGTATCTCTATAAGTAGTAGTGATAGTTTGCTTCTTCGTACTATTCCGTATTATTCTGAAATATTATTATTAGTAGTATTCCTCCTCCGCCTCCTACTCCTCCGCCTCCTCCTCCTCCGCCTCCTCCTCCTCGTCCTCCTCCTCCTCCTCCTACTCCTCTTCCCTTTCCTCCTCCTCCTCCTCCTCCTCCCCCTCCTCCTCCCCCGCCGCCTCCTCCTCCTCCTCCTCCTCCTCCTCCTCCTCCTCTCCTCCTCTCCTCATCGTCCTCCTCCCCCTCCCCCTCATCGTCCTCCTCCTCCTCCGCCTCCTCCTTCTCCTCCTCCTCCCTCGTAGGAATGTTGGCTCAAGCTGAAACACTGGAGCCCTGGGAGCTTCAGCTTGGACGCAGCAAAGCGGCAGACTCGAGCGCCCTGTGCAATCGCTGCTCCTAGGGGAGCATATGCTTGCTGTGAGCTCTTTTCGGAGCACGCACGCGCTTGCTTCGCTGCGCATGCCATGGCGCCGCGGGGGTGGAGCAATGCTGGGCGGCGTGCTGGCACTCGTTCCCATCGAAATAAGAAAAGCCAGTACAGCTACGGTGGCAACTGCAGTGAGCGCAGCAAGTGTGGCGACTGGGAATTTGACTACTGGGGCCATGTCTGTAGCAGCAAGTGTGGAGCCGCATTCGCGGGGCACGACGAAGTTCGCGGGCTCCCTGGAGGGCTTTCTGACGGTGTTTCCACCCCACTTGCAGGACAAAGGCGTGGTCGGAATCGGGAACATTCAGAACATGGACATCACCATGGACAGCGCGACCGTTCTGGGGTGTGCTCTGACAAAGCTGACCCTATTCCTGGAGGCCGAAAACGCTGGCCCTGATGATGAAGATACCATCGACGATGCATCCCTCACAGATGTTGTCGCATCTACAGACCATCATCTCAACGACCTTCAGAAGATCTCTAGTCGCATTCATGGTGCCAAGACCCTCGATGATGACCTTATCAGTGATACGAAGAGCCAGCGATACTGACATCGCACATCAAACGCTGCGCTCCTACCCGCATCGCTTCAGTCGGAACGGGCGGCTAAGCGGGCGCACCAGGTGAAGCTAAAGCCATCTAAGGTGGCTAAGGCTATCATCGATACTACTACCATAAAGGATGTGGCTTTGGCTACGGCCACCGACTGCGGCGAGAGGATCCACAACCTGTGCATGAAGCGGGAAACGCTTCAGTTGGACCGTAAGAACTCGGAGGAATAAACAGAAGGAGATTCGGAAGGAGTTCCCCCTGCTACACCCGCCCGACTCGGATCCTGACCACGCCTTCCTCCACCTCCGCTTGGATCGGGGTGGTGGTCAAGAAGGTGAGGACCCTGAGCTTGAAGCTGCGTTGGCGCTATTAGAGGAGCGCCTGAAGGATGCGCCCACCCAGAGGATCACGGGGGTGCCTGGCACGTCCCAGGAAGAGCACGAGGACGAGGAGGAAAGGACAAGGGCAAGGGCGGCTGTCGTGGTCGAGGACCTAATGCCGATGTCCCTGCTACTACGTCTGGGCCTGACCGCAAGAATCGTTACTCGGCACTCGGCCTTAAGCTGCGAGGGTGACGATTTGGAGGACGAGGGCATCGAGGATGAGGGTGCTGGTGAACCTGCCTTGCCCTTTCGATGACAATGTGGACACTGCCGAGTCGGACCGCTGTCGTCGTCGACGCCTGCAGGACTCGGCTGGAAGTACTGCCTCTGGTGGGGACCGGGCGCAGGGGTCTGGGGGGTAGCTCACACCAATGCCTCAGTGGCAGCTCACGTCTAGGGCTCCAGGGTCCTACCCCAGCGGCGGGCCAGCCAGGCCCGACCGCAAGTACGTCGCCGAGTACGGTCCCACCAAGGTCCAAACGTGCCTACAGGAACTGGCGTGTGCGTGTAGGGCGCCTTGCCACTTTCAGGATGTTATCTGTTGCAGGCGCTGGGGATGCAAGGCGGCCTTGTTCAGGTCCTCGTGGAACTTACCCTTGTCATGGAGATGGGGATGCTGAAAACGCAGCTGGACCGGGAGTAGCCTTTAGCAGATCAGTGCCCTCATGGGCCTTTCAAGTGATTACTGTGAACGCTAACGCATTGAATAGTCTGAAAGTTTCGTATACAAGCTCCGAGTAATGTCTTGCAGCCACCCTGATCTTTGTTCAGGAAGTGCACATCTTGACAGAAGGGCAGGTGAACGATGCTACGTCTCGGTGTACTGCACGGGGGTGGAATGCTGAATTCACGCTCGCCTCTCGCCTTGAATCGGGAAGCCTTCTGGAGGGGTTGCCTTACTGGCACGCGCTGACTGGAATAGTGGACTCTCCTCTTGACCCTGATTGTTCTGGATATTCTTCGAATACAGTCGGGCTGGTGAAAGAAGGAACGCTAAAGAAGGAACGAAGCCCCTTCTTGGCCCTGTAAGCGCCTCCGTGCCCCCCGTGCCCCGGGAGGGCAAGAGGAACAGCACTGGAGGAACCCGAGGAACATCGAACCCCTTCCGAACCAAAACTGTTCCTTAGTTCCGCGTCTTGACTTTCAGGGCGTTGGGACTTAGGCTTGAAATTCCAGGCGTTGCTTCTATGACTGGCGTCTCCTTGTATCTTGCTGGTAAACAGGGCTCATCTGGCTACAATATGGGGCTCCTTGCCCAGGCTGCGGCCCTCCAGGATAGGTACCCGTTGCCGACCTTTGTGGGGGGGTATAAATTGAAGGCTTCTCGGATCCAGAATACAGAAATCTGAAAAACATGCCGGACAATTGTGGTTGCACCATCAGCTCCGACACGCTACACGAAGAACAGCAAGACCACCATCGATCATTTCTGGGTTCCCAGGTTTTGGGTAAAGCCTTAGACAAGGTCGAAATGGATGTTCAACACGAGCTCGCCCAACATCGTCCGGTGCCGGTTTTCTCGACGCCTCAAGGCAAACTAAAGACCCCTGTCCTCCGCAAAGGACAACGTCTCCTCACGGAATTCCCCTTCGGCCCTGCGAACGTTTGGAGCATGGAACGACGTGAGGGAGGCAGTGGAGCAGCTAGGGCAGTACCTTGGACAGGGTGGTGTGAAGCATCAGAGTAGGCAGATGAAGTTGGACACAGCCTACTCTGTCATATTTAGAGGCTTGTTAGGACAGTCTTAAGAGTTATTGACACGCCATTGAAAAGATAGACACGCAGGAAAAGGTCCTGAAATTGTCTGGGTCCCCGCGGTTGAGCGGGCGAACCAAGTGAAGCTCTCTTGGAAATCGCAGGCTGCCCCGATGCGATGGCTTAAAAAACTGGGTGATCCGAATCATAAGGGCCGTCTTGAATGATGTCGAAAAGATTACGCTGATCACTTTGGAACTGGATCATGCACCTGCTGAGTTCGGAAAGGTTTCAGCACTGATCTGTATGCACGCGCGCGCACTCTCCAGCAGGCTTTGCGAGCGGATGTCGCCTGGCAAACGCTGAGGGCGGAGAGTGCGCACGAGATCCTGGATTTCCTTCTCTCGGATGTGCCTCGTGCCCTGGACGCTGAGAAGGCGAAGGGTACGGCCTCTGAAAAGGAAACGTGGCGCGCCTGGGTCGTGGAGCACACCGAGTGCAACACTGGATGGGTCCATCGTTGGACTACGTCTCAGGAAGGTTGGGCGCCAAGCCAGGCCGAACGGAATGGGGAGTGGCAAGGGCAGCCCACGGACTTGCTGGCAGCAGAAGCAGACAAGCTCCATTGGTTATGACAGGCAGTTGAGCGGCCGTTACCAGCATGGCAGTGTGAAGATGATATCGTGTTGTCGCCGATAGCCGGGGGAGATGTGAAGAGGACAGCCAAGGCCTTTAGCCATTAAACTTATTCCACTTATGATGGGATGCATCCCAAACACTACGGACCTATGGGGAATGAAACACTCAACCTGTTTGCGATATGTTTCATGTGTGTAAAGAGCAATGCTAATTTTCAAACGGTCTTGCAAGCCATGTATGCTCGCATGATTCCGAAGGCTGTGAAAAATAAGGGCCTTCGAATTCGCGCTGCTTGTAGGGGCATCCACGTGGGGCCCTCGATGAACCGCGTATCGGAAAAAAAACACGTCAGGGGATTGCCCGAGAATGGGAAAGGAGTCATCAGATGGAAAGCCTGGCACACCAGAAGGGCACGTCTATTCTGGAACTTGTTGTCCTCCAGGGCCCTGTTTCCGAGCACGCTGTGCACTGTGAGAGACCCCTGCGCACTGCGAATGTCGTGTACGAGATGGAAGACTACTACGAGTTACTACGAGCATGTAAACAGGAACCTCGCGTAGATACGGGCCAAACAGAATCGTTTCCCCACATCGACACGTGCGGTTGTCTTCAACATGTACCAGGCGAGACCATGTTTAGGCATGAGTGCAGTGGCAATGGAGGGAAAGTGTCCAAGGGGCGCGATTGCTGCCAGATGTCCCTTCGCGACATTCGTGGTGCAGATATACTCCCATGAGCCTGTCGGAACACTTCCCATTGCTTTGGCAAAGATCGGTCTGAGTGCGACCATACTAATTGACGACTGGGTGCTGCAAGGTACGCACCACGAAGCAAACAGGCTAGTGGAAAATATGGCTTTGGGAGCTGCTGAACCACTGAACCACAAGTAGTTATACAGCACGAGCTGCTATGTAGAGTTGCCGTTTAGAAGACTGCGAGGGTGGCCAGTTCCGATCGAGTAATGAAGAAACTTCAGAAAAACAAAAAAACATAAAGCAGCATGGGGGAGTGTACGGCCGAGGAGCCCCCAATCTCGGTATTGACGCTTTCGCGGGCCAACGGAGAGCGAGAACTGGAACTCACCCCGCCCTCAAGGGCCTGCAGGTGAAGCTCAAGAAGAGGGCGAACAAGCTCAGAAAGGTACGGGCGGTCGGTCTCAGGTCCTTTGGATATTATAGAGACGAGATTGTGGGGCTGGACCGGAAGGAGTTGCACCAAGCACAGAGCCACTTCTTGGAAGACAGTTTGCTCTGGCACCATATCCCGCAGCAGGTCCTTGTCCCTCCTATTCAAGTAGGACCCCGCCTTCGAGCTGGCCTTGGGGCCAGTGCTACTGTGGTCCAGGATCATCTGCAAGGTTGGCACGGGCACTATGCCAGGATGGGACCCTCGTTTTTGCGAGAAACCCGATAAACTGTAACGAAGTCCGAGGCCCTCTCGGAACTGCCTTGATTTTTCTTGGAAGAGTAGGCTGGCGATTCGACACGCCCTTCGACATGTTCGATTCGAATTGCAATCGAGTTATTTTGAACTCCAGATCCCCTCAGCAGCTTCACAGCGACCTCAGAGGGGAATGGATGCTAATGGTGTCTAGGAGGGCGGCCTCCAAGTTGAAGCTATTTGGGTAGTGTGTTGAATATTATATATACATATATATATATATTGCCATGAAGCTTTGCAGCGACAATTCCCCACTGAATGCTGGAGAGAAGTCGGCGCTGAAGTCGTTTGTCCTGCAGCAGAAATGGACGAACACACGACTATACCGAGCAGGGTATGACACGGACACGAAATTCGTTTGTGGGTACCCCACCGGTGATATGCACCACCGGCTGTTGCACTGCCCCTTGACCCAAGCACTCCAGGATGAATTAGAAGATGATGCATTGGAAATAATGAACGGGGACGCCGCGCGGCATTCTTTACTTCTTGGGTTACGGACGGAGTGTACTGTTGCTCCCTGTCCCCCGAAGGGATTGGGGGACCAGGATGGTATTTTCTGGTGTCGTGATTCGTCGGTGTCGTTTCAAGAGACTTTCAGAAGAGAAGTGCTTTCGGATGGGAGTGCCCTCAAAGACCGACATGATATAATGATGTTTGATGGATGGGGTCTGGCCGTTATTGACCAGCACGGTGAATATGGGCGACGTATCGCGGCGGAGTTGGGAAAATGCTTCCGCCGACCAGCCCTGCTGCAGAAAATCTTGCAGTGCACGTCGCCCTGATCCAGTTCCCCCACATGACCTACCTCATTGCTGATTACGACGGCACTCTAGGATTGGCTGGCTGGCTCCCCTGCATGTTGTACAATAGGAACTCTTACTATGCTAGCGTGCATGTGCAAGCCATACGCCGTAAGGTATGATGTAATGAAGAGGTTGTTAAGACCAAATCGTATGTTAATCCTGACGCGCTTGCTCCAGAATCTGATGAATGGCCACAGGCCGCTGGCAATTCGAAGGCGGACCTTGTGGCCAAGGCCGGGGCTCTCTGCCATAACCGGCCCTCCAGTGAGGAGTCTGCCACTTCCCTCTCCGATGGCAAGGACGTGCGGGCTTACTTGATTCATGTTGCTGAGGCTGTGCTTCTTTTCGCCCGAGTTCGAAATCCCGGGTCCCAGAGGCCGAGACTGCGCAGCGCAGGCCGAAGGAAGGGGAGGGAGCCAGTTCGACGGCACCTTCGTCAGGTGCCCTTGCAGGCGTGGACACCTTAGGGCAGGCTGCTCGGGAAGGCAATCGCCCCGCCACCCGAGGCCTGCTCGGGCGACCTCCCTGTTGCGGGGGAGCGTGCCGACCACGTGTGCGGCCGAGGCCCCTCACGCCCCTCTGGCCCCTGGCCCTGCCTCCCCTCCCGCTCCGCTTCCCCCCCTTCTCGCTGGTGGGCCTGGCAATCCCGCTCCTCGCGCTGGAGGTGCGCGGGATGTTTCGGGGAACGCCAGGGCGAGGAGCGTCCGGATGCTTGCTGTTGACCAGGTTCCCCTGACAGACTCCGCAATGTGCTTCGTAACCCCAAGGGCCACAAGCTGTACATTGCTGACTTCTCTTCCGTCGATGACAGATGTATCATAACATGTAGCCTGTAGCGCATGCGGAAGTTACACTTCCGATGGTGGGCCGAACAATTTACATAATGAGTGTGATGAGGCATTCAAGTCCAATGGCGCAAAGGCCGCTTGGAAGCGTGTCGGGGAGCTGAAACATCCCTCGTACAAGCAGGGGCCGGCCAAAGTGTTGGAACCTGCCCTTGCTTAGGACTTGCGCCGAGCGGCAGATTGGGTAGCCAGGCGTGGGTCAGCACGTGGATAGGAACCCCCACCTTGATGGTGGGAACAGTTCTTATCCCAATGCTTTCCCATACTGGCTTGACTTGTCTTGTCGCTCTGAAGTATCCAATCCAATCCAATCCTCCTCCTTCTCCCCCTCCTCCTCCTCCTCCTCCTCCTCCTCCTCCTCCTCCCCCTCCTCCCTTTTTCCCCTCTCCTCCTCCTCCTCCTCCTCCTCCTCCTCCTCCTCCTCCTCCTCCTCCTCCTCCCCGTCTGCCCCCTACCGGCGGAGAGGCCAACGGACCTCGGTAGTCGCGGGCCCCGGAGGAGGAGGCCCCGCTCCGTTGAGAGGCGCTGCAGAGGAGACCACGGAGCTCGGCGCTTGCGAGGTGAAGACCCCGATTCAGACAAGACGTCAGGGCGCGGGGCGATCCAATCGACAGCCGCCCAGGGAGCCTTCCTTTTCCGCCTGCCACTGGTGTTCCAACTCGTCGATCGCCGAGGTGCAGACCCCAGCACATCCGCGAGCACCAGCGCGAGCCTCTCGCTGATACGCGGCAAGGCATAGGGCTCTGCCAGCTCCAGCGCGCGTTCGATCAGCTCCTCCCGCAGGGCGTCGTCCACGAGGATTCGGTCCACCCACTCGATGGCCTCCTGCAGATTGCGTGCCACTGCTGGGTATCCGGTGTTCTCGACAACGTCCAGGAAGCCCTGCTCGTACCAAACCACCGCTGGTAGGCCAACAGCGAATGCGTTGACCAGCCTCTGTCCTGTCTTGTAGCGGCTGCAGAACCACCGTGGTGTAAGCTGGTCGGCGAGGTGAGCCATACACCCAGTGTGCCTGAGCAGAATCACGTCCAGCTCGATAAGCTGCCGGTAGACCTCCTCAGTGTGCTGCGGGGACACGACAAGCCCGGCCGTGAAAGAGAAACGGTCCATCGGGTCGATGTGGAGGAAGCGAGCCGTCCCGGGGTGCTTGGCGAGAAGATGGCTTTCCACAGCATCGTGCAGCTCGGTGTCGTTGTGTGTTGTGTGCGTCCCGACCACCTCTGCCCGATCGCCCGACCACCGAACACCCCGAAAGTTCGAGTGGTGCAGCGGGTGCCAAAATACCCTGGTACCCAGTGCCCGGGCCTCGGGGTGGCTGGCGTAGTCGGCAGCCGCCAGGGACGTCTGGGCCAGGATGGCGTCCATACCAGGAGGCACCAGCGCGAACTGATCCACAGGGTCGTAGATGTGCCGAGCGCCAGTGCCGGCGAGCAACTCCTGGGCGCATGTGCACGCATACTTGATGTGCACTACCACGCTGGGAGCCGAGAACTGGGGCCCCTTCTGGGAAAACCAAACGGTACCGATGCCGCTTCTCCCCGGACCCCTCCCGGGGTGCGTCCTTACGAGGCTCCCGAGGCCCATCCAGCGGTGGCAACGAGGGCCTCCCAGGAGTCCCAGAAATTTGCAAGCGCGTTCCACTACTCGCAAAGTAGCTGCTCGCAAATGGATGGCCCGGATCCGCCGCGGGGGGATCCACGATAGACTACACAAAGGGCAGACGCATGGCTCTTCGGGCGCTTGCGAGCAGGCACTCTCTCTGCGAGCAGTGGAACGCGCTCGGCGCAGACGGGCCAAAGCGGGGCGAGGGCAGCGGCATGGGTGATGGGCTTGTTTTCCACAACCACCACCATAAGCCTTCTCCTCCTCCTCCTCATCCTTCTCCTCCTCTCCTCCTCCTCTCCTCCTCCTCCTCCTCCTCCTCCTCCTCCTCCTCCCCCCCCCTCCAACCTATGGTGGTGGTGGTGGAAAACAGGCCCATCAATGGGCACCCCTTCCTCCTCGGGACCTTCTCCCCGCGCTCCCCGCACCACTCCCCGCAGTTGAAGTTCCACGCGCGCGCGCGCACGGCGGGCCCAGCGCCGCGGAGCTGCCGCAGGCCCCGGGCGGCCTGCCGCCCCCGCACGGTGAAGGAGCCCCACTTGGCGCCGCTGGACGTCCCGCTCACGAAGAGCACCTCTCGAGCAGGGACCGACCGCCCCGGCATGCCTCTGGGCCTGCCACGGCACGGTCTCGGAGCCCAAACATGTCCTCGCGACAAAACAGCAAGGTCCTCAGAACATGGCCCAGACGTGTGAAAACGGGACAGCCCCAGCCGGACATGTTCGAAGAACACGTCGCGCAGACACTCAGAGGTTCTTAGAACATTCCTTGGTAGGCCTACAGGCCAGCCAGGACGCTTCGCCACCGCTTGAACCTCGGCGCCATCGAGCCTCGAGCACAGGGCCGCGGCCACGGCCCTGCCGCCGTCTCGCCACGCCCCCGGCAGCGGCGTCTCCCCGCGGGCGTTGAAGGGCGAGGCCGACGCGTGCCAAGACCACGCGCCCATCGCCCCCAACACCCGCTCCTCTAGAGGCCTCCCAGATGGGGTCCAAGTAGATGAGGTAGGAGGAATGCACCGCATCGCCAATGCATCTGCGATGCATCGCCCATGCATCGGCGCTGCATCCGGCATGTCGGCGACGTCTCTGCGCCATCGGCGCCACTCGGGCTCCGCATCGAGCCGCATCGGCGATGCGGCGCGATCCTCCGACCCCATCGACGCACTCGGACCCCATCTAGGAGGCCTAGAGCCTCGCAGCCCGCAGGCGGCGCTGGCAGGGGCGGCTCCGCCGCCTGGCCGGCGCCCGGCAGCGCCGCCAAGAGCTGCAGCCAGGGCCAGCGCGTCGTCAGCAGGTCGTAGAAGAAGCGCCGCTGCTTGCCCACGCGGTTGGCGTGCATCGCATCCCAGGTCTTCAGGGCCGACAGCGCCTTTCACAGGGGATATGTCGACCCCTACCCCAGGCTTCGTGGGCGCTTCGAACGGACCAGAAATGCAGGGCCCAACCGTGGGATGCACGAGGGGGGGCGCCCATCCTCGATAGGGGTGCGTCCGAAACGCCACCTGGGGGTGTATCCCAGGGCTCTTCCTTCTTCTCTTGGTCGCTTCATCTTCCGGCGCGAAAAGCCGCGGGGTGGGATAGAAACCTCGCCCGCGAGCCTTGTCACCGAAGCCGTCCGAGACGCCCGTGGTGTGCCCCAGCTTCGACAGCTGCAGGACGTGCAGAAGCGCAACGGCCAGCCCGAAGGGGCACTCGGTCCCGGGCGGGGCGACCAGCCTGGCGTGAGCCGCCCGCACCGCGTCGCTGGCGGTGCCGCGGTCGAGCCCGTCCACTGCGAGGATAAACAACACTCGCGACTGGAAGGCGAGGGTGGAGGCATCATCCAGAAGGTCGCACTCATTCGGGACAGCGGCGAGCCTCTCGCGCAGGGTGTCGCCAACCCTCTGGAGCAAGGTGACCAGCGACCACTGCGCGGTCGCCCACGTCACCAGTGGCACGGAGAGGATAAAAAACAGGGCCTCCAGCTCCAGCTGCAGCCTCCACCACATCGAGTCGAAGTCCTCTGGCTCGCAGAAGCTTGCGCAGAGGAACTGGCAGGCGACCGTCGCCAGCCCCCCCAGGAAGCAGTCTGAGCGGGCGCCGCTAAAGGGGTGGACCATAGAGGATGAAAAACTGCATAAACAAACACCCTCGTAGGTACGCGCGAATTTCTTGGATCGGCGCTGGACCCCCCTTTCTGGCGCGCGGAGCGCGCCAAGGGCGGCGCCGGAAGCGCCGCCAGGGGGTCCCAAGCGCCGATCCAAGAAACCCGCGCGGACCTCCGAAAATTTCTGCTTGTGCTGCTCTTCTCTTCTTCGAGATCACGGGGTCGATGCCTGGGGAAAGGCAAAAACGTACCCATACCGCTACGACCCTCTCCTGGGGCGCTCTCTGCCCAGCTCGAGGCGAATCCAGCAGTGACGACGAGGGCCTCCCAGAAGGCTGAAGAAAAAGAGGGAAACAAACGGCAGAGTAGCGGTATGGGTATCCAGACATGTGACGTCCTGTTTTTTTCAATACGGGACCCCTGAAGTCCCGACCCTTTCCCCGGGACCGGTTTCTCATCCTTAGACGTTTTTGACGGTCCCAAAGCCCGGCGAGGGCCCCCCATGGCCGAAATTGGCCAGAATCCTCCCGTCCTGCTTCTTGTTACGACGCGATCATGTCTGGGTAATTACTCTTCCTCCTCCGAATGCCGTCCACGGCCGCCAGCATCCGCGGCACCTGCGCCTCGCACACGCCGCACACGGCGCCGCGCGGCGCCCCCGCCACGGCCGCCACGGCAGCACGCACGCCGCCCCACTCCGCGCCGCACGCGGGGCGGCCCAGGTCCTTGAGAGGTCCAGCAATGCGAACAAAAATCGCAGCGCTGCGACGAATCATCACTGCACCGACCTTGCAGACGTGCTGCAGCGGATTCTTGCTTGGATTTCTCTCCACACAAAACCCCGAAACGGCGAGTGTGGTCTTCATCCCTGGCCAACAAAAATCCGCACGAAATTCACCTCGAAATCCAGAACGAAATTCTCCAGGACAGTCCAGGCCCATCCCATTGTTTTACGAACGAAATCCGTTGGCGCCATGACGAATCACGACCAGAGCCCTGAGATCCTGGCGCTGCAGTTTCGTCACAACGGGCGCGCTCGCCCGGTTTCGGGCCCCTGGGGGCCCCCACAAATCGATGCGGCTCGAAAGATGCCGCAGTCGAGAGATGGGGTCCGGGGCTCTGGTCGTGATTTTTCCAGATGTTGCATTTGCCTCGCAAAAGTCGGATCTCAGGGGAGCCCCAGACCCCAGCTTCCTGCGGCATTTTTTCGAGCCGGATCCATCTGTAAGAATCCCAAGGGGCCCGAAGCCGGGCGAAGGCGCCCGTGGCGACCGAACGTAGCAGCGCCAGCGTCGCGAGCGAGATCGCAGCCCTGCGAAGCATCACGACTGGAGCCCTACGGTCCGGAGCTCCTGCTCCGCGTGTCGCGGCGGCGGCCCCGGCGGCACGATGCGCCATGCGAGTGGATGGCGTGTCGCTCCGTCCCGTGGGGCGGGAGGCTCGAAAAGGCTCGTGACGTTGACGCCACGGTGCCGAGGAGTGGGTAGCGTGTCACGCCGAGGCGTGGTGAGCCAGCCCGCCGGAACGAGGCGCCATTCAAAGGTTCCCCACGGTAGACCCCTGCTTCCTGCGGCACCTCTCCGAGCCTGACCGATGTGTGATAATCCCAAGGGGCCCAAGAGACCGGGCGAAGACGCCCGCCGTGAAAAAGAAGCAACGCCCGGGCTCGGTGGTCCATGTCGGAGTACTGCGTGTACTCGGCGTTGGACCAGAAGAAGGACATGTCGTACCTGGGGAAAGCAAAAGGTACCAATGCAACCACTCCCCGAACCTCTCCTGGGGCGCGTTCTGACCAGAACTTCGAGGCCCATCCGGCG
This sequence comes from Prorocentrum cordatum, assembly GCA_963575745.1. Lineage (NCBI taxonomy): Eukaryota > Dinophyceae > Prorocentrales > Prorocentraceae > Prorocentrum > Prorocentrum cordatum. The sequence goes on from CAUYUJ010000547.1 coordinate 539,915, forward strand.
GTGGCGGCGAGGGCTCCCCAGGAGGCCCAAGAGGGCGCAAACGAGGCAAGGGTAGGTACCTCTCCCAGACGTCCTGATGTTTTCAATACGGGGTCCCTGAAGTCCCGACCCTTTCCCCAGGACCGGTTTCTCATCCTGAATCGCTTCTTGACGGCCTCGAGGCCCGGCGAGGGCCCCCCGAGGCCGAAATCGGCCAGCAAAAAAATCCCGCCCTGCTTCTCCTCTACGACGCGATCAGGTCTGAGTCTTTCGGGAGGCACCAACTATACACCAGCACCGATCCCGGCCAGGATCACCCTAGGCCCAGGATCGGTGTATACGCCCTCCTGCCTTGCGCAAGAGGGCATATACACCGATCCTGGGCCCAGGGTGATCCTGGGCCAGGATCGGTGTTGGTGTATAGTTGGTGCCCTCCGAGCCTTCCTCCTCTGCACACCGCAGCGTGTCCGCCAGGGGCGGGCGACCCGCCTCCCTCAGGGCCCGCTGCACCGCGGCGGGCGGGTAGGCGCCGCCCACCGCGGGCGGGCGCGGCCCCTCCGCCCCGCCGAGTGCGAACTCCACGGGCTCCAGCGCCTGGTGTTAGGTCGGGCCTGTCCCCCTATAGCTACAGGGCGACTTCGGACGACAAATAAAAACTAGCCAAAACAGATTCCACTGAAAAAAAATCGCCCCCGCACGATCTGTGTTTTTGACCATTGCTGGACATTCCTCCTGCTGAGGGACACGCCCAACTTGCGCCTGGTTCTCGCAGGCGACCCAGCGCCGCTGGGCGCGCTCCCCGCACTCCGCGGCCGAGCACCCCGCGGCGGAGCACGCCGACGCCTCCGGCGCGCCCCAGGACGGCTCCGCGCGGCAGCCGCGCGGCGCGCTGAGCCAGCACCGGGCGCCGCTCTCGGGCGCCGCCGCGGCCGCGGCGGCGAGGCCCACGGCGGCCGCTCCCATGGGCGGCGGCGCGAGTCGTCGCGAAACTTAGGATGTCCCCAACCTACTTGAGCCTTGATCACCAGGAAGAATTTCGAGCACCAGGAACAATACCGAAACTCAAGGGTTTTCACGCGTCGGGACCTGGGCGGCACTCGCCCGACACTGTTTCGACACTCCTTCGACACTTTTCGGGGTGCTCGAAACTATTTCTGGGATGTGGTCCTTCAGTACGATGGGAGCAACATAACGCGAAACGCGAGCCCGGCCTGTGGGCGTCACGCCCGCGTCGGCACGCCCCCCCGCACGCTGTCCGTAGCCCCATAGAGAGCTCCACCGAAGGCCCCAGAAGCTCCGACCACGCGTGGGCGTCACGCCTCTTCGGCACGCCCCTCACACGTCCCGTGGCCTCAGAAGGACCGTCCACATTCGGGGGCGTCCAAGCGGGGGACGTCCAAGAAGGTGGGGGGGGAGGGGAGCGCAAATCGTGCCCGGCGGCACATGCGAGGGGGCCCAAGGGGGGGGGGGCGGGCCGGGAACGTTGAGGCATCCTGGCCCGGGCCATGCCATCCATCCCCACCCCTAATCGTCCCCCCCCACTTGGCCGCCCCGGCACACTGGCGGCGGCGGCTCGTCGGCGCGGCTCGGCTGGGGCAGAGCGCCGCCCGCGGGGGCGCGACAGGGTCTGAGCAGGGACCGACCGTCCAGTCATTACTATAGGCCTATCACGACATGTTCTTAGAACCCCCAAAGATGCTCCAAGAACCAAGAGCAGTGTCCTTCGAACATAGGCCCGATGCGCTAAAAAAACAGCCTGAGCCAGAAATGGTAGAAGAACCTTTCGTGCAGACCACAAAGTTGATTAGAACATTCTTTGGTGGGCCCCCCAAAAAAACGACTAAAACGCCATAACCATAAACCTTTGGCGTTTCGCACGGATTTATTGGATCTGTGCTATACCCCCCTGTGTGGCGCGCGGAGCGCGCCAGGGGCGGCACCGGAGGCGCCGCCAGGGGGGGTGCCCAGTGCGGATCCAAGAAATCCGCGCGCAGCGCCAAAAGTTTGGGTTGATGGCGTTTTCTCTTCTTCGCCACTGCTTGAAGGTGGGGGGACGATCACCACTTGGGATTTGATTTCTCCTCACTGCTTGAAGGTGGGGGGCCAATCCCTCGGCGGAGACCCCCCCCGCCTTCCCATCATCACCGCGTGAGAAGAGCGTGCGTGATTTCTTGGCCGCCCGCGCAGCGAAGAGAAGAAGCCGAGCAGCCGTCGGCGGAGGCCCGCGGGCGCGCGTCGGCGCGAAGGGGAGCCCCGGCGGCGCCCCGGGCGTGCGGAGGGCGCGCGAGGAGGGCGGTGCGGCGCTTCGGAGAGGGCGGCGGGGCCTCCGAGAAGCCGCCGCCGGGCGGCTCGCGTCGATGCACGAGCGCATCCCGGCGCCAGGATTAGCTCGGGCCTACAGGCAGACTCTGGGGCGAAACATTAGAAAAACAAACCTAAAAAGATTCAAGCATGGCTGAAACTACTCGAACATCGTCCCCTGGCTATTCTTGTGCTATCTTTGAATATGCCTCCTGTAGAGGGACAGGCCCGACTTAACGCCAGGAGGCGCCAGGAAGACCAGCTGCACGTGCTCTGATGGGGAAAGGAGGGGGGGTCGCGAGAGCTGCGGCGTGCGGCTGGTTCTTATGGGAGGCGGCGCGGGGCTTCTGAGAAGGGGGGGGCCTTCCTAGAAAGTCGGGGGGGGACGAAAGGGCATAGGATAGCAGAGGGCAGGGGAGAGAATCAGCTCACGCGGCTGGTCTTCCTGGCGCCTTCTGGCGCCGGGAGGCGCCCATGCATGCATGGGCGGCGGGGTGGAAAGCAGCTGCATCAAGGAACGAGCCCGGCGGCGGGGTGGAAACCAGCTGCATACAGCAGATTTCGTACCCCCCCAAGGGAACCTGGGGGCTACTGAAAAGGCTTCTCAGACGCCGAGCAGGCTCCTCAGAAGCTCCCCCGACTGCTCAGAAGCCCCGCCGCCTTCTCAGAAACGCAACCCCTTCGCGCCACTACCCTGCGGGCGCCGCCAGGAGGGGGAACGTCACGGGGGGCTGACTAAAGGGGGGGGGGACATCGACATGGAGTCGGCGATAGATCGCCGATAGATCGGTGACAGGCTCTCGATGGCCGAACCCCTTCCTGGGTGGGGTGGGCTATCAGGGCCCTGTCGGCGATCATGGGCGATTGAGGGTCGACGCATCCCCCCCTGACCCTGAGCCTACTGTCGAGAAGTTGTTCACAGCGTGTCGCAGCGGCGGCCCTGGCGGCACGCTGTGCCCTGCGAGTGGATGGCGTGTCGCTGCGCTCCACGGGGCGGGAGGCTCGGAAAGGCTCAAGACGTGGAGGCTCGGGGACCGGGAAGTGGATGGCGTGTCGCGCCGAAGCGTGGTGGGCCAGAACCTGCGGCGCGACACGCTATCCCAAAGTTCCCGACCGTATCCCCCCCTATCGCTGCCACTGGGCAAGGCGGCGCGAGCTGCGAGCAACGCCCCTGGCCGCGCAACGCCGCTGGCGAGCTCCTCGGCCACGTCTTGGGACCAGGAGGTGTTCCTGCTCGTTCCATTCCCCTCCTGTCCCTCCTCTATCTCCTCCTCCTCCTCCTCCTCCTCCTCCTCCTCCTGTTCCTCCTCCTCCTCCTCTTCCTCTTCCTCCTCATCCTAATCCGTCATTCCCTCCTCCTCCTCCTCCTCCTCCTCCTCCTCCTGATCATTATTATCAGCAGCACCATCATCATCATCATCATCATCATCATCATCATCATCATCATCATCATCATCATCATCATCATCATCATCATCATCATCACCATCACCATCATCATCATCATCATCATCATCATCATCATCGTCATCATCATCATCATCATCATCGTCATCATCGTCATCATCATCAGCAGCAGCAGTATCACCATCATTGTCATCATAGTCAGCATCATCATGTTCAACATCATCAACATCAGCAGCATCCGCATCATCGTTATCATCATGAGCATCATCAACATCATCATCATAATCATCATCACCATCACCATCATCATCACAATCAACACCATCACCATCACCATCATCTTCATCAGCAGCAGCAACATCATCAGCAGCAGCATCATCATCATCGTCGTCCAGCAGCAGCAGCATCAGCATCATCATCATCATTATCATCACCATCATCATCGTCCTCCTCCTCCTCCTTCTCATCGACCCTCTGCTGCCCTCTTCTGATCTGAAACCCTGTTAGCTCTCAGAGGGCTACCTGGGAGTCATCATTACTACCAGCACCATCTCTATCACAACCATCGTCATCATCATCATCATCATCATCATCATCATCATCATCATCATCATCACCAACACCATCACCACCAACATCATAACCATCATCCGCAACAGCATCATCGTAATCATCAGCATCGCCATCAGCATCAGCATCAGCAGCATCATCATCATCCGCAGCATCACCATCATCATCATCTTGATCATCATCAGCAGCATCATCATCACCATCATCATCATCCTCATCATCATGATCATCATCATCATCTGTCATCCCCTCCTCCTCATCCTCTTCATCCTTCATGCTCCTTATCCATCCTCCACCTCCTCGCCCCCCTCCTCCTGATTATTCGTCCCCCCCGCCCCGACGCTCCCGCATGATACGCAGCCGCCTCTCGTATCCCTCCTTCGTCTCCTTTGTCTCCTCCTCCCTGTCCTGCTCCTCCTCCATATTTATCATCATCACCATCAGCAGCAGTATCATCATCAGAATCATCAGCAGCAACGTCATCATCATCCGCAGCAGCATCAGCATCAGCATCAGCATCAGCATCATCAGCAGCAGCAACAGCATGAGCAGCATCATCATCGTAGTAGTACTCTTCTTAGTCCGCATCCTCATCATCGTCAGCATCATCATCATTATCGGCATCATCATGATGATTGAGGTCATCATCATCATCATCATCATCATCATCATCATCATCATCATCATCATCACCATCATCATCATCATCATCAGCATCATCATCGTCATCATCGTCAGCATCATCATCATTAGCATCGTCATAATCCACCTCCTGCTCCTCCTGCTCCTGCTGCTCCTCGAGCTACCCATGATACGACTCCACCTCGTCGCTGTCCTCCTCGACATGGAGCATAAAGGTTGGGGGTCAATCCGAAAAGTCCCCGGACGTTTGGGGCGCCCCGTGGACCACTGAAGACATTCGGGGAGGATCAGCGGCGGGCCGAGGGGGGCTGCGAAAGAGAGGGCGAGCCTTGGGTCGGGCATGTCCCCCTAATCCGAAAGCCCTTATAACGGCGACGAGGCGACGATCGAAAGCAGTGCCCCGGCACTGCTTTGAACGCGTTCAAAGCAGTGCCCCGGCACTGCTTTGAACGTATGATATGATGATATGATGATGATTATGATTGATGATGATGATGATTTTTCCAGCGTACACTGTCCGCAACTGCGGCAATCAACATCATGCTCCACTTGCCCGCAACTGCGGCCATCACCAACGCTGCGCCTCGAAGCTCCACGGAGGGCGCTCGGCAGGTCGCCCGCTCGAGCCCCACTCGACTTCACGCTGAGGAGGCGAGCCCTCAGGGGCATTGTCCGCAACTGCGGCATGATCAGAGGGCCACCACTGCGCGCCATCAGCGCCCCATTCGCTCGAGCTCCAGTCCCACCAGGACCAGCCCTGCCATCTCGTGGCGGGACTGCGCGCCTCCCATGCGCCGCTGCCGCTGGCGTCCCAGGACCCAGCCGCCACTGCGGCACAAGAAGGGGTCGCATCGTCGCCGTTGGCAGCTTGCGGCGGTGGCGTGTTCCCAGCTCGCTCAGCCCCAGCGTCTCTCCCCGCAACTGCGGTTCCCATCTGGGGTCGGACGCCCTTCCCCGCAACTGCGGTGTCCGCGTAGCTGCCCTTCTTGCCGCCCTTCTTGCCGCCCTTCCTGCCGCCCTTCCTGCGTTCCAACCTCGCGGCGAGTCTTTCAGGTGACCTGCGGCACGTATTGTGCGTGAAAGCCACCAGAGGGAAGTGCGCTCCGTGCCTCGCCCTGCCGAAGGCGCCATGCCATATCTTGTCGTCGAGGTTGCCCTGCTTCACTCTGAAGGGATGGCGCACCCAATCGTCGCGTTCCCTGCGCGCCATCCTTTGCTCGAACTCCGCAACTGCGGTCAAGGATTCGCCAGATGGCGTCAGGAAGGCGCGCATCTTGTTTTCAACGGGCTCAGCCTTGGGCACGTAAGTCTGAAGCATCTTCCCAGGGCCATTCGTGTAGTCGAAGACAGGGAAAGACGGATCATGCTGGGTCGTCAAGAATCCGCCCTCACGGTCGTGCAGAACACTCAGGCCATGGTGAAGCTTGTACTGCCCAGGACAGTTTATGAACAAAATCGCCATGCTGTCTGCCCTGGGCTGGCCGCCTGCTGTCTTCCAGGGGGTCCACGCGGCGACGTCCACAGTCAGGCCGCAATTGCGGCACCAGGACACAAGCTGGAACATGCACATGTTGAAGTCCCCCATGCAGACCTTCACGTCCCATTCCCTGACGTAGGCGACGAACCAGTTGTAGAACTCATGGAGCTTCGTGACGCCCCAGTCTTGGTTGGCCAAGCTGTGGTGGACGTGCACCGCCATGACGTTGAAGGAGCCCCCCAAATGGGGCACGGCCTGGTCCAGGTGGACGCGCACCACCATCGCCCTGGAGTACTTGTTGTGCAGCTTTGGCGCAGGAGCCTCCGCAACTGCGGACTGTTTCTTCTTCTTCTTCGTTTTGGACTTCTCCTGCTTGTGGAAGAGTCTCGCAAAGTCTACGTGTTCAATGTGGCCGCCACTGCGGTCCCTCATGCCAACAAGGAGGGTCCCTGATGGCTCGCCGCCCTTAACGCACAGGTAGTTGTATTGAGTCCGACTCCGAAACCTATCGTCCGCAACTGCGGCTGCACTGTCCCTCGCGTCGTGCTCCCCACTGAGTACCGCGCAGGTCTCGTCGTCGCACTCGCAGAGGGCGATGATCTGGGCAGGGTTCGCGCGGAGCTGCGCCCACTCGTCCGCGCGTTGCGTGGGTCTAGCTGCAGTCCCTCCGAAGTTGGCCACGTAGAAGCCGACCCGTCCCGCTTCGAACTCCGTTTTCTCCTCCCATGCGTCGACAAGAGCTCTTTGTTTTTCCGACAGATTGCTTGTCTCGATGATGGGCACCCGTTTCCAGGTTCTCCGCGACGACAACACTCTCGGCATGTAGGAGTCATGTGCTGCCGCAACTGCGGCTCCCGCACCTCCCCGGGACTCAGCCTCGTCAGCGGAGGCAGCCGAGGACGCGACGGTGCTGTCGCCATCTTGCGTCCGCTGGTCGTCGTCATCATCCGCAACTGCGGCTTCCTCGTCTTTGCCTCCCTCCTCCTCCTCAGCGTTGTGGATGAACACCGTTCTGGCGAATCGAAGTCCACGGTCCATACTCCCTGAGGATGCGCTCGGGCGCGCGGGCGGCCACATGCTTGCGTCTTCGCGTGCGCCACCTCGAGCCACGGTGGCTACGGAAATGGATCGTGAATGGGCATGGGGTCGGATGGAGGGAGGAGACAAAGAGGATTCGAGGAGTGGCAGAAGGAGGGCGAGGACTCAAAGGAACCGAAAGAACAACAAATGGACTGGCGGAGAAGCAGAAGGAGGGCGACGATTGCAAGGGACTGTGAAAGGATTATTTTCACAGCAGCAGGAAGACCGCAACTGCGGTTTTGCCTCATCTCCTGCCCGCGCGGGAGCCGCTTGGAAAAACAACTTCCCTCTGGACTTCCTGTGGGTCCGCAACTGCGGCCTGCATCACGCTAGGGCTGGGATTACCAGCGCCATTTGCCCTCCCAGGGTTCTCACTGTTTCCGAATGCACGAACTGCGACAGCGCCGAACGGTTCCCAGACGCCGCGTCGTTCGCGACTTTTTGCAGCCACCCAGCAAACGTGAGCGGCCATTGCTCCTTGTGCTGCTTGCACATCTCCTCGTCCCAATGCGTCTTGAACCATGCCCACTCCCCCCTCTGCTCGTCTGAGAGGACGCCTTTTCCGCGAGCCAGGCGATCCAGAGCTGCCATCCTGTTTTTCTTGATCTTGAACTCCTCGGGATTCCACTGCGCTAGGGCGTGTTTGTTAGCCAAAGCCGTTTCCACCGCAACTGCGGCCTCCTTCTTTGCCCTCAAGGCGGCCTCGGCCTCTCGAATCTGCTTCTTGAGATCGTGCAACGCCTTCGTCCTGTCGTTCGCTTCCAGAGCCAGGCGCCGCTTTTTCGCCACCACTGCGGCTTCGTGGTCTCGCTGGGCAGTCAACGCTCGTAGGACCTCGTTGTCCTCCCGCGCCAGCTCTCTCAACCGCTTCTTTTGTTTGTGTCGTTGCTGTCGGCAATCCTGCGCTAGTTTCTCCATGCCCACTTGGCGCAGCATATCTTCCGCCTCGCGGAGCGTTTCTGCCAAGGACGTCGCCACTGCCACCTGCTCGGCCGCCTCTGCGTCGACCACGCAGTCCATGGATACCGAGGATCCTTGAGGCCCAGGTGCCGCAACTGCGGCATCGCACTGTTCCGCAAGAGCCTCGGCCCACGAGGCCTCCTCTTGCTCTTCGTCCTCCTCGTGCTCCTCGTGCACCTCCTCCTCCTCCTCCTCCCCGCCCTCCTCATCGCCCTCCTCGTGGCCTGGCTCCTGGCCTAGCGCTTCGTCGCCGAGCTTCTCCAACACGGAATCTGTGGCGTCGTGTTTCTCGTATTCGTGTATGAGACGCAGCACGTCATTGTAGGACCATTTCAAACGTTTCTGCTCGCATTCTTCCCTCACCTCCGCGACTGCGGTGTCCACTTTTGCTCGCAGCCCCCCTGCTTCCCAGAGTTCCGCCGCCTCTCGGCAAATCTCGAGATCTCCTGACTTGTCGAAGGGCGCTCGAATTCCCACTTTCAGGAAACCTTTCGCGGCGTCCAAGTGCAACTGCACATTCTCCAACACTGACAGCATCAAGTCGGCGCAATCGGAACGCCGCAACTGCGGCACGTGCTTCCCCAACGCCATTTGCTGCACCAGCGCTTTGGTCTCGAGGGCAATGTACCGGCGCTTCACGTGCTGGTTCAAGTCCGTGTCCACGGGCTGCGCAACTGCGGTCGCCCCCCCGCCGTGAATGATCAGCACGTAGCCGCGCTGCCAGGCGAGTCTCCGCACAGCGTCTGCTTTGTGCGGGCTATGGTCGTCGGCCATGAGGATGCGCCACTTTCCCCGCAACTGCGGGTCGTCGGGCCAGGCCCGCAAGTGCCGCTGCAAGAATGATACAACGTCGTCTGCGCGGTAGGACCCCTTCTCGGACGTCGCCGTGCTCACACAAGACGGATAGCCGCGACTGCGGGCATGTGCGGCCAAGCCCTCAGCGATGACAGATCCCCCCTTGAACATTAGCTCCGCCGGCGGTGGTCCGCAACTGCGGATGTCCTCCGCGTCGCTCGACACCGTCAGGTTCGCTGTCCACCGAGCCCTGCTGTCGTCATGCGCCTCGACAAGCCGGACAATGCCACCCTTCACAGCCAAGGTCGGCTTCGAGGCCGACGACGACTCGTTGTGGTGAAAGGGCGACTGGTCCCAGTTCAGGATGTGCGGGTCGTACCCCAGAAGCTCCTCTGCAGCTGCGCGGACCCTGGCCACGTTCAAGATCATAGTCTCAAAACGAGATTGGAGCACCCATTTTGGCACCTTGTACTTGCGGTTCGGCTTCTTCATGCTCAGGCCGTAGGAGCGCCGCCACTTCACCCACCACCGAGGCCGCAACTGCGGCACCATCGGTTTGCCTCCCCGCTTCATTGTCTCCACGCAGTAGTCCGCGACGAGTTGCTTCGCCTTCGTAACCAGCAGGGAGTGGGAGAACCTGGCCAACATCTTGGGCCTCTCCTCCGCAACTGCGGTTCGCTTGGCCACCGCCTTCCAGTCCACGGAGTACCTCATGTGGGACCACCACTCGTACAGAGCGGCTTCCTGCCATGGAGCCTTGTTCGGGCGCCCTTGGTTGCCCCGCGCGCGGCGTCGGCCATGCACGCCCGCCGTGCCATGTCCACCTTGTGTGCGCCAGTTTTGAAACCACTTGGAGACGGCCTGGCGCTGCTGGACGACCCCCATGCCCTTCGGCCACGTGAACCGCTCGCAAAAAGACGCGATTGAATTCCGCGGCAGAACGCCCTCGCCCATCCAACCACAACTGCGTGCGTGCGCCTCCAGGTCTTTGCAAACCAGTTCGCGGTCTCTGAGCATGTGCGGGCACACGCGCCGCTTCTGTTCCGCAACTTCGGGTTTTGGGCGTGCGCTGGCCAGTGCGTGCGCCCTGATCTGCTCCTCCTGCAACGCCTCGGGCATAGCCTCAGCCATGGCAAGCAATTTACCCATGTCCTGCACGCCCGTCTGCCACTCTAACGCCGCCATGAGAGCGGGGCGTGGCGCGCTCGCCTCTCTCGGCGCCTCTGCTGGTTCGCCCTCGCCCTCGGAGTCGTGCAGGACCATGGGTCAAGCAGGGCCGCTGGCCCCGCAACTGCGGTACGCCCGCACCTCCTCCAAGGTTAGTTCCTGCGTGACAACGAGCATGTCGTGCAACCACGGTTCGTCCCAGCGGCGAACCCCGAAATCGTACAGTTCCTCCCGAAGCCATTTGCGCGTCTCGGCATTTTGCGGTTTCTGCAACATCATCGCCATAAGGTCAATGCCGCAGTTTCCATCGCAAACAGTCCCTAGGACCCATTGTCCCAGAGGACCGTAGAACCTGTTCAACGCGTCCGCACCCTCAGAGCACACGCCACCCACCGCAACTGCGGCCACCCAGTGGCGCACCTCATGGAGAGGGTTCTCGGGAGTCACGGGCCTGAGTTCCACCGTTGTCCATTCCCCGAACAGATCCTTAGCAGCGGCGAGTACGCACGCCACGCCGTCGACGGCGCATGGCTCAGTGCACTTCTCCTTTGCCCAAGGCATGTAGAAGTCAAGGAGGTCCTTGCGGTTCTCGCCTTCCCACACGTAAGGTTGACGCCCGAACCGCAAGGCAAACAGCATGAAAGCTGAATACCCTATGTAGGAATTCTCGGACATAATCTGCCTCAGGAGAGCCATCACGCGGTCAGGCACCGTCGCCGCCACTGCGGCCTGGATCTTTGGCGCGTCTTCCACAGGTACACCTTTCTCTGGCGCCAGGGGTGGCGCCGCGACTCGTGGCCGCAAGGCGTCGCCAACAGGCGCCGCAACTCTTGCTGCAGCCTTTGGGTCTGGGCACGGGAAGAATGCGACCTGCGTCTTCGACCAGTTCTCTGGCAGCGGCCGCGCTGGTGGCAAGCGTGCTGGAAGTGGTGTGTCTTTGTCCGCTTCCACTCCCTCAGGAGCTTCAACCGCAATTGCGGTCTCCTGCGCAGCAGGCGGGTCTGGTGTTGCGTGCACTTGAGCTGGAGGAGCTGGAGGGACTGCTGCTGCGGGTGCTTCGGGCACAGGGGCTGCTGGAGGTTTGGGTTCTGCGGGTGCTTCTGGTGCTGGAGCTGCGTGTCCTTCTTGCGCAGGAGCTGCGAGTTCTGCTGGTGTTGCTGGTGCTATGTGTGCAGGGGCCGAGGGAGCCGCAACTGCGGTGCCGCCTGGAGCCGCAACTGCGGGTGGTGGCGTCGCGCCCGGTCGCCAAGCAGACGGCCGCAAATGAAAGCGAGGCGGCTCAACAAGGCCGTACTGCGACGCGGGCCACTTCGCTAGGCACGGAAAATCCGCACATGCGTGCACCTTTATCTTCTTGGGGCACGGAACGCCGCTACTGCGGCTCAAGATGTTGGCGAGCCCAGTGGTGCCATACTTCGTTTTCCTCGGTGCGCAGCCGCTGTCGTAATGGAGCCACTCCACCTCGAAATGCGTTCCGTCCTCCTCGCCATACCATGTCCGCCCCACGGGAACATCCATGAGCGGTCGCGTGGCGAACGACTCGGGCCGGGCACTCGGCTGCGGGCTACAGAACTAGGAAGAGGGAGGGGAGGAGGGAGGAGCAACTGAAGACGATGCGGAGGGGCGAAGAAGGAGGTACATTTCAACAACGCCCGCGCGGAAGCCCCAATCATCGCGCGCACAGGGTTTCGATGCTTCACTCCATGCTTCTCTAAGAAAAACGCTCGCCCACACAAGTTGGCGCACTAAGGCGTGCACCCGTGGAACACCCTAAACCTTCCGCCTGCCTCCTCACACCGCCTCGCCCTCCGCGTGTTCACGCGCACCCAGCCACCCCGCAACTGCGGGCACTCAGTAGCCCCACCGCAACTGCGGCCCATACGGCTTCGGGCCTCAGTCGAACAGACTGGGGATTTGGAGCTCGAGGTAATCCAGAGCCGCTTGCTTGCGCTGGTGCTGCGTCATGCCCTCCCACTCGTAGTCGTAGCCCTTCACCGACTGCGCCGACTGCCACTTCTTCTTTGTAAGTTTCTTCACATCCATCTCGATCCTTTTGCCCTTGTTGGCACACTCTCGCGTGATGGTCGCGACCCAAGCGCCCTTGAAGTCCCAAACGACGGTGAAGCCAGAGCCGCTCCCCTGCGCCACGGGGGAGTCGACCTCCTTTTGCTTCGCCAGCGGGGTGGCAGGGTCAACCGCCGTTGCCCAGTCCCTGTCCGCCACTGCGGCCTCGCCCTTGTCGCCGTCGTCGATGTCGGGGACACCGCCGAGGCTCACGTCGTCCACGATCATGTCGATCAGCCACCCAAGGTCTGCAGCGTCCAGCCACAACGTCCTCCGCTTGAAGCTGGCCACCCGCACGTTTCGAACGGCCGTGTCGTGCGGAAACTTCATGGGGCTCTTTGCGGGCATCTGTACGGAGTGCACAGTGGCTATGGCCGACTCCACGGCCTCGCCCCTGGGCAGGCCAGTAGTCGCCGCACGCGTTCCAGTCTTCTGCTTCTTGGCGCTGGTCGGGGTCGCTGCCTGCTTCTTCGTGGCGTCCGTGGAGCTGACCAGGGCCGACATGGGGTCATCTGCTTCGTCCCCCGCGTCGCCGTCGCTCTCCTCGTCCGCAACTGCGGCGCCGCCCTGCTTCGCGAGTTCTTTCTTCAGCGCGTCCCAGGCCTTGGAGGCCTTCAAGGCCCCTGCGGTCGGTTTACCTTTGGCGCACACCTTGAGCAGCCAAGCCTTTTGCATGTTCACGTGCACGAAGCTTATCTCTCCGAGGGGCCCTGCGTGGAGCACCTTGACATCCTTTTCGGGGATGGGGGTGGTCTGCGCAAGCCAACCTCCACGGATGCACAAGACCTTCTCAACGCACACAGGGCTCCATTCGCTCGAACTCGGCATGTGTGCTACTGCGCTGGACACAGCCGCAACTGCGGGCAAGGCGGAGGTGCGGGCAGTGGGGCCGCGCGCGGTTGAGCCAGATGGCGAGACGAACGCCTCCCTGGAGGGCCTCCCTCGGTCCCTGCGATCCTCGCGCCTCCCTGGAGGGCCTCCGCCCTCAGCCCAGGGCCCTCCAGGCCCTCCAGGGCCTCCAGGGAGGCCCTCCAGGGCCTCCAGGGCCTCCAGGGAGGCCCTCCAGGGCCTCCAGGGCCCTCCAGGCCCTCCAGGGCGGAGGCCCTCCAGGGCCTCCAGGGAGGGAGGGAGGGAGTGAGGAAATGAGTAGTTTCGGCTTCCAACTTGGGAGGAAGGGGAGAAAGGAGGAGGAGAGAGGGAGGAAGTGGAGGAAGGGCGAGGGAGGAGAGGGAGAAGGGAGGGAGGAGGTCCGTTTCGAACCTCCGTGCTCGATCGTCAGCGGTCCGCTACTGCGGCATCAGCTAACAGAAGCAGTGACACTGCAAACTACACGAGCGCTCCGCAACAGCGGTCACGCGTGCGCCCCCCCCTTCGGCCTGTTGCCCGCAACTGCGGTCACGCGAGCAAGCCGCCCTGACTGCCGCCACTGCGGCTTCTTAATTAGAGCGACATCTTCCCGCTTTCGTCGAACCCTTTCTTCGATTTCTTCGGCGCGGGCTGGCCCGAAGGCTTCCCTTTGGCCCTCTTGGCCGCGTCCGTCTTCCACGTCTCCTCGGCCGCCTTCTTCTTCGGTGCGGTTTTGGGTCTCGCCTCCCACAGGAGCTCTTCTCCTTTCTTCACGGCCGTGGTATTCACCAGCACAGGGACATTCACGGCGAGCACGACCCCGCCTGTCCCAGGCACGCACACCGCCAATTCTTTCGTCTCCAGCTCCATGTTGATGCGCGCAACTGCGCTTTCATTACGGCTGTTTCTCTGCTGGATCTCCTGTTCCGTGACTCTGTTGACTGCCCAGAAGACGTGCATTGTCTCTTGCGCATCCCACTTCCATGCTCTCAACCGCACATCGTGGTCAGCCACGTCGGCGGGCGTCTTGTCCGCAGGCGGCTTGAACTCGGGGTGCAAGTAGAAGGTCGTGGGCGTGGCCCCATTTGGATCTCCTTTCACCCAGACTTGCACGGCCACCCTCTCGGGGTGCGTGCTTGCGGCGTGCACCTTGGATGCCTTTGGGACGCACGGCCACAACTCGATGCATTTTTCGTCGTTTGCAGCGGTTGCCTTGACGGTGCGTTTCTCTGTGTCAGCGTCTTGCAACACCTCTACTTGCGCTTCCGCAACTGCGGACATGTGGCGCGCCCAAAGGCACAGCAACACTGCGCTGACCAAAGCAGGCTCCCGCCCCAGCTCCTTCGCTGCCGCTGAACGCCTCCATTCGGCGATTGGCAAAGGGAAGGATCCGCGTGGAATGGCCGTCGTGTCCCTGCTGCGCTGGTGGTTCGTTGGTAATTGCGTCGTGGGGTCAAAGGAAATGACCGTCGGCATCAACTCGTGCCCCTCTGCGGAAGCCTTTGTCTTCCCCGCCACTGCGGGCTCATTCGGTTCTGGGCGCGGCAACGCGTTGAAATCGAACCAATCGGGCTTCCCGCCTCCGACTCCCACTTCGCCGAGGGCCTTCTCAAGGGCGTCCCGATTGGACTTCGGCTCCACCTTCCCCGTGGCCTCCGCGCAAGCGCGGAGGAGCGCCTGACGATGTCCTGGGATACTTCGTTCCTTGACGTGGGTGTCCTTCAGGTACTGCATGAAGCCGTCTGCGGTCAGTATGCACAGGTTCGCCTTGAACTCGATCGCCTTCTCAGGGCCCATGCCGTCGATGGCCTTGCTCAGCGTGAACAAGTACAAACGGAGAGCCGAGTTCATGTCGATGAGGAAGTCTCGGAACTCCTTCTTCTTCCACGATTGTTCTGGGTCAGGGCACCACACAGGAGTGTCAACGCCCCTCTTCCTCGCAGGCGCGTTCCTGTAGCATCGCATCACCACGGCAACCTTGACCCACGGCACTTCGTCGGGAAGCTCGCTGGCTGCCCCGAAGGCACCGAGCCGAAGGGCCCTTCTCCTGGAGTTCACGTAGACCTCGCAGAACTGGAGCAGCAAGGGGATGAACTGTGCTTTCGTGCTCCCGAGCCCAACAACGAACGAGAACAGCTCAATGAAGTCTGGGTCCTGAACGACTCGATCGAGTTCGTGCATGACGGAGAGCTTGACCTTGTCAAAGGCAACCTGATCCGCAACTGCGGCGTGCAGCTCCGCGTCAACAGCCTTGCACAGAACACGGAGCGCGGTGAGTTCAGTCGTTCGCAACGCAAAATCGGCTCCTTTATTGAGGGACTGGCTGATGAGCGAAGCACCAGTGGGTTCCTCGTCCATGATTTTCCAGCTAAGCACTTCCATGAGCATACCCCCCTGCACGAGTTTCTTAGCGACAGGGTCATGTTCCGCCACTGCGGCCATGTCGAGATTGCCGTCCTTATCGAGCACGCGCTTCAGCCTCGCGCTCTCGTCCTCCGTGAACTCCATGCCTTGGGGGATGGGCCACTTGGCTCCCAGGGCGCACGCCCGCAACACGAGGCACAAGTGGGAGTGCGAACACGTCCCATACGCAACGTCTGTTCCGCAACTGCGGTCGAAGCACGCAGCGAGGTGGCCGGTCGCTTTTTCCAGATTGTACTCTGTGTACGTCTGGAACTTCGGGTCCTCCTTTTTTCTCAGCACCAGCTCTTGTGCTGGGTACATCTGAACGCAGACACCTTCGTGGTCAGCTTCGGCTTGCGTGAATCCAGCCAGGAAGATTTTCACAGCGAGTTCCCGAACCCTTTCCTGCTGAGGGTAGTGCCCGCCTCGGTTGCCCGTGTGCGGGGCGAGCATGAGCACAGGGAGGCGCACCTTGTCCCCTGTCCTGAATCTAGACCTCAAGGCGTTGGCCCTCTGAAAGATCCCTTGCGTTCCGCCTGGAACTGCGGCTGTCTCGTCCGCCACTGCGGCTTTCTTGTCCGCCACTGCGGCATTATCTGCGCGGACGCTGTCGTTGATATCTGTGCCGACGCTGTCCGCCACTGCGGCCCGGAGCTCCGATATGGCGGACTATGGCACGACGTCCGTCGCTCAGGGTGGAGGCGTGTGTGCCAGGAGCCCAACGACCTGCTGAGCCGAATGCCTGCGGACGACTGAAGGCTCAGTTTTAATCCAAAATATCGGGCGAGAGCTTGGGGGGGGCGCAGGCTGGAGGAGGGAGGGGGGTGCAAGCTGGAGGAGGACGAGGAGGGGAAGGGGAAGGAGAGCTAGGACGGAGGTGGCGGGGGGATGCGGCCTGGAGGAGGACGAGGAGGGAGGAGGGAGGAGGGAGGAGGGAGGAGGGAGGAGGGGAGGAGGCGACGACGACGACGACTGCTGACGACAGACGACAGACTTGACGACGACGACGACCGACGACGACTGCTGACGACAGACGACAGACGCGACGACGACGACGGCAGCGACGACGACGAGGACGGACGACGACGATGATGATGACCCAGCGCGCGCACACTTATTGCAAACTGCGGCTTCGCAACCGCGTGCTCTCCTATTATACGCAACCGCAACTGCGGCTTCGCAACCGCAACCCCGCAACTGCGGGCTATCCTACACCGCAACATGCACTCCATCGCTAATGGGATGCACTACGCAGGCAGCAGGCGCCCAGTAGTACCGAGCTCTGTTCCGCAACTGCGGCTCCTCGGTCTTGCCGCACTCACCGCTCGTCCGCAACTGCGGCAGATCGCGCCTCTTCGTGCTTCCGCTTGCTCGCCCGACTCTGGCGTCCGTGGCCGACGAAGACGACGTTTTGGTGGATGCCCTCGCACCAGTGCGTGCTGAAGGTCTTCTCGTTGAGCTCCTTCTGAATGACCTTGCCGATTGGGGGCAGCGCTGCCAAGCCGAGCTTTCTTCTGACTCCGCTACTGCGGTCAGGGTCATCCTCCCACTTGGGCATGTACTTCGCTGGGACCCAGCGCCGAGAGATGATGGAGTCGCTTGTTCGATGCATCCAATCAGGGAGCCACTGGGGATCGTTCTTCGACGGCCTCCCTGCAGAATCCGTGTTGTAGTCCGCAATGCGCACGTCGCACGGGCCAATGGGGAGGACGTAATTCGGATGCATGACGCGTGTGCCCTCCACAAGGCCTCCGAACAGGGCGGGTCCAGCCCTGAGCACCACCCCCATCGGGCAGGTGTAGCTGGCTCCGCAACTGCGGCCAAATGCTTGGAGCTGCTCAGGCGGGATGTCAAACAGGCCGCACAAGAACCGCACATCATTTTTATGGATGGAAGCAACCGCGTCCTTGAAGAAACTTGGATGCCACGCTGTTTGTTCTGATTGCGTGATCTTCTGTTGGAGACGTTCGGTGACTGCGTGTCTGGACACGACGGCAAAACGGATCACCGCGGCAGGATTCATGTCGGAGCCCTTCAGGCGAAAGCGCAGGATCGTGACGGCGTGGGTGGCCCCAACAACATGACCCGCAACTGCGGTCTCTGCGATGATGTGCGGGCGCACGAGCACCACGCCCGTGTCTCTGAACAGGCCAACCGTCGTCCAGTAAGGCTCCGCGGTGTTGTTTTTCAAAGTGACAGCGTCTTCGACGGCAGTCCTGAGTCCAACGGGAACGTCGTAGCTGCAAGCGCCTTCGACGTTCCCCGTGCGGAACAGCTCGGGGTCCCATACGACGAAGACGACCGCCGCAGTTTGGTGCAAGATGCACCTGAAGACATCTTCCTTTGTTGCCACCTTCGTGATGACCACCACGTTGAACACCAAAGCGATGGTGGACGGAACCCGATTGCCGTCTGCTGTACGAAGGAATCCTTCGTTCCACTTGGGGCGTTCCCCAACGTAGTTTATCCCTGGAGGGGACCTGGTCCGCTGCTTCTTCCGCGGTGCTCCCGCATCTTCCCGCAACTGCGGTTCCGACGGAGGCCCCGCGCGACCCCGCGACTGCGGTTCTGACAGCGGCGAGCCTTCCGTGGGAGGCGGCCTTTTCCTCGGCCGCGAATCGGCCGAGGCGATTGTCTCGGCGGCTTTCTCCTGGGAGGCGGCCTCGTCTTCGGGTTGGGCGCCTCGTTTGGACTCGGCTGCGAGCAGCACGGCCGAGGGCGCGCTGCTCCCAGATGAGCCGCGCGCGGCACCTGGCTCGCCGGCCACCCCCGCAACTGCGGTCTCGGTGGCGGCTCCCGTCACTGCTGGTTGGTCCTGCTGCTTCGTCGGCGTCTGCGCCCGAGGCCCCCATTTTGCCTTGGGGGTCAAGTGCGCCCTGCGCAACTGCGCCTCTTCGCGCCTCCCACCAGCAGAGCTCCCACTCGCAGCGCCTATCGGCGGCGGCGGCCGATATTCCCGCGAGGAGCTAGACGACTGCGGGGAGGCCTCGCGCGGCGGTCGCTCGGGGCTTCCGCAACTGCGGTCCTCCGTCGGCTCCGCGACTGCGGCATCCGCGGCAGCCCCTTGCAGGCCGAACCTTTCCCGCAGTTGCTGCTTCAGCTCGGCGAACCGCTTGTCGACCTCGGCTTTGCGACCTGGGTCCATGGCGTGGCCGCGCGCGGCCCCCGTCCGACGGGGGAACTGCGGCCGGCTTGGGAGAGGAAGGACAACGAGGGAGACGGCGGGGATGAGGACGAGGAAGGCGAAGAGGAGGATGGAGAGGACGCGACGGAAGAGGATGGCGCGAAGAGCTCAGACGAGGGTGAAAGGAGCAAGGGGACTGCGACGAGGATGACGGGGCAGAAACGGAGGAGGAGGAATCAACAAAGTCCGCAACTGCGGCCCTCGGGGGGGACTGCGACGAGGACGACGGGAAATGACTCGGCCAACGGAGGCGGGCTACGGCCAACGGAAGGAACTGCGACGAGGAGGAAGGCGGAGGGAGGAGACTGCGACGAGGACGACGGGGAAGGGGCGACGAGGACGACGAACAACTGCGGATCCATCTGTTTAAGTACCTGTCTCCGCAACTGCGGCCGCGCTAATTAACGTCACGAGTGCTTCAACGGAGGTGATGCGCGCCCGAAGCACCTAATTACAGCGGTCAGTCGTGGGAGCGCCGCAACTGCGGCCAAGCTGTATGAAGTCGCTAGAAGGCAGCGCCGCAACTGCGGCCGAAAGCGCGCATAGTGAGTCAAACGAGCGCGGCGTCACGCGATCGGTCCCCGCAACTGCGGTTCCATGGCTGCGCAATCCCGCAACTGCGGTGTCAAGGCTGCGCGGACCACCGCGGTTGCAGCTGCGCCCCCTTGCTCGCGTCGAACCGCCCAGGATTCGGATGGGCGTGCAGCATCTTCCAGAACGTGAACGTTCCGTGGCCATCGCTCTTGCCGAGACCTGCCCTCGGGCCCCGCACGGGATGCGAGTGCGGCTCCACCTCATACGTGTTGAACTTCGGGCTAGACCAGGATGGGTGGACGCGAATGCCCGAGCCGTCGTCGCGGATGAGGACGAAATCCCACTGGGGCAGAGGGATTCTTTGCGCCTGTCCTCTGTCCACCCCTTTCGTGTGCCTCATGTTGTCGAGACTGTTAGGGCACGGGCGGCACTCGCAGCGGACCAACCCGCGACTGCGGTCATTGTCAGGGCCGCACACGACGCGCAGCATTGTAGGTCCATCCATCTGCGCGACCATCTCCAGCCAAGACCACGGCACTTTGACAGTGTGGTCCCAGTCCCAATCCCTGTTGTCCTGCGCCTTCCCCTTTGCGCGGTACTTAAGGATCTTCGAAATTTCCTCCGCAACTGCGGTACCTCCGAAGACGGGCGTGCGGCTGCCGAAAGGGTTTTCTCGGTCTTCGTACTCGTCTCGGAACCACTTCAAGGCCGCGTTGTGCTGCTTATAATTGCCGTTCCAGTTCGCCCTGAAGTTCTCGAAGAATTCCAACTTGAAAATTGGCAGCGGCTCATTGCGCACAATTTGAAACAGCGCAACTGCGCCTTGTTCTTCGCGCCCTGGGGGAAGCAGGGGACCGCCTCCTTTGCCCGCCGCTGTTGCGGCCGCGGGCTCCGCGGCAGGAGAACCTGCCGAGGCACTCGAGCGGCCACCTTCCCATGCATTCCACCAGCCACCCTCGTCGTCCCACCAGCGGGCGCCCTCCATTCCCCAACCCTCGCATCCGTTGCCGCCCCATCCGCCGCCCTCCCATCCGCGACTGCGGTCACTTCCGTCGCCGCCATCCTGCGCTTTTCCTCTCCATCCGCCAAGAGAATCTCCGCCGCCCCAGCCGCCACTGCGGTCACCTCCGCCGCCGTATCCGCCACTGCGGCCGCCCCAACCCCCACTTGTTCCCCAACCGCCGCCGCTGCTCTTTGAAGAATCCGCAACTGCGGCCCGTGTTTCCTCTTCCGCTTTGTCATCCCACCCTGCACGCATCTCTGCCCCGACTGCAGGCCGCGGAGGCGGGCGCGAGCCCGCCCAACCGCCGTGAAACCTACCGTCGGCGCGGGCTTGAGCCGAACGTGCATGGAGGAGGAGGATGAGGAGGAGGAGGGTGAATGTGAGGAGGATGATGCGTTCCTGGGAGGTGTGCCTTCGCGTGCAACACAAGAGCCCTGAGAATTCCTGAGGCCCCTCCAACAGCCAAGGACGCGGATGACAAGAAAGTCGAGAAGATTGGGAACCGATTGAGGATTAAGAGGCGTGCGACGAAAGGGATGATGATGACGAAGAGGAAGATCAGTGAAGGGGAGGAGCGGACAGGAATTATGGAGGAGTGATAGCAGAGGAGGAAGAGGGGGAAGGGGGAGGAGGAGGAGGAGGAGGAGGAGGGAGAGGAAAAGGGGGAGGAGGAGGAGGAAGAAGGGGAAGGAGGAGGAGGAGGAGGAGGAGGAGGAGGAGGAAGAGGAGGAGGAGGAGGAGGAGGAGGAGGAGGAGAGGAGGAGGACGACGACGACGAGGAGGAGGAGGAGGAGGAGAGGGAGAAGGAGAACGGGGACAGGAGGACAAGGACGGAGAAATATAACAAATGAGGGGGAGGAGGCGGAGGAGGAGGAGGACGAGGAGGAGAAGCAGGAAGAGGAGGAGGAGAGGGGGGAGGAAGAGTGCGCGTGAGACTGGGAGAACGAGGTAATTAATTAGAGAGGGAACGGGGGAGGAGGGAGGACAAGGAAGAGCATACAGCGACGAGAAGAGGAGAAGGAACAGACGAAGGCTCCTGCTGATCGCATTTCCGCATCGTTCAAAGCAGTGCCGGGGCACTGCTTTGAACGACTGGTGATGTTCAAAGCAGTTCCCCGGCACTGTGTTCCATCGTCGCCGTTATAAGGGCTATCGGATTACAGGCGGATTTTGGACGAAAAATAAAACAGATTCAACAACTAGTCAAAAATACTCAAAAATTGTCAAACATATTTTGAACGTATTTTTGAATATTCCTCCTGTAGAGAGACACGCCCGACCTCAAGCAAGCCTTCTCAGAAGGCGGCGGGGCTTCCCGGAAGCCTGACGGACTTTTGAGAAGCCCTGTGTGGCTTCGGAGAAGGCTCAGAATCTTCGTAGAAGGCTGATGGCCTGCCGAGCCTTCTGTTGTTCCCATCGTACTTGAGGACCACATCCCAGAAATAATTTCAAGCACGCAGAAAAGTATCGAAGCAGTATTGAACGAGTATCGCCTCCCAGGGCCCGACACTTTAAAACCCTTCAGTTTCGGCACCTCCTTGGTGCTCGAAATTCTTTCTGGTGGTCAAGGCTAAAGTAGGCTTAGACATCATAAACCGAGCCCTCTGAGAAGGCCTGCACCGCCTACCTCTTGCCCTCCGGGCGTGCCGCCGAGAGGCGGAGAGGAGAAGCTGCGAAGCTTCTCGTTTTGGGGGGGGGTACCTGCGGCTAGAGGCTGGATCCACCCCGAAATCATGGCCGGAGCGCGGCACTGGTCAGGTAATTAGGGGGGGGGCGCCTCTGAGGGAGAAGGACCAACGACAGGCGCGCTTCTGGGGCTCTGAGGGCCTCTTCTGGCCCCAAGACTATCGAAAACTGCGACCCGATGCCAAACTAAAATAACCCCGGAATGGGCATCACGCTGCGGAACAAAAAAAACACGGCGTCGGAGGTCTGGGGGGGCAGGCCTCGCGGAGATCACGCTCCCACGCGACGCCCTGCACTAGTCGGCGGCGAGCCCTGGGAGGAAGTGAGACGGGGCGGACCTTCTGAAAAGTGTTCTGAACCTTCCCCGAAGACACAGAAAACCTCTCAGAGGGAGCAGACGGCCTCTGAGAAGCCCCGCCACCTTCTGAGAAGGCCGTCTCCTTCCCTCACTTCCCCCCCTCGCTCGCCGCCGAGCGATTGGGACTTGATCCCTCCCTCGCCCAACCTCTGGCCTTCCCCGTCCACCTCGCTCGGGCCTCCACCCGAGGGACCCGGGGAAGCACAGAGCAGAGTGCCCCTGCCGGTCCGCTGCTGCACGGCCGTGTTTGCCACCTCGAACAGGCACGCCAGCACCGACAAGAGTACCTGCCGGGCGCACGGTCACACGTGCCACCGCCCCCGCATTCATGCTGCGGTCATACGTCGTCGCAGCGCCGACACAGCGGCCCTCCTCGTCCGCACTCGTCGCCGTTCGTCTCAAAAGGCTCCTGATCAAGATCTATGTACGCGATGCTAGAGCGAGAACCCGTTTCGAAAACGACCAGCTCTCCGTCCTTGAAGCTGTTAGAAACTTGTACCACAAAGATCCCTTCGTCCTTCATGGCATCACATCGCCGACTGCATTACAGAGAGAGAGAGAGAGATAGAGAGAAAAAAAAAGAGAGATAGAGAGAGAGACTCGACCATGGGTGAGGCTGCATTCCTCCGCCAGAAATCCCGGACGTTCTCCTCGCGACTCGCTCTGGACTCCACCCGTGGCGGTCGGCACCCGTCCTTTTGCGGTCGACCATTCTTTTGCTGCGCAACAGATCCGAGACGGTCTGCACTCACCCGGAGAGACAGGCAGGGGAGGACGCACCACAGCCAGGGAAGGCAGGGGACAGACTCCGCAGGTGAAGTCGGCAAAGGAGGAGGGGGCGACAAAGATGAGAGAGTTCCAGGCAAAGAGGGTCTTCCGCCATGAGGTCGCAAACACGTGTATAAATAAATGCAATAGCTCATCCTGTGGAGCATGGCGCGTGGCAGCCACGTGCCCCCTCCCCCTTCCCCTCCCCCGTCCTCCTCCTCCTGCTCCTCCTGCTCCTCCTCCTCCTCCTTCTCATCCTCCTCCTCCTCCACCTCCTCCTCCTCCTCTTCGTCCTCCACATCCTCCTCCTCCTCCTCCTCCTCCTCCTCCTCCTCCTCCTCCTCCTCCTCTCTCCTCCTCCTCCTCCACCTCCTCCCTCCACCGCCAGCCCCACGTCCCGAGCCTGTGGAAGGGTCATCAGTTCGTCGTCGTCGTCGTCGTCTTCGACGTCGTCGTCATCGTCGTCGTCGTCGTCCTTCTGGGTCGGCGGCACCGGCCGTAAGGCCTTCACGATAGCTCATCCTGTGGTGCATGGCGCGTGGCAGCCACGTGCTGATATTGCACGAAGTGCGTATCCCACACGAGCGATTGCACGAACTATTGCGAACATGTTCGCGACCCCCTTTGCGAAGGACCCGTAGTACGAATCCGAGGAAGGCCCACGCGGATGCTGGATGGAGGACGGCCCGAGGAGCCCGGCCGTGAGGATTTGGACGCCCGAAATGGGCACGGGGGAAAAATTGACACAATGGCCAACAACAAATGTTTTTCGAAACCGACAGCGTCCGCTGTTAGGCAGGCGGCTTTTTGCCTTCAGAGGGCAACGCCAGCGGCGGTGCGGACAGCGAGTCCTGTTCAAAAAGAACAGGGGCTGCTGTTGGGCATCGTACCCATTCTTGCAGTACCCATTTCGATCGTCCCGCGAGGAGGCCGGACGGGGAGGCGGCGGCACACTCTTGCCGGCACCCCCGCCTCCCAGGGCGCACCACAGAGTAGCCGACCTCTACGCCCAGCACCGCTGCTCCAAGAGGGACCGCTGTACTGCGGCGGCGGCGGGAGGGGCGAGGAGCCTCAGCTCTTCCTCCTCCTCCTCCTCCTCCTCCTCCTCCTCCTCTTACTCCTCCTCCTGCTCCTCCTCCTCCACCTCCTCCTCCGCTTCATGCTCCTCCACCTCCTCCTCCTCCTCCTCCTCCTCGTCCTCCTCCTTCTCCTCCTCCTCCTTCTGGTCCTCCTCCTCCTCCTCCTCCTCCTCCTCCTTCTCCTCATCATCGTCATCATCATCATCACCACCATCATCATCATCACCATCATCATCACCATCATCACCATCATCAGCATCATCATCACCATCATCAGCAGCATGATCAGCATCAGCAACACCATCATGATCGTCATCATCATCGGCATCATCACCACCGCAAAGCATCATCATCACCATCAGCAGAAACGCCAGCATGCGCATCACCATCATCACCATCATCACCATCATCATCACCATCATCACCATCATCAGCATCATCATCATCAGCAGCATGATCAGCATCAGCAGCACCATCATGATCCTCATCACCATCAGCAGAAACGCAAGCATGCGCATCAGCACCATCGTCCATCGTCATCATCAGCAGCATCATAATCATCAACGTCACCATCATACTCATCATCGTCATCATCGTGATCCTCATCCTCATCATCATCATACTCAGCATCAACATCAACATCATCAACATCATCAGCATCATCTTCAGCATCATCAGCAGTATCATCAGCAGCAGCATCAGCATCATCATCATCAGCCTCATCACCATCATCCTCATCATCCTCATCACCATCATCATCATCATCATCAGCATCGGCATCATCACCATCATCCTAATCATCCTCATCATCATCAGCAGCAGCATCAGCATCATCGTCATTGACAGTATCAGCATAATCATTATCACCATCGTCCATCATCAGCACCGCTCATCTACCTCATCATCAGCAGCAGCAGAAACATCAGCATGCGCATCAGCATCCTCGTCCATCATCATCCTCACCATCATCACCATCATCGTCATCATCATCAGCAGCATCCTCATTACCAGCAGCAGCATCATCAGCAGCAGCATCAGCATCATCTTCATCATCACCATCATGCTCAGCAACATCATTACCATCCTCCTCCTCATCCTCATTACCATCATCATCAGCAGCATCACCATCATCATCATCATCATCATCATCATCATCATCATCATCATCATCATCATCAGCAGCATCACCAGCAGCAGCAGCAGCATCCTCATCATCCTCATCAGCATCACCATCATCATCACCGTCACCGACGCCATCACCACCACAATCGGCATGATCGTCCTCATCATCATCATCATCATCATCATCATCATCATCATCATCACCGTGCTCTTCATCATTTTCACCAGCATCCTCATCCTCATCCCCGTCCATCAGCATCATCAGTATCGCCATCAGCGGTAGCATCATCATCATCAT
Organism: Prorocentrum cordatum; assembly: GCA_963575745.1. Taxonomy (NCBI): domain Eukaryota; class Dinophyceae; order Prorocentrales; family Prorocentraceae; genus Prorocentrum; species Prorocentrum cordatum. The sequence goes on from CAUYUJ010000547.1 coordinate 565,638, forward strand.
CATCATCATCACCATCATCATCAGCGTCATCATTATTCTCATCATCATCGTCATTATCGCCGCCCAACGTCATCCTCAGCATCACTCATCACCAGCATCATCACCATCAGCAGAACCACCAGCATGCGCATCAGCATCATCCTCCACCATCATCATCACTATCATCATCGGTATCGTCGTCATCATCATCGTCATCATCATCATCATCATATCATCATCATCATCATCATCATCATCATCATCATCATCATCATCATCATCATATTCAGCATTATCGTCAGCATCATCAGCAGCAGCAGCATCCTCATCATCAGCATCATCATCAGCAGCAGCAGCATCCTCCTCCTCCTCATTCTCATCACCATCATAATAATCATCGTCATCATCGTCATAATCGTCATCGTCATCATCATCATCATCATCATCATCATCACCATCATCATTAGCATCATCATCAGTATCATCATCGTCATCATCATCATGTCGTCGAAGTTGTGTGACAACGGACGTCTTCGCCCGGTCGCTGGGCCGGAGCCCTTACAGATCCATCTGGCTTGAAAGACGACACAGAGAGCTGGGGTCTAGGGCTCGGGTCGTGGTGAGAAGGAGGAGGAGGAGGAGGCGCAGGCGGAGGCGGAGGAGGAGGAGCAGGGAGGAGGGAGGAGGGAGGAGGAGCAGGGAGGAGGGAGGAGAGAGAAGGAGCAGGGAGGAGGGAGGAGGGAGGAGGGAGGAGGGAGGAGGAGGAGGAGGAGGAGGAGGAGGGAGAGGAGGAGGAGGAGGAGAGGAGGAGGAGCAGGAGAAGGAGCAGGCGCACGTGGAGTTGGAGGCGGAGGAGGAGCAGGGAGGAGGGAGGAGGGAAAAAGAGCAGGGAGGAGGGAGGAGGAGGGGGGAGGAGCAGGAGGGAGGAGGAGGAGGAGGAGGAGGAGGAGGAGGAGGGAGGAGGAGGAGGAAGGGAGAGGAGAGGAAGGGAGAGGAGAGGAGAGGAGAGGAGAGGAGAGGAGAGGAGAGGAGAGGAGAGGAGAGGAGAGGAGAGGAGAGGAGAGGAGAGGAAAGGAGAGGAGAGGAGAGGAGAGTGCAGACGACGACGCACGCGCAGGCGGGCGGCCGTCTCCCTCCCGCCTCGCCCTTCTCGTCTCCTCCCTCCCTCCTCCTACCTTCTCCCTCCGTTTGAAGGGCCCCCTCCCCCCCCCCACGCGCAGCCTCAGGGGGTTTGCTGTGACCGAGGCCGTGCTCGGAGAGCGGCCCGAGGGCGGCCGAGGCCTGCGCCCCGAGGTGTTCCGAGTGTGCCCCGGGCGTGGCCGAAGCAGCCCATGCCAAGAGACACCCTGCCTGCCTCCAGGTTGCCCTGGGCTTCTTGGGTCTTGGGCTTCGAGGGTTTTGCGATGGAAGGCGTGACGTCCCCACACAAACGGCATGCCTCGAATTCGCCACAGCGTGTGCGGCGGCGGTTTGAAACGAACGCGTGAGACAAGGAGGTGCAACGTGCAACGTCAAGCTAATGGTATGGAAGACACGCTCGCCAACTTGTATTCTACAGAACACGCAAACGAACTAAAGAAATTCAGCCGCCAACAGGCGAATTCTCCGACGGCGGCAACACCGCGTGAGACGAGTGTAGTCTGGAAATATATTTCAGTTGTGCGGCCAACTGGGAGCTACCGGCCGAAGCGTTGCAGCCAGGGTTGCCACGGCGGCGGCCCCGCACAGGGCCCCCGTCGCGATGGAACGACCTACCGATGACCTCGCAGTCGGAGGGAAATGACGTCACGCGCCCGTCCGATTCCGGGCCGAGCCTCCGCCCCCGCCCGGGCGGGCCTTCCTGGGAACCCCGCACCACGTGGCGCGGCCGCCGCAGGAGGCACAGCTGGCACTGGAGCGGCCGCAGTGGCCGCCGGCCTCCGCGCGGCCGTGCGGGAGGCAGGAGCCGCAGAAGTCGCCGCGGTCCTCGGCCGCCAGGCAGCAGTAGCCCCGGGCCGCGGGGCCCGCCGAGCCCCGAGCCGCGGGCTCCTCCGCGAGCCGCGGGGCAGCGGGAGCCGCCGCGCGGGCGCCCGGCCCGCACCAGGTGGCCTCGCCCCCGCACGCCCCGCACGCCGCCTCGGAGGCGCCGCACGCCCCGCCCGCGACCTTGGCGTTCGGGAAGCAGCTGCCGCAGAAGTCGCCGCCCCGGCCGCGGGCCGCCAGGCAGCAGAAGGGGCGTTCCTCCCCGGGCGCAGGTCCCGGAGCCGGCCCCGGTCTCGCCGTCCTTGGCGAAGGCGCAGGCGTCGGCGCAGGGCTCGGCGAAGGCGTCGGCGCAGGGCTGGGCGAAGGCGTCGGCGCAGGGCTCGGCGCAGACGCCGGCGCAGGGCTCGGCGAAGGCGTCGGCGCAGGGCTCGGCGCAGACGTCGGCGCAGGGCTGGGCGCGGGCGTCCTCGGCGTCGGCGCGGGGCTCGGCGAAGGCGTCGGCGCAGGGCTCGGCGCAGACGTCGGCGCTGGGCTGGGCGCGGACGTCCTCGGCGTCGGCGCTGGGCTCGGCGAAGGCGTCGGCGTCGAGCTCTTCGAAGGCGTTGGGACCAGGTTCGCCTTGGTGCTGGATACTGCGCGATCGGCCGAAGCCCTGCCGCACCAAGTGGCGCCGCCTCCGCAAGACTCGCACCTGTCCTTGGAGCTGCCGCACGGCGTGTCCTCCGCTGCCACTGCCGCTGTGAAGCAGGTGCCGCAGACATCCCCGTGGCTCAGGCTTGCCAGGCAGCAGAAGCTCGCCTCGTCGAGCGACGGTGGCGCCACCTCGAGCGTCGTGCTGGCTGCATGGGCCGCATCAGCTCGCCCGCCGTCGGCGCCGTCGCACCACACGGCGAGGCTCCCACAACTGCCTGACTTGCACGCAGACTCGGAAGTGCCGCACGCCGAGCCAGCGGTCATGCGGGCGAGCTCGGGGCAGCTGCCGCAAGCGTCGTCCTCGTCTGGCGCCGCGAGGCAACAGAACGCGTCGGGTGACCCCCCGTACTGATCCTGCAGGTACGGGCACCCCACTCCCTTGTGGTGGCAACACCACTGCTTCTTCTCGATGCTCCACCCCGATTTCCTGTGACCACCTACCGGACGACCCCAAACCCAACCCGAAGATCTGAATTTCGTGCTGGGGGGGTTACGGGTTCCATATCTGTTTTTCCCACGTCCCCCGACGGCCCCCCCCACTGGAAATGGAGGGCAAATTGAGGCCTTCGGGTTGGGTTGGGGTGGTTTGGTGGGTGGTGATCCTGTGCTCGAACCCTGCCTCGCAGTCGAAGGCCGCGTCTGCCGCGAGCGAGGCCGGCGCGGTGACCGCCGCCAGCAGCAGGGCGCGCCGCCGCATCGCCGGGCCCTCCGCCGCGGACCACATCGGGCCGCTGGGGTCGCGGCGAAGGGGCGGGCCGCGCAGTGGGGAAACGAGCAACGGGGCGTTTACGTGAACGCCTACTGGGCACAAGACTTGAACTGTAAACTTGAGCCAGAGGGGGGTACAGAACCACCACACGTCCTGGGGTCTCAGGGTTGGGTTTCCTGGAAAAGGCTCCTTGTGGTCGAGCTCCCGTGAGGCTCTTTTGAAGCAGTGTGGGGCCGAGAAGGCGCTCAGGCCAAAATCGGGAGCGGCCAAGAGGGGGGTGTCCAAGAGGGGGGGGTGCAAATCATGCCCGGCGGCATGTGCGCGGCCCAGCGGGGGGGCCAGGGACGTAGTAAAACAAGAAGGGGCGCCCTGAGATCTGGGGAAAAATCGTGGCCCGCGCCATGATATCCACCCCCCCTAGTCATCACCCCCCTCTTTTCCGCCCCCGACAAAAGCAGCACACAACAGATCGTGAGGAGTGTGACAGCTTCGGCTGTCCGGGGCCTCTCCCGGAGCCTCCCTTGGGGCACCTCTCGGAGCCTCTCGCGGGCCTCCCCCCGAGGCCTCTCGCGGGGCCTCGTCGAGAGGAGGGAGCGACCGAGAGAGGCGCGACGGGGCGGAACAGGACGAGGAGGGGCACGAAGAGGCCGAGGCGAGGATCGACGGGGAAGGCCGAGGAGGAGGGCTGGGGAGGGAGCTCACTGCCACTGCCATCAGGTCGAGCACGTCCTCCCAGAGGTGGTTTTAGGACGGGAAATCAAAAATACTCTGAAACATACTCAAACATAATCAACGAATGCTAGAAAAATCGTCGCCAAACTATTTTTGACCGTGTTTGCATATTCCTCCTGTAGAGGGACACGCCCGGCTTAACACTACCACGTGGGCGGGACCCACTGACTGTGGGATGCAGGTGCACGGCGTGCCCCGCCCCAGGCGCCCAGAAAGGTATTAAAACGCCACGCCCTCCCCCCCCCTTCTGCAGCACCCTCCGGGTGGTGGTGGTGGTGGTGGTGGTGGTGGTGGTGGTGGTGGTGGTGGTGGTGGTGGCGGTGGTGGTGGTGGTGTTGGTGGTGGTGGTGGTGGTGGTCATCGCTGCTACTTCCTGTGGAGGAGAGCGGAGGGGGGAAGGTAGAAAGGGCCTGCCTCCTCAGATAGAGGCCTCCTAGATGGGGTCCGAGTAGATGGGGTCAGAAGATCGCGCCGCATCGCCGATGCATCGCCGATGAATCGGAGATGCATCGGCCATGCATCGCCGACGTAGGCGACGCATCGGCGACGTCGGCGTGGAGAAAATCGGGTTCCGCATCGAGCCGCATCGCCGATGCATCGGCGATGAAGCGCGATCCTCCGACCCCCTCTACTCGGACCCCATCTAAGGGGCTTAGATTCTCAAAGACTCGGGAGGCCTCAGGCCTTGTGAGAAGAGTTCTACGCCTGCTCCGAAGGCACAGGGGGCTTCTCGAAGGCCGGGGGGCTTCTGAGAAGCCCCGCCGCCTTCTGAGAAGGCCTGCCCCCTCTCACTGTCCACCTCGGCGCGCCGTCGAAACACAACACGAGGTGCATGGACTGAGAGTGGAGTCCAGTGGATCGATCAGATGAGGAAAAAACTCAAAAGAACCAAACGGAGTTGCACTCGTGAGCAAAGATCCGAACGAATGAACAAGCGTGGGAAGCCAAGACAGGGACCTCAGCGAGAATGGAGTTCAGAAAAGCATCGAGGGGCAAGTTGAATGCAAAGCAAGCGGAGTGTGGAACACCACCTCGGCCAACCAATGTGTCTCTCCCCCTCCCCTCTCCCCACCCCTGCCAGATCAACATACGGCCACGGCTACAATTACGAACACGTTTGCCTAAGATGCCTGGGACAATCCACAGCAAAAATTAAGCGCCGAGCCAGCATTTCGCGTATAGTTGTTTCCGTACGCACAGGGCGCAGGAACTGCTCACCCTGCAACAAAGACATGCCCCTCGTGCCCGCGGAACCCTCCAGAGCCCACGAGAGCAATCAAAACCGTCTCCAAAACAACCGACGAATCTCGTTCCTCGGTTGACGTCAATAACGACGACGATGACGATGACGACGACGACGACGGCGGCGACGACGATGGCTACGACGACGACGACGACGACTCAGACGAAAGTGGCATTACGTGTGCAACCCGTTGTGGGTCGGCCAGCTTCCCTAAAGGCCGCTGGGCATAGACTGGGGCCGTGCGAGCGAAGCGAGGTGCCTCCGTGCTCGGCGCGATGGCCCTGGATCCGCGCGGAGCGCTGTGGACACCACGAACCCGACACGAACTGCCCTCGCACGCTGCATCTGACAGGCATTCGTTGCTAGTACATTCGTTGCATCTCTTTCTCATGTTTAAAAACAAAAAACAACCACAAACAACAACAATAATAACAACAACAACAACAACAACAACAACAACAACAACAACAGCAGCAGCAACAGCATCAACAACAACAACAACAACAACAACAACAACAACAACAACAGCAACACCAACACCACCACCACCAACAACAACAGTCATTTTAAGACTATTCGCCCTTATCTGCTCGAGTGTCCAGTAACGCGTATTTCCCAAACCCTCGATACCCGCCCTCTTCGTCTTCGATCGAACCCCTTTGGGTGGTGTACTTCTCTTCCCTGCAGACCGGCCCCGGCAAGCGGCGGGGCGGCCGCGGACCGTCGGCCTGGCCAGCGGCAGCGCTGATCGGCGGGGCGGCCGCGGACCGTCGACCCGACCCCAAGAGGGACGGACAGGGGACCGACCACGACGACGACGACGACGTCGACGACGAGCGAAAGCGAGAGCGAGAGAGAACGACAGCAGGGCCACGAAGGCCACGAAGTAGGCCACGAAGGGCGACAGCGGGGACACGAAGGGAATGCGTATGGGGCCACGAAGAGTGCGAACGAGCGGGGTTCGCGACGGGCAGCTAATGTGGGGCCACATAAGGCAACTATGGGGCCACTGAGGGTAGCAACAGGGCCACATAGGACAGTGAGGGGGCTACAAACGGCGACAGCGGGGCCACGAAGGGCATGCACATGGGGCCACAACGAGCGCGACTCCTGGGTGCCTGGGTGTCGGGAGCGCGGCGCTTGAGCTAATTGCAAGAAATTCCAACGCAAGGGCGCTATTCTTGAGTAAGTTGCAAGCAAGTCTCCAGCGAGAGCGCGACTCCAGAGCGCCGGGAGAGCGATTCCTGAATAAATTGCAAGGAAGTCCCAAGCGAGTGCGCGAGTCCTGAATAAGATGCGAGGACGTCTCGGGCGGGAGCGGGGGTCCTGGCTAAATTGTGAGGAAGTCTCAAGCGGGAGCCGTTGTTGTTGTAACCCGGGGGCCAGGGGCCCAGTTTGAGCATCAAGATTTTCCCCGCCAACAAACAAGGCGCGGGCGTCGAGGGGCACACTGTGATTGAGAAAAGACAGTATGCACCGGTGGGAGGGGGGCATCAACAAGAATCATTCTTCAGAAGTGAGAACTCAACCACAACGCAATACGGAGGGGCGCGCAACTTCCACTCCCGCTGGCCTTCCGCCAGCTTCGCCGGCGGACCCCCGCACCCGTGGGCTCCTGCGGGCGCCTCCTCCGCCGGCCTCCGCCGGAGGCGGAGGAGGGCAGGGCCACGGCATCGGAGTCCGCAAGATGCGGCGGTGGACGAAGCTCCCTTCAGTAAATCGTCCAGTCGTGAAAACGGCCTGGGACCGAACCCGACGGACCGGGAGCCGCGAAGATGACGGCCGCGACGCCCCCTCGCGAACCGAAAACGGCCAATTCGCTAATCGACGTGTCAGGGTAGGAGGTCGATCAACCTCCGAAAGATGCGGGGCCCTGCTCGGCATGCCTTCCAGGCAGTCGAAACGCTGCCAGGAGGAGCCCTAAAAAGGGAACGGGGCCCGTTCTTCTCCATGAGCTGAACCTCGATTGCACGGCATCGAGTCCTCGGCATCGGGTCCTCAAGATGTGGGGCCCGGCTTGGCATGCCTTCCATGCAGTCGAAGCGCTGCCACAAGGAGCCCCGAATAGGAGACGAGGCCGCTCCTCTGCTCCGTCAGCGGAACTTCGATGCCACACCGAGAAGAGACCCGAGGAGATCCTGGGACCACCTGCAACACAGGGCAGGAACACCGAGCCCCCTCCCCAGCGAAACGCGCTCCCTCTTCGGCGGCCCGGCCCGCCTGTGTCCGGAGATTCCGAGCCCTGCACACAGCACAGCGCCGCGGGAGCGATCGCGTCCGGCGCCCTCGGCCCGGCCTCGTCTGCCTCGTCGCCAGGAGCGCGGTGGAGGCGTGAAGCGCCCACTGCTGCTTCCACAGCGCACGGAATCGGAAGGACACCCGCGGGACCAGCGCTCGTAAGAGATAGGGGAGCGCGAGCGCCACTCCTGACCTCTCCTGCAGCGCGCTCCGACCAGGCTCCCGAGGCGAGTCCAGTCGTTGCGACGAGGTCCCCCCCTGGACGCCCACAAAGACCAAGAGCGCAGAGGCGCTTCCTCTCCGCCTCTCCTCCCGGCCCTCATGCTCACAGCCTGCGGAGGTCTCTGCAAAGATGTCTGGAGATCCCCAGCGGTCAGGTTCGGGACGAAGGACGAAGGTCCCCAGAGGTCTCTGAAGACCTCTAGGAGACTCCAGAGGCGCCTACAGCCTTCAGAAAACAAAATATCCCCTCTCTCTCATCATTTCTTCTCCTCCTCCTCCGAGGAAGGAGGAGGAGGCAGAGGAGAAGGCGGAGGAGGAGGAGGAGGAGGAGGGAGGAGGAGGGAGAAGGAGGAGGAGGAAGAGGAGGAGGATGGAGGAGGGAAGGAGGGATGAGGAGAAGGAGGAGGAGGAGGGATGAGGAGCATGTAGGAGGGGGGAGCAGGGAGGAGCGTGAGGAGCAGGAAGGCAACGCCATCGTCGCCGGCGACGCCGCGCAGCGCGCCTCATGCCCACGCGGAGGCGCGTGCGCCGCCAGGTGACGCTCGAGGCGCCTGCGGGGCCGCCGCTCGCTCGCCGGGCGGCACGGCGGCCTGCGGCCGCACGCCGCGCCCCTCGACCCGAGCGCCCTCCGAAGCCCTCCGCGCGGCAGGCGCCGCCGAGGCTGCCGCCGCGGCGGCCGACCGAGGCCGCCGTGGCCGCCGCTGTGCGGCACCTGCGGCGCGAACGTTGCGGAGGAGGGGGAGGAGGAGGGAGGAGGAGGGAGGACGAGGAGGAGGAGGAGGAGGAGGAGGAGGAGGAGGAGGAGGAGGAGGAGCAGGAGGAGGGGGAGGACGAGGAGGGAGGACGAGGAGGGAGGACGAGGAGGGAGGACGAGGAGGGAGGACGAGGAGTAGGAGGCGCGGGCCGCGTCGGTTCGTGCACGTCCTGGCCGTCGTGGCGTCGATCCGGGATCCTCCGAGCCGCGGTCGGGGTCTTCCAAGGTCGAGGCCTTTGGGCACGCTGTACGCTTCTGCTGCCTCTATGGGGCGCCCGCTCGCGGCAGAGGTGGGATCCCCCTCGAAATCATAGTCAGAACGCGACCCAAGACACGTTGGGATTGGATCACCATGTGGGGCCTGCTCTAGAAAAAGAACGTACCATAGACGGAGGACCTACCCTTTCCCCACCCTTGTACCGCGCCGAACGCAACGGCCGCGTTGTCGATTATCCACTCCGAAAGTGTCTGCACATGTGACGACATCCGATGTGTCTGGAGACCCGTCTGGCCAGAAAGTGTGGACGCTATCGGGCATAGGCCTCAGACATTGGTCTTCTAGGGGCAGACTTTGCCCTCCAACGTCTGGAGGGTCGACCGGGGCCGTCGCCGTCGTGGTCGTCGCCGTCGCCGCCCTCAGAGCTCCGGGCGCCGCGACCCAAAAATATGACGGGCGTGTTTCTTGCTGCTGCGGGATGGGCATCTCCAGGGGGGGGGGAGGGCCTCTCTCAGGCCCCAGGCCCTCAGAGCAAGCCCCGCGACAGAAAAAGCCCGTCGAGAGAGAGGGGGGCGGGCGGGAGCGGGAAGGCGCCATACCCTCTGCACCTCTGCCGCCCCATGCCGGAGAGCCTCACAACCTTCCCTGAGACCCGACGTTGCGAACAAAGTGCATCATCGTGGACAAAAACACGACCAGAGCCCCCGGACCCAATCTTTCTGCGTCCTTGTCCGAGCCGGATCGATCTGTGAGGGTCCCGGGGCGCGAAACCGGGCGACGACGCCCGTTGTGACGAACATTGCAACGCCAAGATCCGAGGGCTCACGGACCTCTCGCCATCCATCCCCCTCCCATCCTCAGCTCGGCGACGCCATCGCCATCGCCATCGCTCGCGGCCTCGACTCTTCTGTCCGACGCGCCGTGGCGCGGCGCTCCGCGAGCGCCTCGCCCGCAAGCCGCCGTGCGGATGTCTTTTTCAGCGTGCCGACGTGGTGGCGCCAGAAGTGCGCGGCGCCAAGAGAGATGGATGGGCAGCAGGAGAGAGAGAGAGAGAGAGGGAGAGCGAGACAGAGAGGGAGAGGGAGAACCGAGCCCGAGCACGGTCTTCTTCGACCTTGTCCTGCCCGCTCGCAGCCGTTCGCCCCCTCGTTGCGATTGCCGCCACATCCACACACTGCTTCTCCGCCGGCGCCGTGGATCAAAACACTGACGTGTGAACAGGGGCTCTGGAATACGGGAAACATCGCGCACACGAACACACACACACACACACACGCAGACACGCAGACACGCAGACACGCACACGCACACGCACACGCACACATACACGCGCGCACACACACACACTCGCACACGCGCTTGTTTCCACACGATGCTTTGAAAGCGACTGTTCAAGAAGTACTAAGGCGGGGCACACCCTTGTAAATTGGCCAGCTGGGCAGTAAAGACCAGGCGCACGGTGCAAAAAGATGGCGTGCGAGAACCAAACGAGAGCCCAGCCAGGCAGCCAAAGCCAGGGAGGAAGAGCGGCGGAGGGCGGCGGAGAGGCTGGACGGCGTGCCAAAAGAGGCGGCGGTGCCTGCGGAGGGGCCGGGCAAGCGAGCGGCGAAGCAGGAGGCAGCTGGCCCGACACCGACCCAGGCACGCACCACAAACAGCCGCGAACGACAAAAAGGGCCAGCGGAACGCACCACCAACACAAAAAGCACAGGCAAACGAGCGATCACCCATACACCACACACACATGTTTCCTCCAGCGGCGAAGTGACGACACCGTCGCGATGCGCTTAGGCGAATTTCCACCTGATGTAGCAGATGGCTGGACTAGAACACACACACACACACACTTTGGCGTCGCCACCACGCGCGCGGCGGCGCGAGTAGAGCTGGTCAAGAGACGGCAAGCACACATCGCACGCACACAACGTCACACGCAGCCACACACGCACACACACACACACACACGCACACGCACACGCACACGCACACACACACACACACACACACGGGCGCGCAGACACGTGTGCTCGGAGGAGCAGTCAATGTCTCAGGCTGCGGAGATGCCAACGGAACGCATGGGGCGGAGCAGCGCACGCGCTGGGCACGCAAAAACCATTTGACCACACACACGCACGCACGCACGCACGCAAGCACGCACACACAAACACACACACACACACGTACACACACACCACACACGAACACACACGCACACACGCACACACACACACACACGCACACACACACACACACACACGCACACACAAACACACACAAGCGCGCGCACAAAGACACACACGCACACAAACAAACACACAAAAACATTCACACACACACACAAGCACACAAACGCACACACACACACACACACACGTACACACACGCACACACCACACACACACGCACACACACAGACACACACACACACACGCGCACACACACACACGCACACGCACACACACACGCACACACGCGCACGCACAAAGACACACACGCACACAAACAAACACACAAAAACACTCACACACACACAAAAACACTCTCTCTCTCACACACACACACACACACACGCGCGCACGCACAAAGACACACACGCACACAACCAAACACACAAAAACACTCACACACGCGCACCCGCACACTGTATTGTACCTCCTTTGGCGTGTGTGGCAAGATCGCGTCATACACGCGCACACACACACACGCGCACATACATGTTTCCAGCGAAAGCGCGCGTGCCGACCCGCGCGCCGCGGGGGCGCCTACATGATCGGCATCCGCGGTCCGCAGGAACAGCGGACGCACAAGCGAAAAAACGCACGACGGGCAGACGCATAATTTTTTTACAACCGCAGGCGGAAGCGCCAGCGGCGGGAGGTCGCGGGCGGGCTACGGCCGCGACTAAATTGCCTAGCGCGCGCGGGGGCCGCGGATCAGGCGGCGAGGGAGGCAGCGCCCAGGGCGGCAGCCGACGTGCAATCCAGGGAGACTGAGACAGCCCCAAGACGGGCATGCAACGGTGCAACCAACGAGCCTGAGGACAGGCACCGAGGAGACCAAGCGCAGCCAAAATGGCGCGTGAGGCGTTCCCAAAAGTCCAGATGCGAACAGAAAGGAACGCTCCCGAGGACATCGATCCAGGGAGTCTGACGGGTACCACAGACTGACTGGGGACATAAGTCCAGCGGAAAATTCTGGCGGTGACACGAAGTCGCGACGCCAGACGCGCATCCAGGGTGTGGGGGTGACAGGAGAACCTTCCACAACTGAGATGCGTCATCCCAGATCCAACGAGTGGAAGGGCGCCGTAGTGCACGATACACGATACAGACGCATACACACACAAACGAACAAACACATTCCTTCGACGCCGCCACGGGAAAGCAACCGCGGGTAATTCTGTCACGGGCTGCAGCCATCGCGCTACCACAGGCAACGCCAAGAATGTAACGATGGAGCTCGTCTCCCCGACCTGGACCTAAGGAGCGGCCAGAAAACCAGAGCCCCTTCTGAGCACAAAGCGTCCCGCACTTCAGCGTTTCGACTGTCGGTGAACAACGAATTAAAAAGGTCCCCTTGTGACAGCGTGCACCAGCCAGGCACTCCCAGGTCAGAGGCAAACTTTTCCCCAGCGAAACTTGTGTGGAAAAGGGGGCGGAGAGAAGAGGGTGAAGGCTCGGACCAACGATGAACACCGTATCACCTGTCCCCACTCGGTGCAAGTCTGGGCCTCCAGCCCAGGCGCACAGACTGCAACTATTGACGAGACGAGGGGGGGTCCAGGCCACCCCCCCCAGTGCGATCGTTAGCGTTACAGGGGGGGGGGCAGGTAACGAGCGTTGCCCTGGGGAGGACAAAAAAAAACCACTGAAATATTGCATGCAGACGCACGCACACATACTTGTTTGCGTAGGCGGCTGGGCAGACGGACTGCTCCGGCGATGCGGCATTAGTGGGTCACACAAAACGCGGATTGAGCCGCAGCGCGCGCGGGAGGAGAGAGGAAACCAGGCCCGCTCAGAGCAGGGCCAGGCCGCGGCCGCGGGGGCGCCAAGGCGGCGGGGAAGCAGCGGCGGCGAGGCAGCCGCTGGGGGTCGGCAGCCAGGAAGCAGCCGGGCACGCGCCCATGGGGAGGGGAAGCACACACACACAGGGGTAGGCCGGCAGCAATGTGCGCAGAAACATGGCGGCCACAGCCGGTGCGGACCCCGAGCATGACCCGCGGGAAGGGAGAACACGGGCCAGGGAGGAGCGGCGGCTGGAGCGGCGAGTGGGCGACAGACACAACTGTTGTAAGTCGGCGGCGCAGCGGGTCCTCAGGCGCGGGCAGCAGATGGAGGTGCTAACTACAAGCGAGCGTTGTCGAGAGCGCAAAACGATACACACACACACACACACGTACACACACACACACACACACACACACACACACACACACACACACACACACACACACACACACACACGCACCTCGGCGGTGGGTGAGGGGGGCAATGAAAGAGAGAGAGAGAGAAGGCCTTCTCAGAAGGCGGCGGGACTCCTCGGAAGCCCTCGCGCCTTCTGAGAGAAATTCTCTGTCTCCAGGGAAGGCTTAGTCAGGGATCTTCTGACCCGGGTCAATCTAGACCCGGATCAGTCAGGCCTTGCATAATCCTGCAAGATCATGCAAGATCCTGCGCCCAAACCCGGGGATCCTGCAGGATCCTGCACCCAAACCCGGGTCAATGTGACCCTGGCCCTGAAGGATCCTGCAAGATCTGGCGCTCTGGCTGACCCCCGTTTGCATCGACCCCCGTTTCGAGGCTTCCGACTTAGGGAACTTCACAGAAGGCCGGGGGACTGCCTAGTCTTCTGAGAAGGCCCGCCCCCTCTCACTTCCCTTCTCGTGGCGCGCCGCCGGACGCCACACCACGCACAGAACATATGCAATCCACGCGCACTCTCGACTCGGCCAGGCCACGCATCTTCGAGACCGAGCGGGCGCAGTCCAGCCCAGAAGCAAGAAGTGCAAATTCTGGCAAGTGCCTGGAAGGAGAAGGCAAATCATCCACCCCCATCATAACCACCCCGACAAGCGAGGCCGTTTAGCAAACGCACCCAATGAAGGAATCGAACAAGGCAAGGCTGTTTAGTAAACGCCCAGGGCCGTTTAGTAAGCGACGTGCTGGTGGTTCTTCTCCCTTTGATGGAAGGTTTGGACGGATACGCACGAACACATGCAGCAAGCCAAGACCACAGGGCCTGGTCTGTTGCAGAATGTCTTCCTTCCCCTGCGACGGACTTCCCTCAGGACAGTTTTGCAGCCTGACGAAATAAAGAGTATACATCATGAGAGGCGGAGCGAAGTCGCGGCCGTGTGAGCCAAGAACGTTTTCAAGACGTCTATTGATACCAGTGTCCTTCACTCTCTTGCCTCTGATCGCACATTCGACGGAAGGGCAGAAGACGTCTACCCGATCAGCCATAACTGGGGGAGCTGTGGTCCTTACCTCCTGGGGGACACATCGCGTCGACGATCTCTCGAGAGTGGTGTCGAAATTCGATGGATCCCCCAGGGGGGTAAGGACCACAGCTCCCTCAGTTGTGACTGGTCTGTCTACTGATTTTACATCGACCATGCCCTCACTACACGCGTCTTGTCGTCCCTCCCGACAGACGAACTTGTATCCCTGTCCTGGCGGTCTGGATATCCAACCGCCACCTCATGGATGCGCGATCCCGTGGGCACGCTCAGCGCGAGACGCTCAGCGCGAGGCAGAGCCAGAAAGTTCGAGGCGGGGAACCCTGATCGGAATCCGAAGCCGAATCGAATCGGCATCGAAGCGCACCGAAATCGAACCGAATCGATTCGGAGGAATCGAAACGAGGAGAGAGGAAGAGGGAGGAGGAGGGAGGAGGAGGGAGGAGGAGGGAGGAGGAGGGAGGAAGGAGGAGGAGGGAGGAGGAGGGAGGGGGGAGGAGGAGGGAGGGGAGGAGGAGGGAGGAGAGGAGGGAGAAGGAGGAGGAGGAGGAGGGAGGAGGACCCTGTGGACGTGGACATGCTCGTCGCTCGTCGCCGCCTACCGAGCCTGGCGTGGGCCCAGGCGAGCCTTGCCGCCGTGGGCGCCGTGCCGAGCCTTCGCTCGGCCACGGGAGGCTGCCGCCGACAGCTCGAGCGCGCGCGCGCGCGCGCCCGACGCACGCGCTGTCCTGGTGCGCCGGACGAGCTCAGCGAAGCGCGGCCTACAGCAGCTATTCCAAGGAGCTCACGGCCCCGAAGGGGAGGGGGCAGCGAGAGAGGGAGGACTCCTCCTCTTCTCTCTCCTCGCACTTTCTCCATACTCCTCGCACCTCCTCGCACTTCCTCGCACCTCGTCCTCCTCCTCCTCCTCCTCGCACCTCGTCCTCCTCCTCCTCGCACCTCCTCCTCTTCCTCCTCCTCCTCCTCGCACCTCCTCCTCTTCCTCCTCCTCCTCCTCCTCCTCCTCCTTCTCCTCGTCCTCGTCGAAATCACGGACGCTCCTCCCCTCCTCCCCCTCCTCCTGCAAAAGGCGTGCGAGACGGGAGGCAGATCACTGCCGGCAAATGGCATCGGAAGGAGCGCAGCACTGCAGAGGGTGCTCACAACACACATATCTACACTGCGGCAGGGCGACCAAACACTTCATGTCCGTCGGCGCCACCATCCATGGAGCACACCCCCTGCCAGGAAGAATCACTACATCGCCGTGACGAAAATTGTCATCCATCCAGGTCGCAATGACGGTGATTCGGCGGAATAGGCGGAGAAGGCGGAGTAGTGCCCACTCCGTGTGAAGGTGCATCCTGTGCCAGAAATTATACTGTTTGGTGCGGAGTTGCTTCTGGCCCTCTCTCTCTTGAGCTAACACAGAAAGTCACATAGGTCGGAGACGCGCCCGTGGGGGAAGTGAGAAGGGGCGGGCCTTCACAGAAGGCTCGGAAGTCCTTCGGCCTTATGAAAAGTGTTCTAAGCCTTCCCAGAAGACACAGTTAGCTTTTTCAGAAAGCAGGAGGGCTTCTGAGGAGCCCCGCCGCCTTCCGAGCAAACCTCCTCCTTCTCACTTCCCCCCCCTCTCGCTCGCCGCCGAAAGAACATCGGCACTGAAATTACTCCGCCGAGTGCCGCTAGCGGCACGTCATGTCAGGAAGATCGACAAGGATGGGAGACCAATCAGTCTCGGAGATTGGTCAACATTTTGTCACGGCGGTGTATTTGAAGAGGTTGGATCGTCTGTTCTGCTGGGCGTCAGCACACTTGTTCCGCCGCCACCTGCACTCCCTCCCTCATCCTGTTCCTGAGCTTCGCTGGCGGGCCTGCTTCGAAACCTTCGGCTGGAAAGGCCGATCCGAATGCACTGCCAGTCTAGCTAGCCCAGGCAAGAACTGGCAGGATTCGTTGTCGGCTTCAGACTTCGTCACGAATTACGTACCTCAAAACTCAGTTCTGGGAGTGTTTACCTGCAGTCCGTGGGAGGCGCCTGCAATCCACGGCAGGAGTACCCGAAGTCCGACGGGGCGTATCGGGGGGCGAGGCCCTGTCGGGGTATTCACCCATAACCTGGGGGGGCTGTCGTTGCGGGAGGCCTCTTGGCCTCTTGCATGCCTTAGATGGAAGAATACTCGCGACGAGACCGAAACCATAATACGGAGGGCGTGGAACCTCGTGTGCTCATGGGAAACACCAACGCGTGCGGAGCCCCATGCGCAGTCACCCCATGCGCGTGGAACCTCGCGCGTGAGGAACTGGATGCGCGTGGAATCCCAAGCTCGTGGAAGTCCACGCGCGCGGAACCGCATGCACGTCGAAGCCCACTTGCGCGATGTCCCGCGTGAGTGGCACCCCGCGTGGCCTGGGGAGAACCTACAGTCTTGGAGATCACCTATAGTCGGGGGGTGGATGCGTGTGGTCTGGGGGTGGGTACCTGTAGCACGGGGGTGGGTACCTGTAGTCCATGGGCCCAGAACTAACGAAGGACATTCTGTAACCGATTGGGGAATTTGGCCGGGTCAATGCATACTTGAAAGTTCTAAGTACGGGTCTCCAAGCCCACTTACGGAGGTGCCCGCGACGAAACGGAGGACAGGCTGCCGAAATCTACAAACACACACTCGGCGTCCACCAGCACTCCCCTTCGAGGGCGCGAGGCATATGCCAGTGGGCGGCGAGGCGATGGCGCAAAAGAGCGACATCGATCGGACCGCGGACATTGATGATTACCCCACCACATCAAATAAAGCCGCCTAGGGTTTGGTTTGCAACCCGCGCATTGGGGGGGGGGCGGGCGAGGACCTCGACAGAGACCTTCGCCGCGACCCAACGAGGGTCCAACAAACTATTTGCGCAACGTGGTGACCCCCCATGTGAGCCTCAACGGCGCCGATCGCACCCTGGCGTAACCACACCCACTGTAGTCGCCGAACCGAGACCCCCTCTGACAACTTGATGCTCAACGTGGGCCCTGCAGCTCCAGACCTGATCTCTGGGACTGTTCGACACGGACCTCTTCGTTGACGGCACCAGGGCCAAAGAACAACCCCTGGAAGCCAAAACTGTAAAGAAGCAGCCCGTCGCGACTCTTGCTTGGGTGGGTATACGGATGCCGATACCAATACTCCCTGAACCTCTCCCGGGGTGCAATCTCACCAGAAAGATGCGGGGAAGTACCCAAATCCACAGCTTGTTAAACGGACGTCCTGGTACCTCAGGAGGCGGTGAATACGGATACATGTTGGCCACAGGGCGCCCGACTATTATATCCATACCCACCGCCTGCCGAGGTCCCTGAAGATCGATCCCCCAGGCGGTGGTTCTGGACAAATCCCCACCTCGGAACCAGGGCTCTCCAAGCCCCATCGGGCGCGGCCTGACAGACCCCTAGCAGACCACTCCCTTCCGTGACGTCATCCTCGCCCTTCGAGTTCCCCTCCGGCCGCATACATACGTATTGGTCGGGTGTTGCCAGAAGTGTCTCTGGCCAAGGTGCCCCCAGTGTTTCGCTCCATTTTGGAGCCCCTGGGGCCCCCTGGGCCTCGTGAGGGGTGCCCTGGAGGCCGTGGGGGCCTCCTTGGAAATCCTGGGGGCACCTTGGGCCAGGGGCACTCCTACCAACACACGACTTGGGGCGAGGCGAGGGGGGCGTCGCGGAAGGAGATGGTCTGCTAGGGATCGGTTAGGCCGCCCCTGACCCCAGGTCGCATAAGGTGACGAAGAGGAGTCAGGAACGCGCTGACTCAAGTCAACGCAAACCTGGGTCAGTCGGGCTTTGCAGGATCTGTCAAGATCCTGCAGCATCCTGAAAGACCCTGCGCGCTAGTCCGGGTCAGTGCATCCCTTGGCGGCGCGCACACAGGGGCAGGCGGAGGGGGGGGGGGAAAGCTTCTCACAAGGAGGCTGCTTCTTGGAAGGCGCGGGCCTTGCATCTCCAGATACGGCCCGCGCCTTCCCAGAAGCAGGGGTGCTTCTAAGGAGCCTTTTGCCCCCCCCCCCCCCCCCAATTCAACCCTTCACCCTTCCCCGCGCGGCGGAGCCCTCGGCTCTGCAGGACCCTGCAGATGTCCGGCGCTGTTGGCCGACCCCCGCGTGCGCTGGCCCCCGCCTCCGAGGCTCCCGAGGCAGAGGAGGGCCCGGCGGCGGCGGCCCGCCGCCCGCGGAGCAGCTCCCCTCCGGAGAACTGGCCCCTGGAGAGCTCCCGCCCCCGCCCCCCCGCGGGGCCGCCTGGCAGGCGCGCGCTCCCTGGCTCAGATCGAGAAGACGTCCTCCGGCGGGCCACCGTGCACGGCGGCGTGGCCCAGGAACTCGCGCGCGTCCTGGGCGGCGGCGTCGTCCTCCTCCTCCTCCTCCTCCTCCTCCTCCTCCCTCCTCCGGGGGGCGTCAGATGACCCTCTCACCGACCTTGGCCAGGCCTGGGCCCGGAATCGGTCTGCACGCTTCCCTGGCCAAACCTGGAGGGCGTACACACACACACACACACACGCACACAAACACACACACACACACACACACACACACACACACGCACACGCACACGCACACGCACACGCACACGCACACGCACACGCACACGCACACGCACACACACACACACACACACGCACACACACACACACACCGATCCGGGGCTCAGCATGGACCTGGCCAGTCGGTGAGGGGGGTCAGTTGACCCTCTCCCCCGGCTTGCTCGTACCAGTGAACGGCATGAGCATCGTTTAACCGATCCCTATCCCCACTGGCGTGGCCTGGGCCCCACTGGCCGATTTACCCCCGAGATGGGGATATAGGCGGTTCCCTTCGGGCTTCGAGGGGCATCCCCAACTGGGGTGGTTGGATGGTGGGGATCGGGATGGGGATGGGGATGGGGATAGGGATCGGTGAAACGATACTGAATGCAAACCGTACACCACGACCATGATGAGCGCCTTTGGGGGGCGACTGCCAGCAATGTAGGCGCATACAGGCTAAGCAGCAGCAAGCAATAACGGTACTCTACGAGTCATGCCCACAAGTGTGCGTCGTGCGCGGCATCCAGGAAAGGCACAGGCACAGCATCGGAAGATATCACGAAAAAGATGAAGAGCAATCAAGCCTGGCTGAAAATGCGAGGCGCGAGCGCACTCAGCCGCAACAACCCCGCAATCGGGCCGCGGGTACTGCTGACCAGGCATATCGTCAGGACCATACTCAAAGCCAGCGGTTCTCAGACCAGGCTGGAAAAATATCACCCAAGTGCATTCACAATGCCAAAGTCCCAAGTAGAGCGTTGTCCCCGCGGACCTGGCCAGGACAGCTCCACCGACACGCTGATGTGGCAACCCGCTTGAGGGCTACAGGGTCAGTCGCTGTGAGTCAAATCCGCTGCGCCAGCGCGCTGTGCCGAATTCTTCGAGTACTGCCGATCATCAAACCTCGAATGCGGACATCACACAAATCGTGCAAGTCTTCCCGTGATATCCCGGCACATGTGCGGTGGACAGCGTTGCCATAAGGCGGGTCATCATGACCCTCCTCAGGGCAACGAGGAGCACGCAGGGCAACCTCACAAGAAAGGCTGAGGGGCTTAGGTATGTCCGCCCAACTCGTGGCAGGCCTGACTGCCAGGTGGGCTCGATGATGACAGCAATGGCCTCTGGGAGTCAGAAGCAAGTAGGCGCAACGCACGAGAACAAGGGAAGATGAGGCGGTCGAGACTATTCCCCTCCGCGCTTGCGCTTCCTGGGGCGCTGCTCCTGGGACCTGCTGTCTGCGGGGGGATACTGCTCGTCCCCCGAAGGGGCGAAGTCGGGGAGCACGAGGACCCGTGACCCCGCATCTGGACGACATCGCCGACCACAGCACCCCCCGGGTGAAGCGGCAGTCGGCCGATGCTTCGGTCGGGCAGCGCCCGTCTGTGGCTGACATGGCTCCTGGCGGCGGCCGGGGCGGCAGAGGGACCCGCACAGGCACAGCCGCACTGGCTTCGAATGGGGGGGGGACAAAGGTAGGGTACTTAGGGGCAAAGGTGGGGTTGGAGGGAAAATCGTTCCGAACGGCCCCTGGAAGAAGGGAGCGAAACGCGTTTAACTGGAGAATCTCCAGCTGGGCTCGTTCCCCAGCCCCACCTTGGGATAACCCTCCCTCAACGAGCACCCGATGGTTGGCTGCAAAGCGCCCGGCAGATCCCTGGCAGCCGGATCGGCCGACGGTATGGAGGATGGCGCCCAGAGGAGGAGGAGGAAAAGGAGGAGGAGGAGAAGGAGGGGGAGGAGAAAGACGAGAAAGAGGAGGAGGACCGGGAGGAGGAGGGGGAGGGGGAGGAGGAGGAGGAGGAGGAGGCGGTGGAGGAGGAGGAGGAGGATGCTCCCTTTTTCCTCTCAGGCTGGCCAGGTGGCGAGGCTTCGAAACTCTGCAGGCGCAAGGGGCTTCCGCCAGCGGGTTTCCGATCCGCGGGCGGCCACGGACTCGGCTGAAACCTCGAGGACACATGCGAACACAGAGGGGAAGCGAAAGGGGGAGGGAAGGGAGCTTGAGCGAAACGTCGACGGAAGATAAATCATCCGTGCTGCACTGATCTTTGGATCGGGCAGGCGGCCAGCACACGTTATAAAGGAGCGGCCCTGTTCGGATGACGATGTATACTCCCTTTTTTCTCTCAGGCTGGCCAGGTGGCGAGGCTTCGGAATTTAGCAGGCGCAAGAGGCTTCCGCCAGCGGATCTCCGATCCGCGGGCGGCCACGGACTCGTCTGAAATCTCGAGGACGCATGCAAACTGCTGCAAAGTGCACAGCTGAACTGGCAACGCCGAACATATCATCCTCCTTTTCAACGCCGAACATATCATTACCTAACAGCGAAGACTGATAGGTTTCTAATGGGGTCAAAAGAGAGCATCTGATGACTCCCCAGGGGGGTCTGGGCGGGAGCCGGAAAGGCGAGAACCGGGCTCGTTTTAAGCAAACAGTCACACACTTCGTGCTCTTCGACCTCCCAGAACTCCATTCCCGGGCAACATTTTGAATGCCCCGAACCAGCTGTAAGCCACTTCGTGCTCTTCGACTTCCCAGAACTCAATTCCCGGGCCACATTTAAGATGCCCGGAACCAAAGGTAGGCCACTTCGTGCTCTTCGACTTCCCAGAACTCCACTCCCGGGCCACATTTTGGATGCCCGGAGCCAACTGTAGGCCACTTCGTGGTCTTCGAGTTCCCAGAACTCCATTCCTGGGCATGATATTGACTGCCTGGAGCCAACTGTAAGCCACTTCGTGGTCTTCGAGTTCCCAGAACTCCATTCTTGGGCATGATTTTGAATGCCCGGAGCCAACTGTAGGCCACTTCGTGGTCTTCGAGTTCCCAGAACTCCATTCCTGGGCATGATTTTGAATGCCCGGAGCCAACTGTAGGCCACTTCGTGTCTTCGAGTTCCCAGAACTCCATTCCCGGGCCACATTTTGAATGCTGCAGGCTGAGGCTGAGGCTGAGGCAGGCTGAGGCTGAGGCTGAGGCTGAGGCTGAGGCTGAGGCTGAGGCTGAGGCAGGCTGAGGCTGAGGCTGAGGCAGGCTGAGGCTGAGGCAGGCTGAGGCTGAGGCTGAGGCTGAGGCTGAGGCAGGCTGAGGCTGAGGCAGGCTGAGGCTGAGGCCGAGGCTGGCTGAGGCTGAGGCTGAAGCAGGCTGAGGCTGAGGCTGAGGCAGGCTGAGGCTGAGGCTGAGGCAGGCTGATGCTGAGGCAGGCTGAGGCTGAGGCTGAGGCTGATGCAGGCTGAGGCTGAGGCAGGCTGAGGCTGAGGCCGAGGCTGAAGGCAGACTGAGGCTGAGGCTGAAGCAGGCTGAGGCTGAGGCTGAGGCAGGCTGAGGCTGAGGCTGAGGCAGGCTGATGCTGAGGCAGGCTGAGGCTGAGGCTGAGGCTGATGCAGGCTGAGGCTGAGGCAGGCTGAGGCTGAGGCCGAGGCTGAAGGCAGACTGAGACTGAGGCTGAAGCAGGCTGAGGCTGAGGCTGAGGCAGGCTGAGGCTGAGGCTGAGGCTGAGGAGGCTGAGGCAGGCTGAGGCTGAGGCAGGCTGAGGCTGAGGCTGAGGCTGATGCAGGGTGAGGCTGAGGCAGGCTGAGGCTGAGGCCGAGGCTGAAGGCAGACTGAGGCTGAGGCTGAGGCTGAGGCAGGCTGAGGCTGAGGAAGGCTGAGGCTGAGGCCGAGGCTGAAAGCAGACTGAGGCTGAGGCTGAGGCAGGCTGAGGCTGAGGCTGAAGCAGGCTGAGGCTGTGACTGCGACTGCCGTTGCCGCTGCGACTGTCATCGCTCGCGAATGCGACTTCGACTGCGAGAACAGCAGAATTCTACAACTGGATTCTCATCTGAATCTTAAGGGGAATGCTTCCAGATATGCTCCTACACATTGCTGTTAGGTTGCTTTGCCGGGATAATCCTCCTTTTGCCGTCGAAGACACTAGGTGTGACTGCCGTGCCGCGCGATCAATGAGAACAGAGAACTGTGCAGCACGGGATCTGGCCTTTTCGTCAGCGCATGCCCTGGCCAGGATGTTGCACAACTTCCGATGGTGCGGTTCCGCCTACTTCGTGCGGAACTTTCCTGAGGCGCCCTTCCCGGACAGGCGCAGGTGCTTCTGCTTCGCGACGACGCAGACGCGCCCGGTGCACCTGAACTCGGCCAAGGGCGACAGGTCGATGAGGAAAGCCGCGGTCTTCGTGCTCTTCCTCCAGTGCGACCCGAACCGACGATACTTGACCACCTGGGACGTCACCTGGCGACGCCGGAGCAGGGGGGCCATATAGCGGCAGCAGCCAGGCGTAGCTGAGGGCGGGGTTCTCGATGGACCAGGCGACGAGGCACTGGCAGCACAGGACGCAGAGCGAGATGGAGAGCCGCGCGAACCCATTGCCCCACTTCAACTTCTCGAGATCGGCGCCGTCGAGGCTGGGGAGGCCCCAGACGCGATCGCCAGACCAGAGCCGCGGGGGACCGCTCGGGCGGCCCCGTGCCCGCGAGAAGGCTTCGCAGGGGAAGCCCGCGTGCATGCCGCGCGCGAGCCCTGCCTTGATCCAGCCCCGGAGAAGCCGGGCTCTCTTGGAGCCCCGCAGATCGCAGGCTGGCCCGCGCAGGACGTCCCAGCGCAGGGCGGGGGCGTTCCGGCGCCCCACGGCGTCGGACGGGTGACCTGAGCCCGCGAACAACCAGAGGGACACGGCGACGATGAGCGTCTTCAGCGGCCCACAGACGGCAGTCGCCCCCCCCCCCAGGGCGTCGGGGAGCTCCCGCGCGGCCGCCGCGGCCGCCCGCTGCACGTCGGGCGGCGGGCGGCGCAGGAGTTCGGTCAGGCGCTCCCCGCTCTCGTGGCGCTGGAGGCCCCGGGCTGACCGCCGCCGCCCGCGGCGCTGGATCTCCTCCAGCCGCCGCGCGCCGGTCGCGAAGTCGACGCTCGCCCCCGTTCGCCGGAAGCGGCGGGCGTCGAGCGCCCCGAGCGGCCCCAGGCGCCGCGCGGCTGCGGCCTCGTCGAGGGCCCGGCGCAGGGCACCAGGCGAGAAGTCCAGCAGGGGCTCCTCGCCGCGCTCGCGCGCAGCTGCACCAGGGCCTCCGCGAGCGCCGCCCGCCTGTCGAGGTCGAGGGCGCCTGGTCGAGCTCCGCATCTCGAACGGGCGCAGCAGGACCCACGTGGGGGCCCTCTCGCGGGCTCCGGTGTAGCACCTGGCCACCGCGCCGCGGCCCCGGAGCAGGAACGGCTCTCCCGGCCGCCGGCGCAGTTCCATCATCATGAGGATCGCCAGCGTTTGGGGCCTCTGCCCCCGGATGACCACCCAGCACACCAGCAAGGCCACCGCGTCGCAGGGCAGGGGCAGACGGCCCCCAGAAGGGGCTGCGCGACGCCAGCCCCGCAGACGCTGCTGGCAGATGATGGGCCCGCCCCCCAGCCGCCCCAGACGAGGCTCGGCCAACTGCGCCGATGCCAGGGGCTTCTCGCCCGCGCCCAGGGACCCGCCCTCCATGATCTCCATCAGGCCGGAGATGACCATGTCCCACTCCTCCTCGGCGCGCGGCTGGCAGCCCCCCCCCCCCCCAGCAGTCACGCAGTACCTCCGAAGGGCGGCCAAGTGGAGGGGGTACTGGGCCTGCGTCTTCGCCGAGACCGAGGCCCGCCTGAGCAAGCGCATCTGGGCCTCTGGGGCCCGCGCAGCAGCCAGCTCGGCCGCGCGCTCCACCCGCAGCCGCGCAGCAACCGCCCGTTGGCCCCCAGTATCCGGGCGGGCCAAGGCCGGGCGGGGGGCCGATCCCGGCCCCGGCGGCAGCGGCGGGCGCCCGGCGGGCGTCCTCGGACCTGCCGCGCGCCAGCATCGCGGCCCTCGTCGGCGGCGGTCGCGAGCTCGCGCCGCAGGCCAGCGAGAGGGTCGCCGGGGACCAGGCGGCCCCGCGAAGGGCCGTCGGCCGAGTTGAGCTCCGATGCGATCCAGAGGGAAGGCAGGAGGCTGCCGGTCGCCAGCAGCAAGGCGCCCAACCGGCGGGTCACGGAGAGCATGCCATCGGCAGAGGATCGCCCCGGCGGCCAGGGAAGCGGATATGGAGTCACCTATCACAAGGAGCTTCGAGCCCAGGTTGGCGACGGAGCGCAAGATGTGGCGGACCCGGTACAACAGAGCCTCCGCTTCCAGAACTGGCATGGATGTCGAGGGCCCTCTCCACTTCTCTCTCCCGCGCACCTTCCAGGGGGCCTCAAGAGGTCCAGGGGGGCAGTCTCGAACTTCGCCAGATGCCGGCGGTCGAGCTGTCGCGTCGATCGTCCCGAGCCTGGGGTCTCACGAGCTCCATCAAGATCTGCTTGTCGGGCCCCCTCTAGAAGCGGCTTCTCCCGGCAGGACTCTACAATGTTCATGAGCGCCCTATGTGTCTTGCCCGCGCGGTCGAGGCGGACCGGCAGCAAGCGGCAGTCGGGCGCCACCGCACGATCGACGAAGTCGGGCTCCCCCGCGGACTCGACCCACTCGATGAAGAGAGCCGGTCCGTCTGCCAGCGGCACCACTCCTCGGGGGGGCGCCCCGACGCCCGCGAAACCCGCTGGCGGGACCACATCGCCGTAGTGGTATACCCCCCCTCCACTCCTTGGCGGCACGCCAGTTGCCCGCGGGCCCCAGGGCGGCTCCGGCGGCCCCCCCCGAGCACCAATTTGGTACCAAGGGCCAGGCGGGGGCGCCCACGGCAGCGGCCAGCGCGGCCCTGGCGGGTGCCGCCGCGGCGTCGGCGCCTCCACCGGCGGCGCCCATGGGCGGCCGCGGCTGCGGCCCCGCCGTGCACGGCCCACCACCCCGCCCACCAAGGGCGCCGGCGCCGGAGCTGCGGGGGCGGCGGCGGGCGGCGGGCCCCCCGGGGCCCCGCAGGCACAACCACTCCGGCCGCAGCTGGGGCTGCCACGGCGGCCGGCAGTCCTGGCGGAGGAGGCCCCGCCGCGCCCGCCAGCGCCGCTGGCGCCGGCCAGGGCCACGCCTCGAAGACGCGCAGTGGCGCCGGAGGAGGCAGCGCCGCGCCTCGGCCTTGGCGGCCGGGAGCCAGGCCGCCTCCTCCGCCGCGGTCGGAACGGCCGCGAACCGGTAGGCCCGCACGACCCCTGGCCCCGGCGGGCGCGGCGCCAGGGCCGGCGCCCAGCGCAAGGCGCTGATGTCGCCCGTCGAACCGTCCAC
Source organism: Prorocentrum cordatum (assembly GCA_963575745.1). Taxonomy (NCBI): domain Eukaryota; class Dinophyceae; order Prorocentrales; family Prorocentraceae; genus Prorocentrum; species Prorocentrum cordatum. Next base: position 591,537 of record CAUYUJ010000547.1, read on the forward strand.
CACCTGCACTGGCCGTCCGGCGAGACGACGACCGCGTCACTCGGACAAGACACTACCCGGCCCATCAGCCAGCGCTGGTGCCACAGGGGCGCCCCCCGGACCGCGTACAGGATGTACCCCACCTGATCGACCCCGTCCAGCTCCGCTCCGGCGCCGGCGGCACCAGCCGCCATCGTCGCACCGCACGGGGTCGCCGAGCACGATCCCGGACACCAGCGCCGCCACCGTCGTCAGCCAGGCGGCCGCCACAGATGGGGAGGGCGGCGCGGCGGGAGCCTCGACGGGCGCTGGGGCCGCAACCTGCACCGGCGCCCCTGGACAGGCCGGGCACTGCGGCACTGCCGGGCACGGCGGGATCGGAGGCGGCTGACTCAGCCACGAAGCGAGGCCAACGGATAGTTGGGTGACTGCGCCGGCCGCACACGGGGGCCAGGCCATGGCCCGTGGGGAAAAAGCTTGAGCGAAACGTCAACGGAAGATAGATCATCCGTGCTGCACTGGTCTTTGGATCGGGCAGGCGGCCAGCACACGTGACAAAGGAGCAGCCCTGTTCGGAGAACGATTTAGGAGAAGGAGGAGGAGAGGAGGAGGACAAGGAGGAGGAAGAGGAGGAAGAGGAGGAGGAGGAGGAGGAGGAGGAGGAGGAGGAGGAGGCCTGCCCGTGTTGGCCTGGAGCACTCTGGGTGGTCTGGGCGGGCCGGGCTGCCTGAGGCGCAGGCTCCCTGAGGAGGGAGAGAAGGGAGCGGCTCTGGCCGCGAGGAGGGGGGGGAGGCGAGGGCGAGCAGAGCAGCACCAGCAGCAGCAGACGGCGAGAAGAAGAGAGAGCCCCAGGCTCAAGCCGTCACCACGCTGACGAAATACATCTCTGTCTCCATGGAGGGCGAGTGCAAGGCCGAAAGCCGTGCATATGAAGTACAATCAAACCAAGACTGCGCGCAGTCGGCACCATGGAGAGAACATGTCGATGAATCCGCCGTCGCCGAGAGAACCCAAGGAGGGAGGAAGGAAAGAGGAGCAATAGCGGTAACATAGAGAGAACGTGACGATGAATCCGCCGTCGCCGCGAGGACCCAAGAAGGGAGGAAGGAAGGAGGAGCAACAACGGTAACAACAGCGCGAGACCGGGTGAACACGAGCTGGAGTCGAAGCAGGAACGACAATCCGGGTCGTCGCTCTTTAATATTGACGTCCTCATCCCCGATGGCGGCAGTCCTCGTTGTACACCTCGGAGGCTTTCTCCATGAGCCACCTGGCGCTGGAGGTGAAACGGGGAGTGCAGCCCTGTCCGCTGACGAAACCCGGATGTGTCATGCTCAGCTGATGGGGGCCCACGGGCCACGCGCGCGTGGTCACGGTGCTGCCGCCGAGACGGGATCTGCCAACAACGCCGCGGTCCCACTCGGCACTCGAACTTCGCACACGATGCACACGCCCCCATTCTAGCATTAGGTCGGGCGTGTCCTCCTCCAGGCGGATTTTGGACGAAAAATCAGAAAAATAATCCAAAGATGCTCAAACATGGTGAAAAATACGGAAAAATCGTACCCCGACTATTTTTGGACTGTTTTGGGATATGTTCCTCCTGTAGAGGGACACGCCCGACTTCATGCTGGCACTGCCCTGCACCCTCTCCGAACGTGCTGTCGGCAGCGCTGGCGGACGCAGTTGCGCGACTGCGTCAGGGCCCCGTAGACCCGGACACGCTAGACCCAGACACCCAAAACGAACAAAATCCTGCACTGGAGCACTTCCAGGATGAACCCGGACACGGGCCCCAAAAGCCTGCAAGCCCACCCTGAACCCAGACACGAACCCGAATCCTGCAGGGCAGCAAACAGAGGACGCACGGGTGCTGGAAAATGTGCCCCTGCAGGGAAGGGTGCCGCCTCACCCACCAAACCACCCCAACCCAACCCGAAGGCTCAGATTTATCCTCGATTTCCAGTGGGGGGGGGTCGGGGAACGTTGAAAAAACACATGGTATCCGTACCCCCCCCAACCCGAAATTCGGGTCAAATTCGGGTCTTCGGGTTGGGTTGGGGTGGTCTGGTAGGTAGTCAGGTTCTCCGCGTCCTGCTTGCCCGTGTCCTGGCCTCCAGGGGCCCGACTGCAAAGCCGGCGGGCCGCGGGCCGCGCCAGGCACGGAGAGCACACGCGCTGGGAGCGGGCAGAGCCCAGCGGGGGCGGCCGCGGCAGGAAGGAGGGGAGGTGGGAGGCGGGAGGCCCGAGCCGCCGAGAGGCGCGCGGAGGGGGCGCGTGTGCGCGGGCCGCCTCGGGCATCGTGGAGACCGGCCACGGTCCCCTTGGCCAGAAGCGCTAGGAAGGCACCAACTAGACTCAAGTCGGTTCCAGTCCCTCTGCAGGGGGGATATTAAAAAATAGTCCGAACATGGTCTGGGGACGATTATTTGCATCGTTTGACTATGTTTGGGTATTCTTTGGGTATCTTTACATTTTCGCCCAAAATCCGCCGGTAGGGGGACATGCCCGACCTAAAACTAGACACCAGTACCGATCCTGGCCAGGAGCACCCCGGGCCCAGGATCGGTGCATACCGCCCTCCTGCCTCGGGCAGTCCAAGAAAGTTCAAGATGGCCCAGGAGGTTTCACGATGGCTCAAGACGCATCCAAGCTAAGACGGCCCAGGAGGGCTTCCCATGGGACCCAAGACGGCCTCGGAAGGCCTTTCGACGGCCCAACGATGGCCCCACGACGGCCCCCAGACAACCACCGTACGGCCAAGAGGGTCCCAAGAGAACCCCAAGACGGCGCCAGAGGGCCCCAAGACGACCCAAGAGGGCCCCAAAGGACCCCCAAGACTGCCTCGCAGGAGGCCAAGACAGCCCCAAGACTGTCCACGCGAGTTCCATGAGAGCTCGAAGGCGAAAGGTGTCACATATGACGGCCTTCCTCTTCGTCCTCCTCCTCCTCCACCTCCTCCACCTCCTCCCCCTCCTGCGCCTCCTCCTGCTGCGCCTCCTCCGCCTCCTCCTCCTCCTCCTCCTCCTCCTCCTCCTGCTCCTCCTCCTCCTCCTTCTCCTCCTGCCTCTCCTCCTCCTGCCTCTCCTCCTCCTCCTCCTGCACCTCCTCCTCCTCTTCCTTCTCCTACTCCTCCTCCTCATCCTCCTCCTCCTCATCATCATCATCACCGTCTTGATCCTCCGTATCAGTGCCATCATCAGCGAGCCTGCATCACCAACACCATCATCAGAGTATTCAAACATCACAATCGCATCATCAGCAGCAGCAGCACCATAAGCATCATCATAATCGTCTGCAGCATCATCGTCACCAGCACCAGCACCAGCACCAGCACCAGCACCAGCACCATCACCATCACCATCACCATCACCATCATCATCATCATCATCATCATCATCATCATCATCATCATCATCATCATCAGCATCAGCATCAGCATCAGCATCAGCATCATCAGCATCATCAGCATCATCATCATCGTTAGCATCATCATCAGTATCATCAGCATCGTCATCAACATCATCATCATCACCATCGACATCACCGGTGTCCTCGCCGACATCAATCAACATCATCATCGTCATCATCATCAACATCAGCATCATCATAATTCGCCGGCCCAACGGGCCAGAGGCGTGCTAAGGTCTCCGGTAACTGGTTAACAGTATCTCTAGTTCGCGCGCGCGGGGCGGCCCCTGGGGGTCCCCGGACGAAAAGTACCCCGGGCGATCCCCGACCGACCCCCGAGCGATCCCAGGGAGACTCCCCCAGAGCGCTCCAGGAGCGCTCCAGGAGCGCACCAACAGGCCTCCGAGACGTCCCCAACCCTCAAGACGGGTCCAGATGCCCCCAAGAGGTTCTCAAGATGGTACACAAGGGTTCCGAGATGCCACATGATCGCTCCAAGACGCCCAAGATGGCCCCCAGACGCCCCAAGAGGCCTCCAAGAGCACTCCCAAAAGGGCCCCAAGAAGCAAAATTCATAGCTTTTCCTTAGGTTTTTGAAAGATTTTGGAGCTTCCACCTTTTCGGCTTCCCGACGCCCCAAGACGGCCCAAGAGGCCCCCAAGATCGCCCCAAGAGGGCCCAAGAGGCCCCCAAGAGGGCCCCAAGATGGCCCAAGAGGGCTCGAAGACGGCCCAAGAAGCCTCCAAGACGGTCCAAGAGGGCCCCAAGAACGCCCCCAAGGGGGCCCCAGAGAGGGAACACGAAACAACATTTTCGAGCCCTCGGCCCTAAGAAGCCCCCACGAGGCCCCAAGAGGCCCCTAAGAGGCCCCAAGAGGCCCCCACGAGGCCCTCAGGAGGCCCCCAAGAGTCCCCCAAGCGGCCCCAGGAGGCCCCCCAAATGCCCCCCCGAGCGCCCCAGGAGTCCCCCAAGCGGCCCCAGGAACCCCCAAAGCGCCGCATTGACACCAGGCCCTCGGGCAAACGGCAGACATGAGACTGTATGGGCCGGCGGAATGAGCGAAGCGATTAAATAATAATACTAATCATCAACATCATCACCATCAACATAAGCAGCAGCATCAGCATTAGCATCAGCATCGGCATCAGCATCATCAACAGCAACATCAGCATCATCATGATGATCATCATCAGCATCATCGTCGTCATCAGCATCCTCCTCCTCATCATCAGCAACAGCAGCATGAGCATCATCATCATCATCATCATCATCATCATCATCATCATCATCATCATCATCATCATCATCATCATCGTCATCATCATCATCATCATCATCATCCTACTCCTCATCATCAGCATCATATTAAGCATAAGCACCAACATCAGCGTTATCATCATCAGCAGAATCGGCATCATCAACAGCACCAGCATCAGCAGCATCATCAACATGATCATCGTCGTGATCAACATCATCATCAACAGCATCAACATCATTATCACCAACATCATCAGCAGCAGCATGATCATCATCATAAGCAGCACCATCATCGTCATCATCAGCAGCAGCATAATCGTCGTCTGCAGCATCATCAGTATCATCGTCGGCATCGGCATCGGCATCGTATTGTCGTCATCCTCATCGTCATCATCATCATAATCATCGTCGCCATTCTCAACGTCGTCGCTCTCGGCATCATCATGACCACTCGAATCGTCGTCTGCATCATCATCAGATTCATCATAATCCTGGGCATCGTCATCGTAAACATCGTCGTCGTCATGATCGTCATCATCATCACCAGCATCATCATTATCATCAGCATCACCATCAACTACATAATGAACATCAGCATCAGCATCATCATTATTAGCATCATCATCATCGTCATCATCACCAGCAGCATCATCACCAGCAGCAGCAACGGCATCGTCATCTTCATCCTCATGACGGCTCTCCCACCCTCGAACCAGTCGCCATCTCGAATGCTCGGCCTGCACTGTGGCGGGACTTGCCGGCAGCTGGATTTCCCTGTGGCTCCGTGAAGGCGCGCGGCACTGTACGGCTCCCCGGACCGACCGAACGCGTCTGCATTGCTCGGCAAACCTGAAGGGGCCTTGGGACACACAAATAAATACACACAAATCACAGGATTCCCCAAGTTTTCCCATATTTTCTGGGTTATTGTCTTCCCCCCCACTTCCCATATTTTCCCACATTTGCCTGGGAGTCGACGTTTGATTGTGTCTGTGTTCTTTTTCCCTCCTGAAAGCCCTGTGGCCCCGAATTCTTCGGCTCTCCGGATCGACCGAGCGTCCGCCTGTACATCTCCGTGAGGAGCCACTCCTGCCGCCAGACGTCGTCCACGGTCTTGATAGGCATCTTGTTCTTGCGGTTGGGGTTCGACAGGAAGAGGTGATGAGCAATGCGGCTGAAGAAGAGCGTATGCTGGCGGCGCACACGAGGGCGTAGGGGGAGGGGAGGAAGGGTTTTGGAAGGAAGCTGCTCCGTACAAGGCGCCGGCCATCAATGTATAGATCAGGTCCGCGCCTTCTAAGAAGCAGGGGTGCTCCTAAGCAGCCTTCCCCCTCCCCCTACCCCCTCTGCGCGTGGCCAGGTATGGTTCCGCGGCTTAAAGGCGAAATTCTTCGCCCAGTTCCCTGTCCGGCAGTAGACGTGCCCCTGGCCCTCCTCGGTGCAGTTGAAACGCCAGTCGTACTGCGCCGGCACCGAATCCCTGGTAGGAAGCGACCCCGGTGGTGCATCGATGATTGTTCTTCCGTTCACCGCGTCCCACCGCTGGAAGTATATCTCGCCGTTCAGGTGAGGGGTCATGGACTGGTTCCCGGCGAAACAATACCACAGGAACAAAACCGGCACAAACATGGACTTTTGGGGGTCCGCGCGGATCTCTTGGATCGGCGCTGGGACCCCCATGCCCGGCGCGCGGAGCGCGCCGGGGGCGGCGCCGAATATGCGCCACCAGGTGGGTCCAGCGCCGATCCAGGAGATCCGTGCGGAGCTCCAAAAACTTCTGCTTCTGCTGTGTTCGCTTCCTCGAACTACGTCCGGTGCCACTCCGTGAAGGGGATCGCGGCCTCGTTGCCGGCATCGACCCTGCGGTAGACCGCCTCCGCTTCCGAGCCGTTGCGCCGAGGCGGTATGGGCGGCCAGGGGTACTTGAGGAACGGGCACCACGGCGCGGGCCTCGGCTGGAGGTCGTCGTCGCAGACGGGTATCTTCAGGTGCTCGAGGTACGCCCAGGGTATGCCAGAAGGAGGGAGGCTGCATGCGCACAGAAGCGTCGGAGCTCCGCGCGGAGTTCTCAGATCTGCGCTGGGCCCCCCTCTCCCTGGCGCGCGGAGGGCGTCAGGGGCGGCGCCGAGGGCACCGCCAATGGGGGCCCAGCGCCGATCCAAGGAATCCGCGCGGAGCTCCGAAAGCATGTGAGTATGCAGTTGTCTCTTCTTCCAGATGTTGCACGGTTTGTTTTCGCCTGCTGGATTCCAGGCCCAATGGCAGCATACCTTTGGCGCGCGCATCTCGTTCTCTCCGCACAGCCGGGTTAGCTTGTGCTTGATATTGTTCCACCACGTCTTGCTGAAGAGGTTACCAGCCCTAGCGGCCATAAAATTAGAGGAAAAACTGCGATTGAGAAGGCGCCCCATGATGCAAGAGCCGCTCACCGGCGTCTTTTCCTTGTCGCCCCCAGCGTCGGTGTATGTGACCACCTCGTAGCCATCGTCCAAGAGCCTGAAGACGGGCTCGAGAGACGCCATTGCGGTGAAGTCCGTGTCCATGTACAGGCCGCCCTGGTGATACAGCACCGAGGCCCTTATCACGTCGGACCGAGAGGCGGAGTCGGGGAGCCTCGCGAACTCCTCTGGCGCATCTGGGACCAGGTCGAAGAAGTTGGTCTGGTTCGGGGGCGGCCAAGAGGGGGGCGTCCAAGAGGGGGGGGCGCAAACCATGGCCGGCGGCATGTGCGCGGCCCAGGGGGTGGGGGGCGGGGACGTAATGAAATAACAAGAATATCATGGCCCCCGCCATGATACCCACCCCCCCTAGTCGTCACCCCCCTCCTTGCCGCTCCCGACTGGTTCACGTAGATGATCGGGACGCCCGGCGGCAGGTGCCTCTGCCACGTCTCCAGGTTCAGCTGCACGATCGGGGGGGGCCCGGCCGGGTAGTTCCAGAAGACGTACACCTTGGGCTGCGCGCAGGAGTGACCCTAACTTCTAATTTTAGGCTGCCCCCATCGCATTTAAGGACGACATCCCAGAAATGATTTCGAGCACCCAGAAAAGTGTCGAAACAATGTCAAACGAGTGTCGCCTCCCAGAGCCCGACACGTGAAAACCCTCAAGTTTCGGTACTTTCGTGGTGCTCGAAATTGTTTCTGGCGATCAAGGCTAAAGTAGGTTGGAACATCATAACTCTAATTAGAGAGGCGTGGCCCCTGGTGCGCGGCTTCAAGAGGGCCGCGGGCAGGCCAGATCCAAGCGCACAGGCCAGTGCTGGGGGGGCCCCCCCTGTGAGCCCGCACCAAGCCCAGACATGCGACGTCATGATTTTTCAATGCGGGGTCCCTGGAAGTCCTGACCCCTTCCCCGGGACGGGCTTTTCATCCCGAGTCGTTTCTTGACGGCCCCGAGGCCCGGCGAGGGCCCTCCGAGGCCGAAAATGGCCAAAAACCTTCCGTCCTGATTTCTGTTCGCGACGCGATCATGTCTGGGAAGATCTCTCCAGCGAAGGGCCACCCTCACGCGAGGCCGACACCTTCCAGTGCGGGGGCCGGGCTGCGCCGGCAGCCCGCTCCAGAGGCCGCCGCCTGGCCTCGGCGGTCGCCGCCCCGGGCGCCGCGGGCGCCAGTCGCGGCACAGCTGGCCGCGGCACGGCCACCGCGACCGCTTCCGGGGCGTCCGCGCCGCCGGCGGGCGCCGCGCCCCACGCCGCGCCGGGGCCAGGGACGGTGATGGGTCGATTTCCCACCACCACTACCGTAGGTATAAAGTATGGAGGAGGAGGAAGAGGAGGAGGAGGAGAAGGACGAGGAGAAGGAGATGCGAGGAGGTGCGAGGAGTATGGAAAAGAGTGGGAGGAGAGGGGGGAGGAGGAGGAGGAGGAGGAGGAGGAGGAGGAGGAGGAGGAGGAGGAGGAGGATGAGCGAGAAGGACCTCCCAATCCTCCCTTCTCTCCCGTCCTACCTACGGTAGCGGTGGTGGCAAATTGGCCCATCAGACGGTGCGCCAGGCCGCGCCCATCGAGGCCGCGCCCACGAGCAGCAACGCCAAGCCGCACCCGGCCGTCCAGCCGCAGGAGCAGCAGCGCTGGCGGCCCGCCCGGCGGGCCATGGCGCGCAGCGGCGGGGCCCGCGCGGAGCGCGCGGGCGGAGACCCGACGGAGGTTCAGGCCGACACGGCTTGAGCCAAAATGGCTACGGACAGCTCCTCCAAGCACGCTCCTCACTGCAACTCCGTTGTGACGGAGAGGGCTCAGCGAGCACCCAGTCGCCGCCTCTCCCCCATGCTTTTTTCGTATCCTATACGTAGCACCCCGCAGTTGCGGATAAGAGTGAGGGGGCGGCGAGGACGTCGTCAGTCCGTGAGGCTCTGAAGAAGCCGGCCGCAGGCGCCTCACTTTTACAAATTACGCAGTGAGCCCGCCACAGGCGCCGATTTGTTCGTTAAAGTCATGTTTGTGGATCGCGGGGTAGATCGCGGGTAAGTCGCAGGTGGGTCGCGGGTGGGTCGCGGGCCGGGTCGCGGATGGGTCGCGAGCTCCCTGCTTCCTCGGGGAGGAGTGGCCTCTGTTCCGTATCCATGTGAACTCCGCCTCCCCCGCCTCGAGAGGCCACAACCGTCCAAAAACATGCGGCCCTCCGCAGACCATCCCTGTCAACGACGCTGCAACAAAAAAAAACACGCTGCTGCTAATGTTGGACCATATTCATCGTCCGAGATGGACGAAACTGGCCCACGATGGCCTCCAGCGTGCTTCCAGCAAACCCCACGATCGCAGCAAGACGGCTCGAGGTGGCCATGGAACCGACAATGTTTTTTTCTCGGAGCCGCGGCTCGATCGGGGGGGAGGGAGGAACGCAGTCGCATCCGCACGGTGCTCTAATCACCTGTATTGCCTCTACTCCGAGCCCGCAACGCCAATGGAGGGCTGTCAGCTCGCTGACAGCCAGCGGCGTCGACTGTCGACTCTCGATGAAGCAGGAGGGTGGACAAGCTTGTGGAGCGCCCAGCCAGGGACCGCCAAGGCAGAGACCAGAGACGACGAAGGATCTCTGATAGAGAAAGGCGCACGCATGCGCCCTCCTGTGAGCAGCGCGCAGCGAACACACGATGGCCCGAGTGCCCGCACTCATGGAGAAATGTAGGAGCAAGACAAATCGACATCGTCATCGTCGCCCTGCCGGTGCGTCCGCACGCCCTGCACCTGACGCTGGAGGAGGAGGAGGAGGAGGAGGTCACTGGAGACCATCGAGCCACTGCAAACTGGTTGCGGCTGGAGCCTCCTTCGAGTGTGGGGTGCCGTGCACCACACTGGAAGGATTCGGGTACAGGCGGCTTGCAACGAACAGCATGCGCAGTGCGGAGCACCATGACGCAACTGGCACGGGGTGCCAGAATCAAGTGAGAAATCTGAGTTGGGGCTATACGAACCCTCCTGAAGACGACGAAGTCGGCCTGCTGCGCTTCGCTGGAGCGGCACAGGCGAGGCTGGGGACCCGGTGCGCGGCACGAAACCGCTGAGGGACCCAGCTCTCAGGCACGAGGATCCTTCTCCTCCCCACGACCCCCACTCCCACGACCAGATGACCCCCTCTCGCCGCGTCCTCTGCCTAGAGCCTTCGCCCTGGGTGCAAAAGCAGTCGGTGTATTAGCACTGAGGTGCGTGGGGATGGAGGCGAGAGGTCTCGAGGGTAAGGAAAAGAGAGGGAGGGAGGAGAATGCGGAAGAAGCGGCACGTGATCGGTCAAGGGGAGCGGGGCGCCTCCCGAGCTTCAGGGGAGCGCGCGGGCTTTGCACCGGCGCCGACCCTGGCTGGGCTGGGCCTGCACCCAAGAGCAGATCAGATGCCTCCCTGGGCCAGGATGGGGCACTCCCGGTTCTGGTCACCCACCCCTCACCTCCCCGGGCGAGGCGGGCAGAGGAAAGCCACACGAGAAAGCGGGGTGCGTGGAGGGGGAGAACGGAGAGGAGGGACGCGCATGCGCCCTCGCGCCAGCAGCGCGCAGAGGAGGGACACACAGGCGCCTCAGTGCCCGCAGCAGCGACAGTCAGCTCCTCGAGCCCGTGACACCGCGGGCGGGCGCCTGCCGCCCACAGCCGCGCCTCACGCACCGGGCCGCGGGGGCGGCTGCGTCGTCGCGCACCTCTGGCAGTCGCTGCTGCAGAGGCCAAGGCCGTGCTCTCCCGCGAACTCGCCGCTGGGCCCGAGGAGCCTCTGGCGGTGGGCGCAGCGGCGAGCGGCCACGGTCTCGCCCCGGGAGCTCGAGGTGCTGGCCAGCGAACTCGCGCCGCTGCTGGCCGCCCTGCCGCACGGCGAGGCGCCCCGCTCCGCACTCTTGCCGGGCGCGCAGGCGCTGGTGGACCGCGCTGGGGCCGTGTGCTCCGCGGCGGGCATCGCTGCCCTGCCTTTCGCGCGGCGCACGGAAGCTGTGGGGATGCTCGGGAGATAACAAAAAAAAGATCAGCGCACCAACTCGGCCGGCTGTGAGCAGGACGGCCTGAGCCAGAGTGGCAGCTTGAGCAAAAATGGTGTTTGAACTCTCGCGCTTGTGCTTCCGATTGGCTTACAGCCCCCGGCCTATGATGGCCGCAAGAGAAGGCCCACATGTGTATCCCAGGACGGCCCCGAATGCTCCCAGGACCACCCTAAGAGCATCTCAAGATGATTCTGAGAGGTTGTGTTTTTCGCTTCAAAGGGGGCTGTTTGTTCCAAACCATCCTGTGGTGGGTCCTCGTTTTGAGGAGCATGTGCCCCGCGTCCTCCTCTCATCCTCCCCCTCCTCCTCCCTCCTCCGACCTTTCATACCTGCCTGTGCCCTCCGCATGCCAAGCCGACACATCCCTCACACGCTGCGTACCCACATAGGGAGCCCCACCGAAGGCCCCAGCGGCAGCGCAGCGCCCGCATGGCGTACCCGCGCCCACTTCGGCACGCACAAACACACACTCACACACACACACACACACACACACACACACACACCCTTCACACGGTCGTGGCCCATAGGAAACCCCACCGAAGGCCCCAGCGGCAGCGTCCGCATGGCGCTCCCGCGCCCGACTAGACACACCCCTCATGGGACGCACAGAGACATACGAGTAACATGTATATATATATATATATATATATACTAGAACCACGCGCGCTTCGCGCGCGCTTAAGTTCTAGTCACGGATGCGCCACGTTTTGCTGCTCTCGTTTTCGCTCGTGTGATTATCGACGACGACGACAGGGGCGGCGACGAGTGACGACGAAGACGACGACGACGACGACGACGACGACGACGACGACGACGACGACGACGACGATCACGACGACGACGACGACGACGGCCACCACCACGACGACGACGACATCGACGACCCCTGGAGTGGCCCCGAGGTCGGGACAATTTCCATAGGCCCAAACGTTCGTCATAAATGAATGACGGTCCTGGGGCCCGTTGGGGGCGTCAGGATGCCGAGAGTTGTCCGGAAGCTTCAGCACCGGCCAGAGTACCTCAGGGCGTCTGGGGGCAGGGCTCTTGGGAGCCTCTTGGGGCTCCCTGGTGGCCCCGTGGGGCCCGCTTGGGATTTTTGTTTCGGGTGCTTTTGAAGGTTTCTTGGGATCTCTGGTGTGTTTTTGGGGGAGGATGGCTCGCAATGTGGGGTGGGGTACCCCTCGGAGCTGTGGGGAAGCTGTCCCGGGGCCCTCTGGGACCGTCATGGGGGCCCCCTGGACAGTCGAGGGCCCCTCTCAAGCTGTCTTGGAGGCCTCTTGGAACTCTCTTTGGCCGTCTTGGGGCGATCTGGTCGGCCCCTGGTGCCGTCTTCGACGTGGTCGACGCCGAAGCGGTGAATTTCGTAACAATGCACGTCTTCCAAAGGGAATGGGGCCATCTTTGTTTCTGGAAGCGCTCTTGGGAGTCCTCTTGGGGGACTCTTGGGCCGTCGTGGGAGATCCGGGGGCCGTCTTGGAGCCATCGTCGGCGTGTTGGAGCGAAAATTTGGGGATTCTGGGCCGTCTTGGCCGCTTGGAGACCTCCTGACTCAGTCGAGGGCCCCTCTTGAGCCGTCTTAGAGGCCTCCCAGAGGGCCCCTCTTGGAGGGCCCCTCTTGAGCCGTCTTCGGCTGTCTCGGGGGGGCCCAGAGGCCCCCCAGGGCCTTCTGGGACTGTCTTGGGGGCCTCCTGGACAATCGAGGGCCCCTCTCAAGCTGTCTTGGAGGCCTCTTGGAACTCTCTTTGGCCGTCTTGGGGCGATCTGGTCGGATCCTGGGGCCGTCTTCGACGCGGTCGACGCCGAAGCGGTGAATATCATAAAAATGCACGCTTCCCAACGGAAATGGAGCACTTTTTGCTTCTGGAGGCGCTCTCGGGAGGCCTCTTGGGGGACTCGTTTTTTTGTTTTTGTGCTGGGTCCGTCCAAGCTCATCACGTGTCCCAGCTGTACTCGGAAATGTCGCGGACGTCTTAGCGTCCGGCGGCAAATTCAAGCTCTACTCGAATTTGTACAGCTAGACGGATGCGTGCCCCAGCGGCTCTCATGTAGGCCAGGCTGTGCTGGATTCGTCGGTGATGCACTCGGCTAAGCTAGCCGCGCAAGGAAACCCGCTAAGCTGATTTAAGCTAAGACAAACAGAGAAAAACTTGGCCAAGCTAGGCTAAACTACGCTGAACGGCTCAAAGCGAAACTCAGATCTGCCACCGTGCCTTTAGCGCACGGAAGCGTCAATACATATTAACACCTCGAGCCTGATGAGCGATGGCACTGTCGCGCAACTTCGCACGCACGTCGTGCACGACACGAAATGGCACATCGGGATATCCCGGCCATAGAAGCTTTGACACCCCACCCACCTAGGAGTAAGCATGCCAACAGGGGCAGATAGCGAGCAGAGCTCTACTCCACTACGCACTGCTCTAACAACACTTGCTGCAAATCAGAGGCGTTGCGATCACACCAATCAACCCCGCCTCCGTCGAGCAAAAGTGCTCGCCTCAAAATTCGCGGGCTCCCCCGCCGAACCCGTTTGCAACCCGGCCTGGCCGATCGCCTCAAGGTTCATTCGCTCGTCTCTGTCTGCTCCGCCTGCTCCGTCGGCTCCGCCTCCGCCGTGAGCACGCGGGCGCGCTTCTCCGTTGTTCGGGCACGCTCATCGGAGCGTTTCCACAGGCAAACGTGGCAGCGTGGGCAAGCAGCGGCCTCCTTGCACACGCGACTGCCGCGCGAGTACTTGCAGGGCAGGCCACAGTTGTACGGGTGGCCCACCGATCCGATGCTGAGCACCTTCCGCAGCTGGAGCTGGTTGGCACTACCGCTCGGGCTCTCGGAGTCCGCGGGCTCACGCGCCACCACGTCTATCGCTGTCGCCGCCTCAGGGTACGATGTGCACGGCTGCTGCACTGCGGGCGGCAGCTCGGGGTATGGGAGCGGATACAGCCCCGACGAGCCGCGCGAGGTGTACCTGTACTCTGGGGAAGGAGTCCGGATCCTTGCCCAGCTCATGCAGTCCTTGCTGACCTCGTTGCCGCGGGGTGTGCTGGAGAACTCTTCCTCGGAAAGCTGCCACCACGACGTCTTGGCAACCTTGTCCGAGGATTTCAGAGTCTCGGGCGCTTCCTCGGTCTCCCAAAGCTGACTGAGAGGCAGAGCCTGGAGCATCGTTGCGCCTCCTGCGCCCGCCGGGGCTCTGCTCGGAGGGAATGCGGTGTGGCAGCTTTGCGTGGCACCGAAGCCCTGGGGCAAGAACCTGATGACGGCTTGAGCCAAAATGGTTACGGTCCTCTTGGGGGACTCTTGGGGCGTCGTGGGGGTTCCCAGAGACCGTCTTGGAGCCATCTTCGGCGCCTTGGAGCAACAATTTGGGGATTCTGGGCCGTCTTGGACGCTTGGAGACCTCCTGGGACTCTCGGGTGGCCTTTCGGGGCTGTCTGGGGCTGTCCCCTGTGGGCCCCAAGGGCCCCCCCAACTGGGACCGTCTTGGGGGCCCCCTGGACAGTCGAGGGCCCCTCTTGAGCCGTCTTGGAGGCCTCTTGGAACTCTCTTTGGCTGGCTTGGGGCAAGCTGGTCGGCTCCTGGGGCCGGCTTCGACGCGATCGAGTCCGAAGCGGCGAATATCATAAAAATGCACGTTCTCCGAAGGGAATGGGGCCATGTTTGTTTCCGGAGGCGCTTTCGGGAGTCCTCTTGGGGGAGTCGTGGGGCGTCGTGGAGGCTCCCGGGGGGCCGTCTGGGAGCCATCTTCGGCGTCTTGGAGCGACAATTCGGGGATTCTGGGTCGTCTTTCGGCGGTGGACAAACCTTTAGTGAAAACGGCCTGGGACCGAAACCGACGGACCTGGACCCGCAAAAATGACGGCCACGACGCCCTCTCGCGAACCGAAAACGGCAAATTTTTCAATCGACGTGTCAGGTAGGAGGTCGATCCACCTCCGAGTCATGGACGCTTGGAGACCTCCCGGGGCCCTCGGGCGGCCTTCCTGGGCTGTCACGGGCCGTCGCGAGGGAACCCCAGAGGCCCCAGCCCTCCCTCGCGCCCCCGCGGTCCGGGCCCCGGGCGCCCGGGCCTCGTGCACGGGGATATTTAGGTGTGTACACACATATATATATATATATATATATATATATATGTATATATATATGTATATATATATATATGTATGTGCGTATGTAAATATACATACGTACATACATACATACATACAGACATGCATACATACATACATACATACATACATACATACATACACGCATGCACGCATGCACGCATGCATGCATGCATCCATCCATCCATCCGTCCATCCATACATACATACATGTATATATATATATATATACTAGAACCACGCGCGCGCTACGCGCGCGCTTAGGTTCTAGCTTCGTCCGGGGCAACGGCCAAACAAGGGACGAGGAGGATGAAGGCTGAATGCACTTCGGTTATTCGTCGAGTTTCGCGGTCGTGGTTCGAAAAGCTTTTGGGCGCTCCTCACCCCCAGGCGGCCCGAGGCGGCCGAAAACGACACCTCTTCCTCGTCCTCCTCTCCCTCTCCTCCTGCTCTTCCTCCTCCCCCCTCCTTCCCCCCCTTCCTCCTCCTCCGCCCCCTTCCCCCCTCCTCCTCCATACCCTCCTCATCATCCTTCTCCTCTTCCTCCTCCTCCGCCTCCCCCTCCTTCTCCTCCTACTTTCCCTCCTCCTCCTCCTCCTCCTCTTCCTCCTCCTCCTCCTCCTCCACACCTCCTCCTCCTCCTCCTCCCCCTCCTCCTCCTCCTCCTCCTCCTCATCATCATCATCATCATCAGCACCATCACCATCACCATCATCATATCATCTTCATCATGTTCCTCCTCCTCCTCCTCCCCTCCTCTCCCCCCTCCTCCTCTTCCTCCTCCTCCTCCTCCGCCTCCTCCTCGCCCTCCTCCTTCTCCTCGTCCTCCTCCTCATCATCATCATAATCATCATCTCACTCCTCCTTCTCCTGCTCCTTCTCCTCCTCCTGTTCAGACTACATGGCTCGCCAAACGGCACTGCGACGCCGCGCAAGCATTGGTCCACATCGGATAAAAAGGAAACACTCGGGGGAGGCCTCCCTCTTGCTCTTCCTCCTCCTTTTCTCCTCTTCCTCCACATCCTCCCCCCCTCCTCCTGCTCCTCCTCCTGCCCCCTCCTCCTCTCCCCCCTCCTCCGCCCCGTCCTTCTCTTCCTCCTCCTCCTCCTCCCCCTTCTCCTCCTCCCCCCCCTCCTCCCCTCCTCCTCCTCCTCCTCCCCCCGCCCCCTCCTCCCCTCCTCCTCCTCCCTCCTCCTCCTCCTCCCCATTGTCCTCCCCTCCTCCTCCCCCATCATCATCATCATCATCATCATCGTCATCATCATCATCATCATCATCATCATCAGCATCATTATCATCATCATCATCATCATCATCATCATCATCTCATCCCTCTTCCCTCCTCCCCCCCCCGCCCCCTTCTTTCTCACCCCCCCCCCCTCCCCCCCTCGCCCCCCGCTTCCTCCTCCTCCTCCTCCTCGTCCATCTCCGCTACCACATTTCCTCTTCCCCCTCCTCCTCCACCGCCTCCGCGTGCAACAAATCCAACAACATGTCGCGGAAATCAACGAACTGTGTCCCTCCGGGTTTTTTCGAGCGTCCTTTTGGGACTTGTCGGGGCCGTCTTAGGGCCCCCTTGGGCGCCCTGGGAACCCCGAAATCACGTTCCGATAGAGGCTTCGGGGAACATGATTCCGGACGCTGCGGAAGAGGCCTCCCGAGAATCTCTGTAGGCAGCTCTGCTTGCCCCCGTTGTGGCTCTGCTGGGTGCCTTATGGGGCTCTCTTGGGCTGGCTTGTAGCTATCATGGGTCATCTTGGGTCCCTCTTGGGCCGTCTTGGGGCTCCTCGGGGTGGCACTGTGAAGACGTCGTCGTCGTCGTCGCCCTTCGCCGATCGGCGGCGTCAACTGTTGTCATCGTCGTCCATCGTCGTCGTCGTCTTCGGTCGTCGCCGTCGACGACCGTCGTCGTCATCGTCAATCACCGTCGCCGATCACCGTCGCCGATCGTCGATCGGCCCCGAGCCCTCCCGCCCACTCATCCTCCTCTCCTCCTCCTTTTCCTCCTCCTCTTCCTCCTCCTCCTCTTCCTCCTCCTCCTCCTCCTCCTCCTCTTCCCCCTCCGCCCTCCCCCTCCTAATCTGCCTCCTCTTCCTCTTCCTCCTCCTCCTGAAATCATGTTCCCGGAGACGCTTCCAGGGACAGGATTTCGAACGATGCAGAAAAGACTGGGTCCAGGGTGGCTCTGCGCACGCGGACAGCGTCGCCGCCGTCGGCGCGGCCGTCGTCGTCGTCGCCGTCGTTCGTCGATCGGCGACGTCGACTGCTGTCATCGTCTTCTATCGTCGTCGTCGTCGGTCGTCGACCGTCGTCGTCGTCGTCGTCGTCGTCGTCGTCGTCGTCGTCGTCGTCGTCGTCAATAGCCGTCGCCGGTCGTCGTCGCCGATCGTCGATCGCCCTCGAGCCTCCTCCTCTTTCCCCCCCTCCTCCCCTCCACTCCTCCTCCCCGCCTCCTCCTCCTCCTTCTCCTCTCCCTTCTCCTCCCCCTCCTCCCCCTTCGCCCTCTCCGTCTCCTCCGCGCGGAAGAAATCCAACAACATCTCGCGCAAATCAACGAACTATGGCCCTCCGGGCCTTTTTGAAGGTCCTTTTAAGGCCTTTTGGGGCCGTCTTAGGGCCCTCATTGGGCGTCCTAG
This sequence comes from Prorocentrum cordatum, assembly GCA_963575745.1. NCBI lineage: Eukaryota > Dinophyceae > Prorocentrales > Prorocentraceae > Prorocentrum > Prorocentrum cordatum. The sequence continues at coordinate 609,392 of CAUYUJ010000547.1, forward strand.
AAGCCCGGAAATCATGTTCCCGGAGAGGCTTCTGGGAACATGATTTCGAACGGGGCCCTCTTGGGCCTCCCTGAGGCCGTGTTGGGAGCCTCCTGGGCCGGCTTTGGGGCCTCTTGGGCCGTCTTTCTTGGGGGTTCCGTGAGCCTCACAGGACGACCCGTTTGGGCCGTCTTGGGCCCTCTTGGGTCTCTCTTGGGCTGTCTTGGGGCTCGGGGGCGTCCGGGGCACTGTGCGGACCAAGCAAGCAAGTATGCTGAAAACGTACGTTGTACAACGGGAGTGGGCCAATTTTTGCCTCTTGAAGGCCCTCTTCGGCCAGCTTCAAAACATCTCGGGCCCTCTTGAGGCGCTCTTGGACGTCTTGGGGCCCTTTTGGGCCTCGATGAGGCTGTCGGACAGCGTCTTCGCCGTCGGCGTGGCCGTCGTCGTCGTCGCCGTCGATCATCGATCGGCGGCGTCGACTGTTGTCATCGTCGTCGATCGTCATCGGTCGTCGTCGTGGTCGTCGTCGTCGTTGTCGTCGTCGTCGTCGTCGTGAATCACCGTCGCTGGTCGTCGTCTCCGATCGTCGATCGCCCTCGAACCTCCTCCTCCTCACTCCCCCCCTCCTCCCCTCCACTCCTCCTCCCCGCCTCGTCCTTCTCCTTTTCCTCTTCCTCCTCCCCCCTCCTCCTCCTTCGCCCTCTCCGTCTCCTCCGCGTGGAAGAAATCCAACAACAGTTCGCGAAAATCTGCGAACTGTGGCCCTCTGGGAATTTTTGAATGCCATTTTAAGCCCTTTTGGGGCCGTCCTGGGACCCTCTTGGGCGCCCTGGGAACCCGGAAGTCATGCTCCCGGAGAAAATTCTGGGAACATGATTTCGAACGAGGCCCTCTTGGGCCTCCCTGAGGCCGTCTTGGGGGCCTCCTGGGCCGGCTTTGGGGCCTTTGGGGCCGTCTTGGGCTGTCTTGGGGCTCCTCGGGGGCCACTCTGAGGACGAAGCAAGCGAGTATGCTGAAATTGTACGTTTTACACGAGGAATGGGTAAAGTTTTGCCTCTTGAAGGCCCTCTTGGGGCCCTCTTCGGCCATCTTCAAGCCATCTCGGGCCCTCTTGAGGCGCTCTTGGACGTCTTGGGGCCCTCTGGGGCCTCGATGAGGCTGTCTTGTGTGCCTCTTGGGCTGTCACGCGGGCAGCGTCGCCGCCGTCGGCGTGGCCGTCGTCGTCGCCGTCGATCGTCGATCGGCGCCGTCGACTATTGTCATCGTCGTCGATCGTCGTCGTCGTCGGTCGTCGACCGTCGTCGATCGTCGTCGTCGTCGTCGTCGTCGTCGTCGTCGTCGTCGTCGTCAATCACCGTCGCCGGTCGTCGTCGCCGATCGTCGATCGCCCTCGAGCCTCCTCCTCTCTCCCCCCCTCCTCCCCTCCACTCCTCCTCCCTGCCTCCTCCTCCTTCTCCTCTTCCTCCTCCTCCTCCTCCTCCTCCTCCTCCTTCGCCCTCTCCGTCTCCTCCGCGCGGAAGAAATCCAACAACATCTCACGCAAATCAACGAACTGTGGCCATCCGGGCCTTTTTGAAGGTCCTTTTAGGGCCCTTTTGGGGCCGTCCTGGGGCCCTCTTGGGCGTGCTAGAAACCCGGAAATCATGTTCCCGGAGAGGCTTCTGGGAACATGATTTCGAACGAGGCCCTCTTGGGCTTTCCTGAGGCCGTCTTGGGGGCCTCCTGGGCCGGCTTTGGGGCCTCTTGGGCCGTCTTTGGGGGGTTCCGTGAGCCTCACAGGACGACCCGTTTGGGCCGTCGTGGGCCCTCTTGGGTCTCGCTTGGGCTGTCTTGCGGCTCGGGGGCGTCTGGAGCACTGTGAGGACCAAGCAAACGAGTGTGCTGAAAATGCATGCTTTACGAATGGGCATGGGCCGGTATTTGCCCGTCCGTCTGTCCTACTGCTCCTCTCCAAACCCTCGTTCCCTAACCTCCCGATCATGTTCCCGGACCCCCGTCCCTTCCCCCCAGAGCACCGCAGCAGTAGGAAAGCGTTCCGAAATGGTGAGAAATCATGTTCCCGGAAAGCGTTCAAGAATATGAATCGTACTTCGTCCAAGGCGCCTCGGAAGGCGCAGAATACTCGTCCAAGGCGCGGAATCATGTTCCCGGACCGCCTTCCGGGAACATGATGGGGACGACCTCCTGAGGGCCTCCAGTGGGCCTCTTGGGGGCCTCTCGGAGGCATGTTGGGCTCTCCTGGAGGCGTCTTGGTGCGCGCTCAGGGCCATTTTTGGGCATCTTGGGGGCCTCTTGGAGGCCTCCAGGGAGGCTCTTGGGGGCCAATTTGGGGCCTCTTGGGGCCTCGCGGGGCCCTCTTGGGGCCCGCTGGGCTCGCTTAGGCAATCTTGAAGCCCTGTCGGGGCTCTCCTGGAACCGTCTTGGGCGGCTCCTGGGCCATCTTGGGGCTCTACTGGGCCGTCTTGGGACGATTTTGGGGGTCTCTTGGGCCGTCTTGGGGCGGTCTTGGGGGCCCTTTCGGCCGTCTTGGAGCGGTTTCGGGAGACTCTTGGACAGTCTTGGAGCGTCGGAACCCTGAAAAAGCGAGAAGGCCCAAAGCCTCGAAAAAAACAATACAAATCAACGATGTTGGCTTGTCGCGGCTCTCTTGGGAGGCCTCTTGGGATGCCTTCGGGGCCTCGGGGCTTCCTGGCCATTCCTGAGGCTATCTATACGCGTCTTGGAGCGCTCGCGGGCCGTTTTCGGCGGTCTCGATCTGTTCCCGGCGGTCCCAGGGGCCCTCCAGGACGCTTCGGACGCTCCCGGGGGCGCCCTGCACCCCCCATGGAGATTACAGGCACCGCCCTGGGCCGCCCCCTGGCCCGACTCCGATACATGTAAATCTATCTATCTATATATCTATCTATCTCTATCTATCTATCTATATATATATATATATATATATATGAAACATACGTAAGACATGTAGGATTGTGTACACAGGAGGAGGACAAACTATAGAAACATACGTACGTCGTCCAAGGCGCCTCGGAAGGCGCCTCGGAAGGCGCAGAATACTCCTCCAAGGCGCGGAATCATGTTCCCGGACCGCCTTCCGGGAACATGATGGGGACGACCTCCTCAGGGCCTCCAGTGGGCCTCTTGGGGGCCTCTCGGAGGCCTGTGGCTCTCCTGGAAACGTCTTGGTGCGCGCTCAGGGCCATTTTTGGGCATCTTGGGGGCCTCTCGGGGGCCTCCAGGGAGGTTTTTGGGGGCCTCTTTGGGGCCTCTTGGGGCCTCTTTGGGGGCCTCTTCGGCCATCTTGGAGCGGCTTTGGGAGAATATTGGACGGCCTCTCTCTCTCTCTCTCTCTCCATATATACACACATATACGCACATACACACACATCTATATATATGTGCATATATATACACATACATGCATACATACATACATATGCACATATACAAATATATATATATATATATATATATATATATATGCATACATACATACATACATACACACATATACATTTAGATACACGGAAGGAATTGAAATACGTGGAAGGAAATGGCACGACTCGGGAGGGCTTGGGGGAGGGGTGTGTAGATATACGTACATACATACATACAAACATACATACATACATATACATATACATATACGTATACATATACATATACATATACATATACATACATAGACATAGACATAGACATAGACATAGACATATATATACATATATATACATATATATATATATATATATATATATATATATATATATATATATATATATATATATATATCGCACAGTGTCTCAAGCGGCCTTCAAGAAAGCGGCGGGAAGGCAAAGCCGACGCACTATGTTGCTGTGGGACTTCGTTTTCAGACAAGATGAAACGTAGATCCACCCACAACGAAGTCAGAGAGAAACTCGAAGCGCTTCGCATGTGCGTCAGCACACTGCTGAGAAACCTCCCTAGCTTAGAGGGAAACACCTCGCCTTTGAATTGAGGGTGGCAGGCGGGGACAGGGAGGCGAGAAAAAGGAGCGACTACGGATGCACAGTCTAGCACGGAGCTCTGAGACGCGTTGTCCGAAGGCCTCCTGTTCTGAGGAAAACGCGTACAAACTCACATTCGCACAGTGTCTCAAGCGGCCTTCAAGAAAGCGGCGGAAAGGCAAAGCCGACGCACTATGTTGCTGTGGGACTTCGTTTTCAGACAAGATGAAACGTAGATCCACCCACAACGAAGTCAGAGAGAAACTCGAAGCGCTTCGCATGTGCGTCAGCACACTGCTGAGAAACCTCCCATACGCATAATGATGTCCAGGGTGGTGGTGGGGTATCTGGTTGGCACATGAACGATACTGGCAAAAATAGCTTTGAGCAGGTCCGAGAGCTGGCAACAGGCAGCAATCGCGTCCCGCCTCGGGCGGGCTGTCATTTTGTGCCACTCCTGAAGAAATCGCAAGCTTCTGATAGCGCTTACTGGCGCAGGGCATTTCACTTTCCACGACCCTGAATTTGCTGGATGCCGAGGGCCATGAGGTAGGCGTCGGTGGACGGACCAGTGTGGTGATTACAATGCGGCACAATCCCCAGGGCGTTCAGCTCGAGTACTTCACAGGCCTCTTCGCAACGTGAGATTACGAAAAACGAGCCTCGCTGCCGAAACGGCGGCAGCGAATCCTCTCTCTCGATGTCCGGCAGGGCGCCCGGGCGCACATAGGTCTCGACCCGCAGTATACAGCAAGGGCACACCAAAAGCAGAAGGCCTGATCCTCGAGCAACAGCCACTGGACAATCAGCCACACCGCCTCGATCGGGCGCGGGTCCCGAATGCGATCAGGCATCTGACGAAGACAGCTGCTAAAAGCGGCCTTGGCCCTGGGCAGCACGTGTCCCCCACGGCCGAGAGGGGGGAGCTGCAGCAGCGCGTAGCCGTAGAGGGCCCAACTTCCCAGCTGGGGCCGCTCTCTCTGGGCGTACAGCAACTCGAAGTAACCCGACATCACAGAGTCTGCCGCCTCGTGCGTGCGGAGGCTGAGCGCCCTGCCAGCCGCCCACGTCTCGAACTTCCCGACCTCCGTTTTGTAGGCGCTCGGGGTGAAAGCGAGACGCTGTTCTCGACCAGGTTTTGAAGCCGAGGGGCAACTCCGTGACGAACTGCGGGGCGCCGAGCGAAACGACGCCGAAGACCGCCGCCTCTCTGCGCGGGCGCGCGCAAGGGCGCGCCACTGCTGGCCCACGTATGCGATGAGCCTGCCTGGGACCCGGTCAAGCTCGCCGCCGACGTGCGGGGCCGACTTCCACTGGTCAAAGCCCCCTCGTTGACGACGTCGGAGCCCTGGATCATGCGCTTGTTGGAGACTAGCCGAGCTAACGACATGTCTAGCCGCGGCATTCTGATCAACTGGAAAGATATGGCGTCGCCGGGCATGGGCCCGAACCAACCGCGCTACATTGAAGCAGAATCTCGAGCCGTAGACTCCTGCGACCCGTGAGGCCTGCGTCCATCGGCAGGCCTGCTTGCCCGCATCCCAGACATGGAACTTGCCCGTCACTACCGTGTGGGTGCGATTTCCAGGACACTTTCTAGACAACTGCTCCAGGCCAGGAAGGGTGCCAACCAACCGAGTAGGTTTCTTAATGGTGCCTTCGAAGCCGCAAGCGTGAAACTCGACAACTGAAACACGTGAGTCATACAATATTTCCATGATTGGCTCGAAGCCCCAGAGACGAGACGTGAGAGGGTTCTCCAGAACAAAGGCCACGTTGAACTTCAGACATTCTCGGATAACTTCTGACGAAAACCACGCATGTTGGGCGCCCAGCCAATCCTTCTCGCGGGCAACCTCTAGCTTGCGAACGCCTCGCCTGGCGATGCTGAAGGCGCTACAAGGGGTACCCAACCACACACATAACACCTGGCCCCGCTGGATGAGGCCGACGATATACTGCCTGATGCCGGGGTCCAAGAGGTCATACTCGGGGCCCTTTGAGAGCTCGATACCTTCTCCGCATGGAATACCCAGTGAAGCCACGGCCCTAGTGAGGCCTTCACGTCCTGCAAATAACTCCAAGAAGATAGCCCCTCTCCTGACGCGCAGCGTACGGTTTAGGTCATAGCCCTTGGCCTTGGAGGCCGCGGAGTCTGAGCCCTGAGAGAACTTTGGTGGAGTCCCCGTGGAAGTCCTGCAGGGGGCCGCCAAACACGTTGAGGCCCTGGAGGTACCAGTAGAAGGCCCCGTAGAGGTCCTGCAGGGCGCCGTCCCCGATGAAGAGGGACAACCCGACGAGGCCCAAGTAGCGCCAGCCACCGAGGAACTTGCGGTGAGGCTTGCCGAGGTATACGGAGAGGGGGTCCAGGCCCCGGAGGAGCAGGCAGAGGTTGAAGCACAAGCGCCTGCCGGAGGATCATGAGGCACGGCGAAGTGTGTTTGTTTTTTCCTCCGGGCAGCGGGTGCCACTCGTGCAACTCCGTCTTCTGGCAAGTGCAGCAAGCGGGCCAAGGCGCCCGATGCTCCGCCCGTCGGACGGACTCTACTAGCGGCCCGGACGATTGCCATGTCCTGACCGCCACGCTCGAGGCCAAGGTTGCGCGCCTTCTCCGTCGGGTCGGCACCTCGATCAAAGCGGCGAGAGCCCGCGCCCGTCGGGTTGCGGACCCCCTCGAGATGCCGGGTCGCCCACTGCGCATCACAGGCGATCTGCAAAGCTGCGGCTCGCTGACCAAGATAACGCAGGCCCCAGTTGGTCTTCTCCGCGCCTCGCCCACGCCCACGATCGAAGGCGCAACGGGCGACCAAGCTGTCGGAGAGAGAGAGGAGCCGCTTCCTGTGGCAGCGAGGGTTGCGACAAGCGCGCCGCAGCCCAGTCAGCATCACCCTGCCCTCTTTGGTGTTGATGTGCTCGGAGGGGTCGTCCCACTTCCGCTCGGAGAGGGTCTTCCAGCGCTCGGGCGGGTCCCAGTTGGCGCCGAGTGTCGGCGCCCGCTGAGGGCCCCCCCGCAGGACTCGTTCTCGAAGTGCGCGCCTAACCCCGCCAGGGGCCAGCCTGTCGCTCTCCCTGCGGTGTTGGCGCTCCAGTCGAGATGGAGGCCGGGGAGGCGCGATCACCGCGGGCGCCCCACGGCCATCCCGCCACGGCTCGGGCGAGCCCCCCAAGGGCGAGAGGCCAGCACTGTCGCAGAGCTCGAGGTAGGGGACCAACTCGCAGCTCGGGTCGGATCGATCCTCGATGAAGCGCCAGCGTTCATGATAGGCTGCCGCCTCTCTGAATTCCGCGTCCGAGGCGCTCGTGACGGCCAAACAGTAGCCCAGATCCGAAGAGTCCGAGCAATAGGCCATGCGCAGCCGCGGGGCGCCCAGATCACGCTGGCAGAGGAAGACGAGACCGAGGATCACCTTGATCTCCTGGCGCACCGAGCCCCACGCCCGGCAGCGCCGCTCCAGCGAGTGCTGAATAAACTGGCATACTGCCCACAGACTGGATAGCGCCGGCCTGTTGAGCATGAAGAGGTGGACCACGTGGCCCACCCAGACGCGGAGAACTTCCCCTCGAAGCCGTCGACGTCGGAGCAGCTCTTTGCCAGCCAGGTAGACGCGCCACACTCGGCGGGGCTGATGGCGCAACAGCCGCCGATGCCCGTCGAAGATGGCGCCCAAGTGCTCTAGCGAGAGGGTGTGGTCTACTATGTCGTGTGTGCGCATGCCACGTGCAGAGAACTGATGAAGAACGTCATGTACACCTGAAGTATCGGTATTAGCAGACAGCAAGGCAGCGTTGTCCACGTAGGTCGAGGTGATCGGGCTCGCGAAGGACACCCGTGGCGCCCGATGCTTTTCCAGAGCGGCTCGAGAGACGCCTCCTGGGGCCCCTGCGGCAACGATATGCTCCACAGCTGAATGGCAAAAGTAAAGGGCCCACGTAAAACCCATGCTCAGCGCTCCGAAGCAGGGGTGCACGATGTCGGTGGGCTGCAGCGGCACCATCTCCTCAAGATCGTCGTCCCAGACCTCGGTGACTCCATAGACGCCGGCCTCGTCCGGATCATCCATCCCGAACCAACTAGCCATGCGCCAGTTATCAAACTGGCAGAAGCCGTCGACCACGTCCAGAGAGCTCCCGGAGAAGGGCAGCGAGACGAGTCCACCCTGTCCCTTGAGAAGCTCAGCCTCCTCCTCGGCACTCAGCTCGGCATCGGCGATGTCAGAAAGCTCCGCCAGGCTGAGGTCCACGTCCGCCAAGGCGGCGATCGCGCCCAGGTCCGTGCGGGGAGGCATCTTGCACTTCTCGTTGGTCGAGCGGGCGTCTACGATCAGCCTGGTCATCCCAGTCTTCTTCCAGACAAAGAATATAGAGACTCTCGAGAAGATGCGCCGCCTGAAGGCAATGAGCTGTCGGTCATACATGGCGGCGAACAACTCACGACGGCGCCGCTTTGAGCGCCGCAGGTCCGGGCACCAGTAAGGGGTGACAGAGGCGCCTCTCAAACGGTCTGCCTCGAGCTCGCCATCGCTCTTCAAAACACGTTTTCTGAAGTCCGTCGCCAGCCGCAGCGCGTCCGGGGGGAGCGCGGACTCTAGAGGAAGAGGGAGAGTGGCACCCTTCGTCACCTTCAGCTTATCGGGAAGGTATGGTGCCATATGTTGTGGCTCCTGCGTGTACAGGTCTTTCGCTTTACACACTTCGTTGAGTGCGCTCAGCGGGGTCAGGTCTCGCGGCCGGCTGCCGTAGAGCGAGATGCGATCATCCAAGGATTCCAAGATCGACATCTGAGAAGAAAAGGCCTTGCCCGGGCTGCCTCGGCATAGGCAGTCAACGTCTGAACATGTTCTGGTGCGGTACAGAAAGTTGAGCGAGCGAACGGACTCCACAAGACGCTGGCCCTGATGCCCGGGCTGCCCACGCATTCCCCGCCACCGGCGTCCGGAGCCCCCGGAGGAGCCCTTCGCCAAGCGAACAGGCAGAGGGAGTGGATCACCATGCCGCCGCCAACCATGATCATCTCGACCACGGCGAACAAAACTCGAAGCCCGAAGTAACAGACTGGAGGCTCCTACCCGTGAGAAGTACGTGCCAGCGAGGCCGACCAGGTACTCGGTCCCGCGCGGGAAGAGCAGAGTGCTAGCCCTGCCCCCCCCCGCCGCCGTCGGCGGCGCCGCCCTTGTTCCCCTTCGATGCGCCCTTGGGCCCCCTGGGGCCGCCGCGTCGCTTGTCCTCAGCCGCCCGCTCTTCGCGAAGCAGACGAGACTGCTTGAGGGTGAAGGCCCGCTGGTACTGCTTTTCTGCGATCCACTTGGTGAACTTGGGCACAGCCACGCGGCCTTTGTCCTCGGTCGAGCCCGCCAACATGTAACCGAGCCCGCTGTAGTCCGGATGTCTCGCGTCCTTCTCCACCGCGAGCTCGTGCTGGATGAGCCGCCTGACGAGCTGCCCACCCACGGCCGAGTTTGCCAAGTTGCACTGGTCGCACGTGAGACCCAGGCGTAACGCTTCCAGGATGACGCGGTGGTCATGTGCGATCCCACTGTTAGGCGAGACCCCTGCTGCCACACACCAGTTCTGATGGTAGCTATCGAAGGAGCCGTCGGTGGTCTCGAGGATCCCGTCCAGGCACTCCTTGACCGCACGGGGGTCGGCGAAAGGAAAGTCGTCGAACTTGGTCTCCTCGAGCTTACCCACAGCATCCTTGGCTTGCAAGAAACGCTTGCCGCCAACCGTGCGGAAGGTGCCGAGAAGTCGGAGATCGCCCCCCCCGCCAACCCTGCTCTTCCAGTCCGCCAGGTCGTTCTGGTTGACCCGCTCCACGTGCACTTCCGACGTCGTGTCATTCGCGTCGAGCTGCACCGCACCCTTGGTCTCCCGAAGCAGCGCGCGCCCAGCGTCATCCAGGAGGCCGGGCTCCACCTGCTCGCCGAACCGGGGGTGTGCGGTGTCGGAGACCACCCACACCTCGGCGTCGTCCACCTCGATGTCCTCCCCGCGATGTCGGCGAGCACCTTCGCCCTTGCGATCGCCTCGCTGAGTTCCCTGACGGGGATCGGGTCGAACAAGAAGCAGTCGTTGCGACACCGATCGGGGACGGGTCTCCCACGGGCCAAAGGCTCGAACCTGACCGTCGCGGTGTCCAAGATCTGCAAGTCGCCAGTCGGCGTGAGCGCCACCCACCTGCCTGACGAGATCCGAACGAGCAGTACTCGGTGGTGCCAAGTAAAAGTTTGATCTTCATCGTGCCGAACCAAAATATGCCTTTCTTTGATATCCAAGGCACTCATTGATTATCTTCGATACGAAATGAGGAAGGAGTAGCCGGAGCACCTCTGGCGCGAGCCACCTGGGGCTGCTCGAAGCTAGTTGCGGGCTGCACCACAGTCGCTGCTCGACGATGTGAGCACCGACCCACAAGCAATCCTATGACGAACCCAGTGCAACCGATACTGAAGGTAAGGCTGACGCAAAAACTCACTGTCACCGACGCGCTCAGCTGGGACTGAACTGACTCTAGCTGACGTGTCAAGATACGCTCGATGTGTCCACAGCCTGTGTTCGACAACGCCTCGCACTGGTTCCCTTCAAAATGACAGCGGCAGACCGGCTCGCTGGCCGGCACGTTGAGAGCCACCAGATCACGCAGAACGGTGTAAAGGAAGTGCAGGTCCTGTGGGATATGCGTGGTGCCAGCAGCGTCGGCCCGACGGGCCCTCTCGAGAAAAAGGAGCGACTACGGATGCACAGTCTAGCACGGAGCTCTGAGACGTGTTGTCCGAAGGCCTCCTGTTCTGAGGACAACGCGTACAAACTCACATAAACATACGTAAGACATGTAGGATTGTGTACACAGGAGAAGGACAATCTATAGAAACATACGTACGTCGTCCAAGGCACCTCGGAAGGCGCCTCGGAAAGCGCAGAATACTCCTCCAAGGCGCGGGATCATGTTCCCAGACCGCCTTCCCGGAACATGATGGGGACGACCTCCTGAGGGCCTCCAGTGGGCCTCTTATATGTATATATATATAGAGAGAGAGTATATATATATATATATATATATATATATATATAGCGAGAGAGAGAGAGAGAAAGAAATATATAAAACACATACGTAAGACATGAAGGATTTTGCACACAGGAGAAGGACAATCTATAGAAACATACGTACGTCGTCCAAGGCGCCTCGGAAGGCGCCTCGGAAAACGCAGAATACTCCTCCAAGGCGCGGAATCATGTTCCCGGACCGCCTTCCGGGAACATGATGGGGACGACCTCCTGAGGGCCTCCAGTGGGCCTCTTGGGGGCCTCTCGGAGGCCTGTTGGGCTCTCCTGGAGGCGTCTTGGGGCGTATATATATATATAGAGATAGAGACGACTCGGGAGGGCTTGGGGGAGGGATATATATATATATATATATATATATATATATATATATATACATATATATATATATATATATATATATATATAGCATACGTAAGACATGTAGGATTGTGTACACAGGAGATGGACAATCTATAGAAACATACGTACGTCGTCCAGGGCGCCTCGGAAGGCGCCTCGGAAAGCGCAGAATACTCTCCAAGGCGCGGAATCATGTTCCCGGACCGCCTTCCGGGAACATGATGGGGACGACCTCCTCAGGGCCTCCAGTGGGCCTCTTGGGGGCCTCTCGGAGGCCTGTTGGGCTCTCCTGGAGGCGTCTTGGGGCGCGCTCAGAGCCATTTTTGGGCATCTTGGGGGCCTCTGGGGGCCTCCGGGGACGCTCTTGGGGGCCTTTTTGGGGCCTCTTGGGGCCTCGCGGGGCCCTCTGGGCTCGCTTAGGCAGTCTTGAAGCCCTGTCGGGGCTCTCCTGGAACCGTCTTGGGCGGCTCCTGGACCATCTTGGGGCTCTCCTGGGCCGTCTTGGGACGATTTTGGGGGTCTCTTGGGCCGTCTTGGGGCGGTCTTGGGGGCCTCCTCGGCCGTCTTGGAGCGGTTTTGGGAGACTCTTGGACGGTCTTGGAGCGTCGGAACTCCGAAAAAGCGAGAAGGCCAAAAACCTCTCAAAAAACAATAAAAAATCAACGATTTTGGCTTGTCGGGGCTCTCTTGGGAGGCCTCTTGGGATGCCTTCGGGGCCTCATGGAGCTCTCTTGGAACGTCTTCGGGCCTTCCTGGCTATTCCTGAGGCTATGTATGCGCGTCTTGGAGCGTTCGCGGGCCGTCTTGGGCGGTTTCGAACTGTTCCTGGCGGTACCAAGGGCCCTCCAGGACGCTTCGGACACTCCCGGGGGCGCCCTGCACCCCCCATGGAGATGACATGCACCGCCCCGGGGCCCTACTCCGATACATATATATATATATATATATATGTATGTATGTATGTATGTATGTATGTATGTATGTATGTATGTATGTATGTATGTATTCTTGTTGGGAGGCGCACATCCGACCCGAACATATAGCATACCCATATTGCATGAGATCGTTTCCCGAACGGCGTGGCCAGAAAGCGCCCGCCACGACACATATACTATAAGATTTCTCGGTGCGCGCGTCGCCTCTGGGGGGGCGGCGCACACATAGCATTAGTACGTTGGGGTGACGCCGACGTAACACGTTCCGCTGCCCCACAAGGAACCCACCAAAGGCCCCAGAGGCAGCGTCCGCATGCCGTACCCGCACCCAAGTTGGCACACCCCTCGAAAGTACTGCAGACCCACAGGGAGCTCAACTGAAGGCCCCAGCGGCAGCGCTTGCATGGCGTACCCGCACCCAACTCGGCACACCCTTCATACACTTCGTGGAAGGCCCCCCGCGGCAGGTCTCGCATGGCGCACCCACACCAAGACCATGTACGGCACACCCCTCCTCCACGCACTCCTTCGGGGCGTCCGGCGCGTGTCGCGGGGACCCCGCGCTGCACTCTGCCCAAGGCCGCGGCCACCGGGGCGCAAGGACAAAAAAGGGAGAGAGAGACGGAATGGACACTCTTAAACCTGCGCGAGAGGTTGCCCCGTGCCCCGGGTCTTTCTTGGCATGGGTCCCCACTGTCTGGGCGACAGAGAAGGCCCATGCACATCAGAGTGAGCGGGCCGAACGGTCATTCATTGTCCCTGGGTGCGTGGCTGAAGTGCGGATCCGTGGTGAGGATTATGTTTGTTGTTGTCGTTGTTGTTGAACTCTCAACTCTGAAGAATAATAATTATGGTTGATCCCCCCTCACCGGTCATGCTGTTTGTTCTCAATCAAAATGTGCCCCTCGATGCTCGCACCCTGTTTTTAAGGGAAGGCTTGGTGCTCAAACTGGGCCTCTGGCCCCCCCGACTACAACAACAACGGCTCCCGCCTGAGACTTCATCCAGATTTACTCAGGGCCCCCGCTCCTGAGACTTCCTCACAACTTGCTCAGGATCGTTGCTCGCGCCTGTGACTTCCTCGCAGTTTAATCAGGACCCCCGCTCCCATCTGAGACTCTGAGACTTCCTCACAATTTTATCAGGAACGGCGCTGCCGTTTGAGACTTCCTCGCAATTGAATCAAGACTTCCTCGCAATTTAATCAAGACCCCCGCTCCCGCCAGAGAACCTTTTCACATTTGATGCAGGAAGTGCGCTCTCGCCTGTGACCCCCATGCAATGTATTCAATACTTGCGCTTTCGACGCTCAGGAAACACGCTGCGCCAAGGACGCCGTTACGATTTACTTAATAATCGCGCTCTCGCCATACTCAGGCATACCGCTTGAAAGTCCCACCCGCCCGACCCGCCCGTCAGGGGATCGCCCGCCCGTCGTGGGCTCCCGCCCGAGACTTCCTTCAGGAACGGCGCTTTCGCCTAGGACTTCCTCGAACGTTCACGCTCTTACCTTCCTGCTCCTCCTCCCTCTCCCTCCTCCCTCCTCCCTCCTCTCCTCCCTTCTCTCTCCCTTCTCTCTCCCTCCTCTTCCATCATCCTTATGCCTCTCTGCCTTATCCCCTTTCCCTCCTCTCCCTCCTCCCTTCTCCCTCCCCTCTCCTGCCTCCTCCCCCCCTCTTTCTTTATTTCTCTCTCTCTCTCTCTCTCCTCTCTCTCTCTCTCTCTCTTTCTCTTTCTCTACCTCTCTTATCTGTCGTTCTTTTTTTTTTTTCTCTCTCTCTCTCTCTGCCTCTAATGAACCGCCCCCCTCATCGTTCCTTCTCTCCTGGCGTTTTCCGTCTTCCTTCGTCCCTCCCCCCCCCCTCCCTCCCACTCTCCCTCGTTCTCCCCCTCCTCATTGTGCAGGGCCCACACCAATTCCAATGGCGGGAACACGTACGCCTAAAAAGGATTGTCCGCCCGTTCAGGCTTGCCCGCCTGTCTAAGCCCGCCGCCCCCCGCAAAGAGAAATAATCCCTCCAAAGGGGGTGTGATCGAAGACAAAAAAGGCGGATATCGAGGATGTGGGGAACTCGTTTTGAATGACACGCGGGCAAGTAAGAGCGAACAATCTTAGAATGATTGTTGTTGTTGTCGTCGTCCGGCCCGCGACCCGGCCCGCGACCCGGCCCGAGACCCACCCGCGACCCACCTCGCAACCCACCTGCGACCCTCCCCGCGACCCACCCGCGACCCACCCCGCGACCCACCCCGCGACCCGCTCGCGACCCACCCGCGACCCACCCGCGACCCACCCGCGACCCACTCGCGAGACACCTGCGACCCGGCCCGCGACACACCCGCGACCCACCGGCGACCCACCCGCGACCCACCTGCGACCCAACCCGCGACCCACCTACATAGTTTCAACAAAAAATCGGCGCCTGCGGCGGGCTCGTTGTATAGCTTGAAAAATGTTGCGCCTGCGGCGGGCTTCTTCAAAGCCTCACAGACTGCCGACGTCCCCGCCGCCCCCTAACTCTTATCCGCAACTGCGGGGTGCTACGTACAAATGTGCGCCTCCGTTGACGCCCCAACTCTGTTGCTCCCCCCCCGCGCAATGCCCGACCGGCGCGCGGCGCGCCTCGGCGACGCGCCGCGCTGCGCCGCAGAGGGCCGCGCCGAGAAGCCGCCGGCTCGCGGGGTCGAGCCTCCCCCCTTGAGCAGGGACCGACCGTCCCGGCATTCCTTAGGCCTACCACGACATGTTCCTAGAACCCAAACATGTTCTAAGAACAAAAACAGTGTTCTTGGAACATGAACCGATGGGGTGAAACAAGACAGTCCCAGCGCGAAGTGTTCGAAGAACATTTCGTGCAGACCACAAAACGTTATTATACCATTCTTTGGTGGGCCGACAGGCGAGCCAGGACCTTCGCCACTGCTTGATGCCCCCCCTGCGAACTTTCATCACAGCAGTCTGCCAACCCTTCAGCCTCACTTTGGCTTCGGATGTCCAGGAGGGCCTCTGGCAGCTCTGGCTGTCCTTCGGCCTCCGCGGGGTGTCCGGGATAGGCTCTCTGGAACCGCTGGTGTGCCCTTCGGCTTCTTCCCCATGGGTGTCCAGAAGGATCTCGGGGGTGCCCGGACGAAACCGCCACATCGCACAGGGGGGGCAGAGGCCGAGCCCTGCATCGGCGCCGCCACCTCGGGGGCGCTCTCTCACCGCGCGCCGCCCGGCGCGGCCGCCGTCAGCTCCCGCAGCACGCGCGCGAAGGCGGCCTCCGGGGCGGCGGCCGCTGGCTCTGCGGCGCCCTCGGCGCCCTCGGCGCCGTCCGCCGCGTCGGCGCCGAGGGCCGCGAGCTCCGCCTCCTTCGACGAGGGGCACGCCCCCCCCCCCCCCCCAAACGCTCCCCTCGGCCTCACCCACTCCGCTGCGGCCCGCTCGCGCTCGGCCGCGCCCCGCTCGCTCCCCTCCTGCCCCGCTCACTGCACCGCGCCCCGCCGCGCTCTCTCCCCCCATCTGCCCCACTCGCGTTCCGCTCGGCTGCACCCCGCTCGCGTCGGAGGGGGGGGGATGGGGAGGATCAGTACACTCATCCAGGGCTCGAACTGAACAGAGCTATCCGTTTTCGTGTTGCTTTTGGTTCCGTCCGTTCTGTTTTCGTACTGGCTTCGCTGCGAAACGAAGTCAAAACGAAAACGGCCAACGAAATCGCGAAGACACCGTTTAGCTCGCGCTCTGCAATCATCTTGCTGCCACAAGGAGCGCCGAGTGTGGAACGAAGGGGCGTTCCTGGCTGCGGCGGGCCCCGGCAACGAATATAGGTCCCCCGACTTAGACTTCGTGCATGGCCCAAAAGCAAGGGTCCCGAGCCCATGCAGAGTCATGGTCCTTCCTTCATCGTCTTGACTGTACTCAACAGTAGTGGTAGTAAGCTGCGGGAGGGCCGTCATCCCTCCCGCGTGCCAAAAAACGACCCGACCGCTGCGCGTCACTACCGCGACCGCCTGTGCCCGCTGGGCCTAGAATCAGAACCCATGTGCGAGCCTCTTGGCCAACAGCCCCGCTACCCGGAAGGAAGGGAAGAGGAGAGGGAGGAGGGAGGAGCAGGGCTCGGCCTTGCGCGCGGTCTCATCGTCGACCTGCTGATCGCAGGGCATCGTGCTCGACCGAAAGCCTACCTCGCGCGATCGTCCACTCACTACACGGGGTGTCGGGCATCGCGCACGACGGAGGAGGAGGATGATGAGGAGGAGGGGGAGGAGGAAGAAAAAAGCATGTGTGGGTGTGTGTGTGTGGGTGTGTGGCTGTGTGGGTGTGTGGTGTGTGTGGTGTGCGGGTGTGTGGGTGTGTGGGTGTGTGGGTGAGTGGGTGTGTGGGTGTGTGGGTGTGTGGGTGTGTGGGTGTGTGGTGTGTGGGTGTGTGGGTGTGTGGGTGTGTGGGTGTGTGGGTGTGTGGGTGTGTGGGTGTGTGGGTGTGTGGGTGTGTGGGTGTGTGGGTGTGTGGGTGTGTGGGTGTGTGGGTGTGTGGGTGTGTGGGTGTGTGGGTGTGTGGGGTGTGTGGGGTGTGTGTGTGGGGTGTGTGGGTGTGTGGGTGTGTGGTGTGTGTGGGTGTGTGTGGTGTGTGGGTGTGTGGGTGTGTGGGTGTGTGGGTGTGTGGGTGTGTGGGTGCGTGGGTGTGTGGGTGTGTGGGTGTGTGGGTGTGTGGGTGTGTGGGTGTGTGGGTGTGTGGGTGTGTGGGTGTGTGGGTGTGTGGGTGTGTGTGGTGTGTGGGTGTGTGTGTGGGTGTGTGGGTGTGGGCGTGTGGTGTGTGGGTGTGGGGTGTGTGTGTGTGTGTGTGTGTGTGTGTGGGTGTGTGGTGTGTGTGGTGTGTGTGGGTGTGTGGGTGTGGGTGGTTGTGTGGGTGTGGGTATGTGGGTGTGTGGGTGTGGTGTGTGGGTGTGTGTGTGTGGGTGTGTGCGTGTGTGGGTGTGTGGGTGTGTGTGTGTGTGTGGGTGTGTGTGTGTGTGTGTGTGCGTGTGTGTGTGTGTGTGTGTGTGTGGTGTGCGGGTGTGTGTGTGTGTGTGCGTGTGCGTGCGTGTGCGTGTGCGTGCGTGCGTGCGTGCGTGCGTGTGTGCGTGTGTGCGTGTGTGCGTGTGTGCGTGTGTGCGTGTGTGCGTGTGTGCGTGTGTGCGTGTGTGCGTGTGTGCGTGTGTGCGTGTGTGCGTGTGTGCGTGTGTGCGTGTGTGCGTGTGTGCGTGTGTGCGTGTGTGCGTGTGTGCGTGTGTGCGTGGGTGTGTGGGTGTGTGGGTGTGTGGGTGTGTGCGTGTGTGCGTGTGTGGGTGTGTGGGTGTGTGGGTGTGTGTGTGTGTGTGTGCGTGTGCGTGTGCGTGTGCGTGTGCGTGTGCGTGTGCGTGTGCGTGTGCGTGCGCATGCGCGGGTGGCGGCCGCTGAGCAGCCGCCAGCTCACAAAAGCAACCAGCCTCGATCGAACCGATCCTGACCCCGGGATGCGCCCTCAGAAACTGAGGGAGTCCTTAAGATTTGCAACGAGATGTCCCAGGCTGGTAACAAAGACCCCGACCCAAACAGGCGACGTCCTGATTTTTTCAGTACTGGGTCCCTGGAAGACCGGTTTTTCATCCTTAGTCGTTTTTTGACGGTCCCGAAACCCGGCGAGGGCCCCCCGAGGCCGAAATTGGCCAAAACCCTCCCGTCCTGATTTTTGCAACGACGCGATCACGTCTGAGGACCTCTGGCGGACTGCTTCTTTCCCAACCGCGGCGCTTCTCCTCAGCTTCGGGCCCCCTTGGGGGCGGGCTCCCTGCATGCCCCCAGGAGCAAAGCCTCGGAAGCGACGACAAGGGCCAAGAGCCTAGGGGGCAGCCATACGTGTATCCAGGAGCGCCGATGGTCCATGGCTTCGGCTAAACTCCCCGGCGAGCAACTACGGGTAATGCCCGCCCCTGGGCTACCCCCCCCCTCATCGTCGCTTCCGCAAGATGGGTCCGGGATGCAGGAATACCTCTCTGGCGGAGGCGGCCACGGACTGAGAAAGTCACGTCGACGGATGTCCAGGTCCAGTCCCTGGGGCCAGCGGCTGACGAGGGCCCCCAGAACTTTCGACCCCATACTGGGCCGGGTTCTCGTCGCGTGTCGCTTGCGATGGTCCCGGGGCCCACATTCGGCCCTTGGTCGCCGAAACCACCGAAAACGCAAGTCGTAGTTTCTTCTTCGCGGCGCACCGATCGAAGTGGCCACTGCACCACACTCGTGCCTGGCTGGAATGGGCCTGGACGGGATTGGTCTCACCATGTTTCAGCATTGTCGCCGATCCCATGCTCCTGGTCCTCCCTGGCCACGTCCAGGCAAGTCTGCCCTTCGTCGTTCCTGGCCGAGGGAGGGGGTGGCTCACCAGCCCCTGCCTGCAGAGCCGATCGCCCCAACTCACCGGACGCCGGCACGTGCTCTTTCACGCGAGGGTGCTCGAGACGGTCGGCATAGCACGAAGACTCTGAATATTAAGCAGCACGTTGCTTCCAAGAGCACCACCTCGAAACAATTGAGTGCCCCGTGGACAGGCTCGATAGAGATGGTTGCCAACATCATCCGTTTCCGACGGGGGCGTCGGGGACGCAGACAGGTTAACGAAAACCGCGACATGCATAACATGTGTCGAACGTAGATTAGAAACCTCATACATGCACAACTCCCTTCAGGACCTACTCGAAGTGGACGTGTTCAATCATATACTTGCAACAGCAGTCTGGTGTCAGACGAGAACGCATGAGACTCCGACATAAAATGAAGATATCGAACCCATCACTCCACGACGACAGCGCCTCCTACTGCTTCCCAACTTGCGAGCAGATACGGATTCGACAACTGTACAAGCAGGCACGTCACAACTGTACAAGGAGACACGTGGCTCAAGCGCAGAGGAACCTATTAACAACCTGACGAGGTTGTTCAAATAGAGAATATCAGCTGCAAATCTTCGAGCAACCCGTGCAGTCGGTGCAACTGCCTGCCCTTCTCGCACGCGCTGATTCCGAGGTGAAAGCTGATGGCATCTGCATCGAGCTTCGCGTCCCAAGTCACCAACGACAAAGCCCGCTGCCACTGCCCAATGTTTTGGCATGCGCTAATTCCAGAATTAAGACTGTTGACATCGGAATGCAACTTCGTGGCCAACAACTCTCCCAGCAGTGACAAGGCATGTTGCCAGTGTCCACTCTTCTCGCAAGCGCTCATTGCCGCATTGAAGCTCACGACGTCGGGGTCCAACTTCGTGTCCCGCATTCCTTTGAGCAACGACAGCGCCTCCAACCACTGGTTTCCTTGGGCGTGTGCGCTTATGCCAGCGCTGTAAGTGATAACGTCTGGTTCTAACTTCAACTGCCGCAGTTCACTCAGCAGCAACAAGACATGGTGCCACTGCCCGCCTTTATCGCAAGCACTTACGCTGGCACCGTAGCTGATGATGTCGGGCTCCAACTGAATGTCCCACAACTCCCTTAGCAACGACAACGCCTGGTCCCATATTCCGCCCTTCGCAAGCGCGCTTATCCCGGCATTGTAGCTGACAGTTCCCGGCTCGAGCATCGTTTTCCTCATACCACTCAGCAGAGATAGCGCCTGCTGCCACTGGCCCCCTTTTTCGCAAGCGCTGATTCCAGCATTGTAGCTGACACAATCTGGCTCCAGCTTCGCCCAGCACATGTCGGTCAATAGCGACATTGCCTTCTCCCATTTCCCACTTGTCGTGCATGCACTGACTCCTGCATTATCCGCCACCGCGCTTGCAGCAACAAGTGTGTGTGTGTGTGTGTCGGGCCCTCCCCCTCTTCTGCGGAGCAATTACCAGGGCCCCCCGACACATCGAGCCCACGATGCGTTCATGTTCGTCACTCGGGTCGGGCGAAAGGGGGGGATAGCAAAGGGGGGGTTTGAGAATCAGCTCACGTAGCTGATTTTTCCGGCGCCTCCCGGCGCCGGAGGCGACGATGTATCGAGGAATGGGCCTCTCGGTGGGGCCGAAACCAGCTGCATGCAGCAAATTTCGTAACCCCCCCTTTCCCAATCACCCCCTTTCGTCCGGCCCGAGTCACCAGGTCCCTGCGCGTTCTGCCTTCCAGGCAGAAAACAATGTTTTCAAACATCGGGTCCCCTAGTGCACGGAAAGGTCTGGAAAATCTGGAAAATCTGGAAAACCTGGAATTTCTGGCCAAAAAGGAGGAGGAGGAGGAGGAGGAGGAGTCTGGAAAATCTGGAAAATCTGGAAAACCTGGAATTTCCGGCCAAAATTCCCGCGCGATCCGTGCAGGCCGCGCGCTCGATCCCCTCTCGTCGCCACCCGATTGTCCAAATGTCCCGTGCAATCCGTGCAAGCTGCGCGCCACCTCTTCCCCAATAAATTTCATATTTTTCCGTGCAGTCCGTGCAGACCGCGCGCTCCCTCGCCCCGCGAGATGTTCTGCGTTTTCCGTGCAACCCGTGCACGCCGCGCGCTCCCCCACTCCCACGATTTTCCAAATTTTCCGTGCGATCCGTGCAGGCAGCGCCCCGTCCCCCTCTAAGGACTTTCCGGATTCTCCATGCAGCCCGTGCACGCCGCACGCCCTCCCCATCCAGGATGTTCTAGATTTTCCGCGCAATCCGTGCAAGCCGCGCGTTCACCCCCGCGTCCGAGGACTTCCGGACTTTCCGTGCAATCCGTGCACGCCGCCCAGCCCACCCCCCTCAGGATTTGTTGGATTTTCCGTGGAATCCGCGCAGGCCGCGCGCCCCCTTCCCCCCCTCTCCCCCGGATTTTCCCGATGTTCCGTGCAATCTGTGCAAGCCGCGCGCCTCACTTTCAGGACTTGCTAGACTCTCCGTGCAATCCGTGCAGGCCGCACGCCCCTCCTCCCCCAGGATTGTCCAGATGTTCCGGACTTTCTGAGCAGGCCGCACGCCTCTCCCAAGATTTTCCGGACTTTCCGTTCGATCCGTGCAGGCCGCGCGCCTCTCTCCCCTTCCCCCGTCAGGACTTTCCGGATTTGTCGTGCAATCCGTCCAGGCCGCGCACCCCCCCCCCAGGATTTTCCAGAATTTCCCCGCAATCCGTGGAGGCCGCGCGCCCGCCCCCCAGAACTTTCCGGACTTTCGTTCCATCCGTGCAGACCGCACACACACCCTCCAGAAATTTCAATTTCTTCCCCGTCCACCCGCCCGTTAGGGTTCAAGCGGGCTCACTCGAGCGCGCCTTGCACTTTAATGTTCCGCCAACCCGACCCGAGCCGCTCGACGGGTTTGTGATAAAACGGGTCGGGTGGGGCCGGCGTGCGTTCTGCGACTGGGCGGGGATCTTGTGCACTTCTGCAACGTTTGACATTCGGGGTTCGGGTGGGCGGCGGGGCCAGGCTTCGGGGTTTATTCGAATGCTATCTAAACCAACTGTGAAACTGTAGTGGATGTCGGGGCGGCGAGTTTGGCGATTAGGAAATTTCAAAATCGCGGCGCGGCCCGTGGCTAAATTGAATGTGCTAGATGTGTGTTGCATTTGGTGTTTTGCCAACCCCGGCGGAACGCGGTGGCGGTCCACTGCGGCACGCACGTGGCGGGGGAGAAAAACGGTGCGCTGCGCAGCATCTACGGTCTTCCTGCCACTGCGTCGTTGTCGGCGAAGGAGGCGGAGGAGCTGCTGGCTGACTTCCATTCCCTTGTCAGCACGGAGATGGCGATGAAATTGTGGCTCAACCTTCATGACGACTGGCCTGTTCCTGGGGACCACTGAGCAAACGGGTGCGTCCGGCTTCTTCCGCCGTCTTCAGGGGCCTTGTGCATGGGCCTTGCGGGTCTTGCTGGCGTTTCTTGGGCTTGCCTGAGAAGCGTGTGCGTATGCTGGCTGTTTTGGGGGCCTCTTGGCCTGTCAGGGGGTCATTGCTGGTCGGTTTGGGAAGGGTCTATAGCTGTCTTGGTCTTGGGGGCGTTCTGGACTGTCCTGCCGTAGGAAATCGGTGATGTGTTACTCGTTATTGGGGGTTTTGGCACCGAGATGGCTACATGGATTCAAACACGCAACCGCTTCGCAGGCGCAGCGGCGGATTCGCTTTGCGAGTATATGAAGACTCTGGACTTGTTGGCGGCGTGGGATCGTTGTTTCCAAGCGCAGAGCCTGAAGCAAGTACTGGATAAAAAAGAGTCGCAGTCCTCGGGGCTCTCGACTTCCTCCTTTCTTTTACCGTAATAGTCATTTCGACATGCCCTCCCAGTTGGTAAGCGTACATCATATTTTCAAATTCAAGCACTCTGCAGGGGACGGGAGTGTGAATATGCCTTCTCTCAAGTTCCTTTCTTCGCTTCTCGCGTCTTCCAGTCTCTGTCCTCCAGAGGCCTTCGGAGGCCGGTGACCTCGGTGGGGGGGGCTCTGCGGGGGGCTCTGGCTGGCCCTGGGGGCCTCTCGAGCTTCGCCGCACACTTCCCTGCCGGCGCGATGGCGGTGGTCGGCCTGCCAGGCTGATTCGCTGCTGAAGAGGGGCTGGGTCCTTGCGCCCACTGGATCCCGAGGGGCCCGCCTTCTCGAGCTGGCCTCTGCGATGCCGCTCCCCGGAGCAGAGGTCTTTGGGGACTCATGGGGCCCTCGTGGAGTTTGCTTGGAAGCCTCCTTGGTCCCCCCGTTAGCCTTCCAGGACGTCCTAGGAAGACCCGAAGAGTTGAGGATGTCGGAGGGTGTCTGCAGATATTCTGAGACCCCCAGCCACTGCGCGAGATCTCCCGGTGGTGGGGTCGCACCGTGGCGATGCCACCAGGGGTCACCGAGTGGCCATCGTGTGGGGGGTTTAAGCTAGTGTCTCCTTTTTGCGTGGGTCGCCTGTCCTTTTTTCTGATAGATTCCTCTTGGGGGGTGAGTCGTGCTGGTGATGCTGCTTGTGCTGCAGCTGCTGTGCTCCTGTTTCTGGTTCTGCTGCTTGTGCTACTGCTGGGCGGTAGTGCTGCTGGTGCCGCTGGTACTGCCGCTGCTGGTGCTGCTGCTGGGCTGGTATTGCTGTCGGTGCTGTTGGTGCTGCTGATGCTGCTGGACTGTGATTGCTGCCTGTGCTGCTGGTGGTGGTTCTGATGGTGCTGCTGCTGGTGCTGTTGCTGATGCTGCTGCTGGTCGTGCTGCTGGTGCTGCTGCTGGTGTTACTGCTGCTGGGCTGGTATTGCTGCAGGTGCTGCTGGGGCTGCTGTTGATGCTGCTGGTGTTGCTGCTGCTGGTGCTGGTGCGGCGGCTGTGGTGCTGCTGGTGCTGGTGCTCCCTCGGGGTCTTCTTCGGGTCCGCTTGCGGCTGTGTTGGAAGATCTGAAAGAGCGCTTTCTGGCGCCACTGGCAGGGGGGGGGGGGGGGGAGAGGGGTTTCCAACCCGCCCTCTCCCCCTCCCTCCCCCACGCAAGGGGTTGCGGGGGGGGGCTCGGGAAGCGGGGGGACTCCCCCCCCGAGAAATCAGAGGGAGGTTGCAACCTCCCCCCCTCTCCTCCCTGGGCTCACCGGGAAGTCTCGAAACCTCCACCCCTCCCCCATCTCCCCCCTTAGCCGCCAGCAGGCAGCCGCCGACGACGAGAACGATGACGATGACGACGACGACGACGACGACGACGACGACGACGACGACGACGACGACGACGACGACGACGACGACGACGACGACGAGGACGACCACGACGACGACGACGACGCCGACGACGAATTCTTGCGCCAGGGGGGGGGAAGGGTTCGACCCCCTCCTTTCCCAGGCTCTCCCAAGGGGTTTCGACCCCCACCCCCTCCCCTCCTACTCGCCGCCGGCAGGCGACACATACGACGACGACGACGATGACGACGACGACAATGACGACGACGATGACGTCGTCGCAGATCTGCGCCACCGCCCGTCCACCCGCGTTGGGGAAGAAGGACGAGGGAGAGGAGCGGGGGAGGAGGAGGAACAGCAGTGGGCGAGAGAACGCGAAGAGGAAGGGGAGGAGAAGGAGAAGGAAAAGGAGGAGGAGGAGGAGGAGAAGGAGGACGAGGAGGAGGAGGAGGAGGTGGTGGTGGAGGAGAAGGAGGAGGAGGAAGAGGAGGACGAGGAGGAGAGAGGAGGCAGACTGCTTACGCATCAGACTTTGGTGTCCCGCCCGCCCGACCCGACCCGCCCGACAGGGTCCGCCCGACCCGCCTGATAGGGTCCGCCCGTCCCGACCCGCCCTTTAGGGTTCTCATGTGTCATGCTGTAAACGCATCAGACTTTAGTGCCCCGCCAATCGAGGAAATCCACCCGTCCCGACCCGCCCGATAGGGCTCTCATGTGTCATGCTATACACATCAGATTTAGCTGTCCCGCCCGCCCAAACCCGACCCGCCCGTTTGGATCCGTCCGCCTGACCCGCCCGATAGGGTCTGCCCGCCCAGACCCGCTCCGCCCGATAGGGTCCGCTCGTCCCGACCCGCCAGTTAGGGTTCTCATATGTCATGCTGTGTACGCATCAAGCATTAGAGCCCCGCCCGCCCGGCCCGACCCGCCCGATAGGGTCCGCCCGTCCCGACCCGCCCGTTAGGGTTTTCATGTGTCATGTTGTATAAGCATCGAACTTAAATGTCCCGCCCGCCCGACCCGACCCGCTCGATGGGGTCCGCCCGCCCGACCCGCCCGCTAGGGTCCGCCCGTCCCGACACGCCCCGCCCGATAAGGTCCGCCCGCCCTGACCCGCCCGTTAGGGTTCTCGTGTGTCATGCTGTATACGCATCAGACTTTAGTGCCCCGCTCGCCCGACACGACCCGACCGATAGGGTCCGCTCACCCGACCCGCCCGATAGGTTCCGCCCGTCCCGACCCGCCCGATTGGGCTCTCATGTGTCACACTGTATGCGCGTCAGACTTTACTGTCCCGCCCGCCCGACCCGACCCGCCCGATAGGGTCCGCCCGCCTGCCCCGCCCGATAAGGTGCGCCCGTCCCGACCCGCCCCGCCCGATAGGGTCCACCCGACCCGACCCGCCCGTTAGGGTTCTCATGTGTCATGCTGTATACGCATCAGACTTTAGTGTCCCGCCCCCGACCCGACCCGCCCGACAGGGTCCGCCCGTCCCGACCCGCCCGATAAGACTCTCATGTGTCATGCTGCATGCGCGTCAGACTTTAGTGCCCGGCCCGCCCGACCCGACCCGCCCGATAGGGTCCGCCCGCCCGCCCCGCCCGATAGGGTGCGCCCGCCCTGACCCGCCCCGCCCGATTGGGTCCGCCCGTCCCGATCCGCCCGTTAGGGATCTCGTGTGTCATGCTGTACACGCATCAGAGTTTAGTGCCCCGCTCGCCCGACCCGACCCGCCCGATAGGGTCCGCTCGCCCGACCCGCCCGCTAGCTTCGAGGCGGGCGAGTGGCGTGTGGCAGGCGTCGTGACGCGCCCCGTGGGCTCCCAGGCGCACGCGGGCAAGAAGTGGTCCCACATGGCCTGCGTGGACGGCCCTTTGCCACCGGCGACGGCGATGGAGGGCTACACGCAGCTCCCCGAGGGCGACAGGGAACGCCTCACAGCTGCTCTGGAGGCCCAAGGCGGCCCGGTCCGCCCGTCCCGACCCGACCCGCCCGACAGGGTTCGCCCGTCCCGGCCCGCCCATTAGGGTGCTCATGTGCTCATACGCATCAGACTGTAAGTTCCCGCCCGCCCGACCCGACCCGCCCGATAGGGTCCGCCCCGTCCCGACCCGCCCGTTAGGGTCCTCATATGTCATGCTGTAGACGTATCAGACTTTAGCGTCCCACCCGCCCGACCCGACCCGCCCGATAGGGTCCGCTCGCCCGACCCGCCCGATAGGGTCCGCCCGTCCCGACACGGCCGTTAGGGTTCTCATGTGTCATGCTGTCTACGCATCGGACTTTAGTGCCCCGCCCGCCCGACCCGACCCGCGCAGTGGGCGAGAGAACGCGAAGAGGAGGGGGAGGAAAAAGGAGAAGGAGGAGGAGGAGGACAAGGAGAAGGTGGAGGAGGAGTAGAAGAAGGAGGATGAAGAGGAGGTGGAGAATGAGGTGGAGAAAAAGCAGGAGGAGGAACGAGGACGCAGACTGCACACGCATCAGACTTTAATGCCCCGACCCGCCCGATAGGCTTCTCATGTGTCATGATGTAGACGCATCAGACTGTAGTGCCCCGCCCGCCCGACCCGACCCGCCCAATATGGTCCGCCCGCCCGACCCGCCCGATAGGGCCTGTTGGTCCCGACCCGCCCGTTAGGGCTCTCATGTGTCATGATGTATACGCATCAGGAGTTCAATGTCCCGCCCGCCCGGCCCGCCTCATAGGGTCCGCCCGTCCCGACCCGCCCATCAGGGTTCTCATGTGTCATGCTGTTTACGCTTCAGACTTGAGTGTCCCGCCCGCCCGACCCGACCCGCCCGATAGGGGTCCGCCCGTCCTGCCGAATAGGGTCCGCCCGTCCCGACCCGCCCGTTAGGGTCCGCCCGCCCGACTCGCCCGATTAGGTCCGCCCGTCCCGACCCACTCCGCCCGATAGGGTCCGCCCGTCCCGACCCGCCCGTTAGGGTTCTCATGTGTCATGCTGTGTAAGCATCAGACTTTAGTGTCCCGCCTGTCCCGCCCGCCCCGACCCCCCCGATAGGGTCCGCCGCCCGCCCCGCCCGTTAGGGTCCGCCCGTCCCGACCCGCCCGTTAGGGTTCTCATGTGTCATGCTGTATACGTATCAGACTTTAGAGCCCCGCCCGCCCGACCTGACCCGCCCGTTCGGGTCCGCCCGCCCGACCCGCCCGATAGGGTCCGCCCGTCCCGGCCCACTCCGCCCGATAGGGTCCGCCCGTCCCGACCCGCCACTTAAGGGTTCTTATGTGTCATGCTGTATACGCATCAGACTTTAGTGCCCCGCTCGCCCGACCCGACCCGCGCAGTGGGCGAGAGACCGCGAAGGAGAAGGAGAAGGAGGAGGAGGAGGAGGAGGAGGAGAAGGAGAAGCAGGAGGAGGAGGAGGAGGAGGACGAGGAGGAGGAGAAGGAGAAGGAGAAGGAAGAGGAGGAGGAGGTGGAGAAGGAGGAGGAGGAGGAGGAGGAGGAGGAGAGATGAGGCAGACTGTACAGTCGGGGCCCTGAAGAAGGAACCCTGTTCGTTGGGGAGGGGCTCCGCGTTCCTTAAGTGTTGCACAGCTTGCCTCAGGTTTTCCTATGTTCTCGATAGGAAAAGGGGCCTCGTTCCTTATTTAGGGTTCCTTAGGTCGACGCCCCGACTGTAGACGCATCAGATTTTAGTGTTCCGCCCGCCCGACCCGACCCGCTCGATAGGGTCCGCCCGTCCGACCCGCCCGATAGGGTCCACCCGTCCCGACCCGCCCGTTAGGGCTCTCCTGTGTCATGCTGCATACCTATCAGACTTTAGTGCCCCGCCCGCCCGACCCGACCCGCCCGATAGGGTCCGCCCGTCCCGCCCCGCCCCGCCCGACAGGGCCTGCCCGTCCCGACCCGCCCGTTAGGGTTCTCACGTATACGCATCAGAGTTTAGTGTTCCGCCCGCCCGACCCGACCCGCCCGATAGGGTCCGCCCGTCCCGACCCGCCCGTTAAGGTGACCATGTGTCATTATGCATACCCATCACACTTTAATGTCCCGCCCGCACGACCCGACCCGCCCGATAGGACCACGCTCGCCCCACGGTGGGCGCGAGGGGGGGGGATGAAGGGAGGGGGGGGCGGGGGAGGAGGAGGAGGAGGAGGAGGAGGAGGAGGAGGAGGAGGAGGAGGAGGAGGAGGAGGAGGAGGGGGAGGAGGAGGAGGAGGAGAAAGAGGAGGATGAGAAAGAGGAGGATGAGAAAGAGCAGAGGGAAGAGGAGGAGGAACGTGACGACGAGGTCGAAAAGAAGGAAGGCGGCGGGGAGTGGGAGCAGCCTGAATGGGGGACAAGGAGGGGGACAGGGCTAGTGGCGAAGAGAAAATGGGGAGGGTCGAAAGACAGGGGGGGGGGCAGGGATGGGGAGGAACAAAAGGAGGAGTCGGGGGAGAAAGGGCATCAGAATGCTCCAAAGGCTCCTGGACAACCCCCGGACACCCCGCCTCCGTCAGGGGCCGTCAAAATCATCTCTTCTTGGCGTCCTCTCGGGGCGACCTTGGGCGCTCTGGGATCCGTCGCGGGGCGCCTCTGGGCCAGACTGGAGCCTTCTGAGGCTTCGAAGGGCGATCCGTCGCGAGAGCGCTAGAAGTCAACACGCAATGAAAACCAGGTTGCTTTTGACGGATTGTAGCCTCTTGAGATGTCCCGCCCGACCCGACCCGACCCGTTCAGCCGGTGAATTAGGGATCGACCGCTCGACTTGGCTCTTCGTTTTCTTGTGGGGCATTGTGAGCTCGCAGGTCGTTTCGAGAGTCTGCGGGACCCTCTTGGGCCATTTTGGCGCCCTCTGGGGCAGCCGTGGTGCTCTCCAAGACAATATGGGAGCCTCTGGCCCAGAACTGCCTTGCCTACCTTACCCCACCGCTGCCGCGCTCCGTCGCTGCCAAGAGCGCGGTGGCGGATATGCGCGGCAGCGCAACTGGATAACAGATGACCTGCAGCTCCAAATTCACGTCGAACATGTCGCTCAACAACGACAGTGCCCGCTGCCACTGCCCGCCCTTCCCGCATGCGCTGATGCTAGCACCGTAAACGATGACATCCAATTGCAGCGCTGAGTTGCCCAACCCTCTCAACAGCGACAACGCATGCTGCCATTCCCCAGCCTTCTCGCACGCGCTGACGGCAGCGCTGTAGCTAATTAGGGCAAGCCCGTGGAGACGACTTCATTGACAGCCTGATCTACACCGCGACCCTGCAGAGGAAAGGCCTCCCGAGGTGGCCTCGTCTGCGGCGGTATCCCCCAGGTGCACTTCGTGCAGCTCAGTACTCAGGTTAGGTCAGGCAGGTCCTCCTACAGACGGACTTGGGACGCAAATCTAATAATTGTCAAAATGCTCGAAAGAGGTCACAGATAAAAGAAACATCGTCCCCTGACTGTCTTGGTTGACTGTGTTTGAAACTTCCTCCTGTAGGGGCACGTGCTCGACTTCATGCTCAGGCGCGGTGGGAACATGCTGGTGTCCTTCTTCGAGTGCGGACCCAGGCCGAGAGGGAGATCCACAGACAGCCACCTGGGCGGGGGAGCCTCTGGAAGCGAGCGAGAGGCCCTGCCGTCGCCTTGTGAGGCGGTGGTGCGACGAGGCCACCCGGCGATGGTGGGCTTCTTTTCCACCGCCACCACCATAAGTAGGAGGGGGAGGGGGTCCTCCTCCTCCTCCTCCTCTTCCCCCTCCTCCTCCTCTTCTTCCTCCTCCTCGTCCTCCACCTCCGTCCCCCCTCCAACTTATGGTGGTGGTGGTGGAAAACAGGCACATCGAGCGAGAGCCCGCTCTCCCCGCCTGGAGCGCCGGCGCCGATCTGACGAGGGGCACGCGCCCGGGGGAGACCCGCACGACCTCGGCGCTGAAGCCGCCACGAGGGCCAGGCGGGGAGCGTCCGCGCCGCGTGAGGGGCAGGGGGGGAGGGAGAGGGGAGAGAGGCCCAAGGGGGAGGGGGAGGAGGAGGAGGAGGAGGAGGAGGAGGAGGAGGAGGAGGAGGAGGAGGAGGAGGAGGAGGAGGAGGAGGAGGAGGAGGGGAGGGGGAGGGGGAGGAGGAGGAGGAGGAGGAGGAGGAGGAGGAGGAGGAGGAGGAGGAGGAGGAGGAGGAGGGGAGGGAGGAGAGGAGGAGGAGGAGGAGGAGGAGGAGGAGGAGGGAGGAGGAGGAGGGAGGACGAGGAGCGTCAGGAGCGAGAGCCAACAAATGCCCTGTCTCCCTCCTGGCCGGAGCGACCGCGCTGCGGAGGGACCGCCCGCCCCGCCGGATCCGCCCCGACCGCCCTGGTCAGGGTCCGCCCGCCCGACCTGACCGCCCGACTTCGGGCACCCGTGGATCCGACCCGACCCGTCCGCCTGTTCTGGTCCACCCGCGCGCCCGTTGTGGTCTTTCTCCACCTCCGTCCCTGCTCGCCCTCCACCTCCTCGCCCTCGCGTCGTTGACCTCCCTCCTGTTGGGAGAGGAACGCGCGGGAGCACCCCTGCGAGCGGACAACCGGCTCGGGTGAGCGAGCCCGAAGGCGCTTCACGGTGCACCCACAGCAGAAGCCGAAGCCGAGGCGCGGGGAAAAATGGAGGCCGGGGGACAGGCCGCCCCTGGTGGGAGCGCCTTCGAGTCCACTGGGCCGCCCCGGATGTCCCATGAGGGCTCTGGATGCGCAGAGGGTACTGCTGCATCACCACCATGCCTGCCCGGGCCCATCCCGGGTCGTGGCATTAGGTCGGGCATGTCCTCCTACAGACGGATTTTGAAAGAAAAACCAAACATAGTCCAAACATGCACCAACATTCCCCGAACATGCAACAAACATTAGGGGGCTACTTTGGGCTATTCCTCCGACCTGCCCGACCGAATCCTGGCATGGTGCACACGCCCTCCTGGCTGAGGCCAGCAGGGCACGCACACCATCCCAGCGCCCTGGGAGGGCCCTGGCGCCAGGCACGGTGGCGATGCATGACTAGGCACTAGGCGGCCTGCGCGGAGAGGAGAGAGAGCGGGACGAGGCCCGCAGGGGGCGGAGAAGAGGTCCGCCAGGGGAGCGGCGGGGAGGGGAGGACCTCCACGAGGCACCTCGCAGCCGCCCAGGGGGGGGGGGAAGCCAGGGCGCCCCCCCCCCCCCCGCGGGAAGGGGGAGCGGCACCTCTCACAGACGCTCCCAGGGCGCTCGGGCGCGCGGTCCCAGCAAGGAACGGAGCGGTGGCGCCGGGGCGCCGAGCCTTCGGACCAGAGACAGCGTGCAGCGTGAGCATGGTGCGAGGAAGGACGGGGAAGAAGCAGCAAGGGAAGCATATAGGGCCGACTCGGGAAGGTAATCTGGTGATGCTCGGCTGCAGCGTCGCGCCCCGCAGCTCTCCGAACAGAGACAGCGCCTGCTGCCACTGCCGCCCTTTCTCGCAGGCACTGATGCCAGCGTTGTAGCTGATGGTGTTCGGCTCAAGCTTCAAGCCTGGCATCTCACCGAGAAGCGCCAGCGCCTGCTGCCACTGCCCACCTTTTTCACACGCGCTGATCCCAGCACTGTAGCAGACCACGCTCTGCTGCAGCATCGAGGCCGATAGCACTCTCAACAACGATACCGCCCCCTTCCACTGCCCACCTTTCTCGCAGGCGCTGATTCCAGCACCAAAGGTGATGACATCCAGCTCAAGTCCAGAGCCCTGCAATTCGCGAAACAACGACAATGCCTGTTGCCACTGCCTGCCTTTTCCGCAAGCGCTGATTGCAACGTTGTACAAAGTGGTGCCGACTTGCACACTGGACCGCAGCTCATCGCGAAACAACTCTAGTGCTGCACTCCACTGCCTGTTATCACCATACTTTTTGACAGCTGCTGAGGCGGAAGAGCCCGAGGGCTCGAATACCTGATGTCTCGCGCTTCCCATGATCGATGCCTGCGGCTGCATCCAGAAGCGATGGCGTCGGCATTCAGAGGTTTGCGGCGACTAACGCAACATGTGTGTCGGCGAGACTGGAGGTGCTTGGGCCAGATACGGCTGTGGACTCACGCCAGCCTCACCCCTGGACTTGGCTGCGGCATCGCTACCTCATGGTCCCTTCCGACTCTATCAGAAAATATGCGCTCGCAGGCCAAGGCTGACGCAATTCAGTCCAGCTGGGCGCCCGCTCCACGAACGACGACCCTCGACAGCACCCTGGAGCGTGAGAGAGAAGGCCCCAGAGGCACCCCGCCTGACGCTGGTCCTGGCAGGCCACCGCAGCCTCACCAGGGGCCCGAGCGGTTGGCTGCCGCAGGGTGCAACTCACGGCACGCAGGCACGCCACGAAAGCATATATACATATATATATATATATACAAATATACATAAATATATATATATATATATATATATATTCATATTTATACACAGACGCCCTCCGACGAGTTCTGCATGTACCTCCAGGGAGGGCGGCGGTGTATCAAAGTCGCTGACTCCCAGGTAGTGACGTGTACACACCGCCACCATCCCCTTAGGCCCGGGAACCATCCATTGGAGGGTGCCTGTGCATAGTTCTGCGTCGATCTGTTCGTGGCGGAGCAGAGAGTAGCGGATGACGAAGAGTGGGAGAAGGAGGAGGATCCGAGAACGGTAGATTCGCGCGGCGTCGGCACGCGCAAAGGTTTCTGATGCCGAGTCGATCGTTCACCCTTGACTCGATCGCGGCCCCGATCGATCAAAATGGAACTCAGCCTGGTCCAGTGGCGTCACCGTGTCCATCGGTGCTTCCGCGTCGCAGAATTCAACCTTGTACGCCTTCGCCAGCGTCGCAGGTGCGCCAACGCCGCATGAACCTACCGTAATAACGCTTCAGGCGACGTGAGCGCCTCGCAGCATGACTCAGAAAAAGAACCAGGGTGAACCCAAGATAGATCAGCGATGCTGCAGCACACCCTCCCGTCCCGAGTCCCCCCCCCCCACACACGTCCATGCAAGCGTTCCTCTTCACTATCAAGGGCGCCCCACTGAAAGGCCAGTGCCACCTGGGCATGCCGTTCTGGCGAGGGCCCCATGCTGAAACGGAACCGGCTTGCGGCATCCTTCACCACACCACGCCAAACCACGCCAAACCACCACTTGCTTCACCCACTACGACAAACCACCACACCACCACCGCCACCGCCACCACAACGTTCACGCACCACCGCCTCAACTACCACCACCATCACCAGAAACCACTGCACCACCACCACCACCACCGCCACCATCACCAACACCACCACAACCTGCCACCACAGCAACCACAACAACCAGCACCACCACCACCAACCACACCACCACCACCACCGCCGCCACAACCACCACCACCACCACCACAGCCCAAAACCACCACCACCACCACCACCACCTCAGAGAGGCCCCAAGAGACGCCCAAGAGGCGCCCAGGAGGCTGCACAAATGCCCTTCAGAGGCCCCCGAGAGCCCTCCGACGAGACCCCAAGAGGCATCCATTAGGACCCTGACCCAAAACCAAGGCACGGTGACGGAGCGTCGTCGACGTCGTCATCGTCGCCGTCGTCCTCGTCGACGCTCCCCGCCGCCGCCGCCCGCCGCAGAAGGCGCCGGCGGGCACCGGCGCCGGCCCAGAAAACGAAGTCGTCATCCCCGCCGCCGCCGCCAGCCGCCGCCGACGCAGGCGCCGGCCCGAGGAGAGGGATGGAGGCGAAATAGGGGAGGAGGGGGAGGGGAGGGGTTGGGGGGACTCCAGTTCCAACCCCCCTCCAAGCGACCACAGAACGCGCTGTAGCACAGACACCTGAAGTCTTCCTTGACCTGGCAATTATGCCCTTCAGCTGGAGCAGGCGGAACACTTCCAGCCGACGATTGCCAAGGCTGAAACAGAAACAACCATGATCTACAGTTAGAAAGTCCAAGGTTCGCTGGGGACTGGTTTCCTGTCGAAACAGCCGAAAACCTCCCGGAAAGGGTTCGGGGGGGCTTTGGAAGAATGTTCGTCGCTTTGGGGGAAAACCAATCCCTAGCGAAACCTTGGCTTTTTCTATGTCTACCGCCCACGCGCGAGGCTCCCTTATGACTTATCAACTGAATACTTCGGCCTGGGCTGCCGCCGAGTCTCCAGCCGTGTCTCGCTCGTGACCCAGCTCACCGCCGAAAGCTACGCCGAGGCCCCACACGTCGTCTCGCAAAAGACCTCGGCAATGAAGAAGGCAGCCACCAAGAGACCTCGGCGAGGCAGAAGAGTTGCCAGGACCCTGACAAACTGCGCCCTACGCGAAAAGGCCAGACCATTTACCGCCACCCCAAATTGGGTGACCTGGCTCCTGTCCCCCTGATGTTTCTCATGGCCACTCCCCTCCGACCATGATTTTCGGGTGGCCACGTCTGCAAGCAGCGTGGCATGGCTGTTTGTTTTGCCTCGGACTCGGCGAACTCGCGAGCTGGTCGTGGCATTTTGTCAACGCAGCGAACCCCCAAGCCCCAGGAGTCGTAAAAACTGGAAGACCCAGCCGGCAAGAATGGCGAAGCGAATTGCGCACTGGGGAGCCGAATGGCCGAGAAGAGGAGCGGCCGCGCAGCTAAAATGAGAATAATTACCCCAGTGCGACCCTACCTAGAAGTTGGAGCCCCTAGGAAAGCAGCATTAATTGCTATGCTATGCTATGCTATGCGATGCTATGCTATGCTATGCCATGCTATGCTGCGCTATGCTATGCTATGATATGCTATGCTGCGCTATGCTATGCTATGATATGATATGCCATGCTGCGCTGTGCTATGCTATGCTATGCTATGATATGATGTGTTATGTTAAGCTGCGCTATGTTATGCTATGATATGCTATGCTATGTTATGCTATGCTATGCTATGCTGCGCTGTGATATGCTGTACTGTGCGGTGCTGCGCTATGCTATGCTATGCCATGCTGCGCTATGCTATGCTATACTGGGCTATGCTATGATATGCGGTGCTGCGCTATGCTATGCTACGCTATGCTATGCTATGATATGATGTGCTCTGCTATGCTAAAGTTCAGCGAAGCTAAGGTGAAGGTAAGCTAAGCTAAGATAAACCTGAGCTAAGATAAGCAAAGATGAAATAAGCCGAGCTAAGATGAGATAAGCAACGCAAAGCTAAAGGGAACGTCGCTGGGGGAACCGCGGGGCGGATCCTGGGGGAACCGGCCGGGGCGGTTTACACAGTCCGGCCCCTTTAAGCTCAGAGAGTAAGAACCCTTCTAGGCAGAGCCTAGGTAGGGAACAACCAACTATGCTATGCTATGCTGTGCTATGCTGCGCGGTGCTATGCTGTGCTGTGCTGTGCTGCGCTATGCTAATTATGTTATGTTCTGCTATGCTGCGCTATGCTGTGCTATGCTGGGCTTTGCTATGATATGCTGTGCTGCGCTGTGCTGTGCTACGCTCTGCTATGCTATGCCGTGCTCTGCTATGCTAAAGCTCGGCGAAGCTAAGATGAAGGTAAGCTAAGCTAAGACAAACCTGAGCTAAGATGAAGCTAAGGTAATCTAAGATGAAATAAGCCGAGCTAAGATGAGATAAGCAACGCAAAGCTAAGGGAACGTCACTGGGGGAACCGCGGGGCGGATCCTGGGGGAACCGCCCGGGGCGTTTTACACTGCCCGGCCCCTTTAAGCTCAGAGAGTAAGAACCCTTCTAGGCAGAGCCTAGGCAGGGAAAAATGAGGCTGCTCCGTCAGAACATGTATCCTTGCACGGCGGGTTCGTGTCGTGCCGACCCTGGCGCTGGTTGCTCACGCCGCGGGGATCTTCCCACCTTGACCCGATCGGACGTTTCCGAAACGTCAGGGCGGTCAGCGTCGACCGCTTCTGGGTCGCCCGCGGCGCTCCACGTCGAACGCTGGCGGCGGGGTCGCCGTCGGTCGACACGACGCGAACCTACCCGCCAGTGAGGTCAGGGGAACGAACAATGACATAAACATAAAAACTCTGAAGTCCGCGCGGATTTCTCGGATCGGCGCTGGACCCCCCTCCCTGGCGCGCGGAGCGCGCCAGGGGCGGCGCCGGAGGCACCGCTGGGGGGCCGCGCGGAGCGCCAAAAGGGTATGTTTATGGCGTTCTTTCTTCTGCGACTCGAGCTCCACGTAGAGGCATGCCGGGATGCTGCAGGCAGGCGTGGACAAGGGGGTAGCGGGAGGGGGGAGGGCTTCTTAGAAGGAGGCTGCTTCTTTTAGAAGACGCTGGCCTTGCGTCTGTAGATCAGGCCCGCGCCTTCTGAGAAGCAGGGGTGCTGCTAAGAAGCCCTCCCCCCTCCCCCCCATATTCGGGAGCGGCCAAGAGGGGGGTGTCCAAGAGGGGGGGGTGCAAATCATGACCGTCGGCATGTGCGCGGCCCAGCGGGGGGGCCTGGGACGTAATAAAATCAGAAGAGGCGCCATGAGATCTGGGGAAATATCATGGCCCGCGCCATGATATCCACCCCCCCCTAGTCATCACCCCCCTCTTTTCCGCCCCCGACATATCCCCCCTCTGCGCGTGGCTGCTGCAGGCAGACGTGGACCGGGCACGCCCGCCCGCTCCAGAGGCGGCGACGAGCCGCAGGCGGGGAGCGCGAGGCGCGCAGCCGCGCGGAGCGGCGAGGGGCGCGCTCCCGAGGAGCGGCGAGGCGGCTGTGGCGGCATGCTCTCGGCGGTGCGGCGCGCTGGGGGCTCTACGCCAGGACAGCGCTGGCTGAGCGGGCTGGAGCCGTCGAGGGCGCGACGACTCCTGCCCGCCCTCGGCTCGCGCCGGAGCGGCCGCGAGGTGCCCCAGAGTGCCCCTGGGCTGCTCTGGATTTGCCTGGGCTCGCCTGGACTCCTCACCTCTATTGATTTCTGCGTGGACCCTGACGTTGGATGCTCGCTCTGGGGACCTTCCTGGAGCCACTCGCTCCACTCGTTCTGGGGTCCCCGAAACGAGCATCGAACTGACGTGTCCGGCTCCCAGACGTGCGACGTCATGATCTCTTAGATACGGGGTCCCCGGAAGTTCCGACCCTTTGCCGAGGACCGGTTTCTCCTCCCGAGTCGCTTTGTTGGCGGCCCCGAGGCCCAGCGAGGGCACCCCGAGGCCGCAGATGGCCAGAAGCCGCCCGACGCGGTCATGTCTGGGCTTGCCGAGCAGGGACCAGCCGTCCCGGCATTCCTATAGTCATACCACGAAATGTGCTTAGAACCCAAGGATGTTCTGATAACCAAAACACTGTTCTTAGAACGTAAACCCAAGGTGGTAAAACAAGACAGACTCCGCCAGACATGTTCTAAGAACCGTTCGTGGAAACCACAAAAGGTTCTCAGAAGATTGTTTGGTAGGGCTATAGGCGAGCCAGGACGCTTCGCCGCTGCTTGAGCTTGATCCCCAAGAGTCGATTGGTGAAAAGTCATCAAAGGCTTAGGGCCTCAGGGACTGAGGGTGACGGGGCGGCCAGCGGTGCGCGGCGACGCCCCCCCTCCCGGCCCCCAGGCAACGGCCTGCCCCGGCTCGCCTCGCATCGTCGTCGCGTCGTCGTCCGTCGTCGTTGTCCGTCGTCGTCCGTCGCCCGTCGTCGGTCGTCGTCGTCGACCTCCTCGTCGTCGTCCGCCGCCGCCGCCGTCACTGCAACCCTCTCGGTCCTGGCTTCTGGCGTCGCGCGTCCGTCGTCGCTGTCCGTCGTCGTCGTCGTCCGTCGTCCGTCGTCGGTCGTCGGTCGTCGTCCTCCTCGTCGTCGTCCGCCGCCGCCGCCGTCGCCGCAGCCCTCTCGGTCCTGGCTTCGGGGTCCGCCCTGCAGTCCAGCAGAAGCCGCACGACCGAGCGCAGGGCATCCTCGCCGAGCTCCTTTGGCGAGCGGGCGAGTGACAGAGAGCGCGAAAGGAAGTCGGAGGCGGCCGGGAAGTCTGCGCTGGAGGGGCCCCGAGGAAAAGCCGGTCCGAGGAAATCAGTCCCCCGACCCCTCCAAGGGTCCAAGCGCACAAGCTTCTCGAGCTGCGCCTGCGCCCAGCCGTGGCGACGAGAAGCCCCCAGCAAGTCCAAAGAGGACGAAAACGGCTCCCTCCCCACCCGTTCTGCTGGCCAGAGCTAGCGCTGGGGGGCCACATCAGACCCCCAGCCGACTCCAAGGAGGGTGCAGCCACGGGGGGGGCGCGGGCCAGGCCAGCGCAGGCAAAGCTGGTCGGGCCACGGGCCACGGGCCACGGGCCGTGGCTGCCCTTGCCCTGGCCTCGCCCTGCTGCGCGACAGAGGGAGCCCCGCGCATCAGGCCAGGGCTGCCCTCCAAGGTCGAGCCGGTCGGGCCGTGGCTGCCGTCGCCCGGGCCTCGCCCAGCCCGCGGGGCGCGCCCCGCACTCCCGCCTATGGCCTCTGCAGCCCTGCCGCGCCCTGCTCGCAGTGTGGCCATCAGCGCTGCCCAGCGGCACCGCACTCGGGTGGAGTGCGCGGGCGCGGCACTGCTGAGATCCTGCGTCGCCAGCCCAGGGCCTGGGCCTCCCTGGCTTCCCCCCCCCCCTCTCCCCGCGCACATGTCGGGCACGCGTCAACATGGAGTACGGAGCCGTGGCTCTGGAGCGTTGGCGGCGGAGCGTGCCGATGCTGCACGGAAGCGGGACCTGTCGCTAATCCACGCGGCTTGAAATCTATGGCCCCGCTTCCTCCACCATGGTCCCCAGACCCCCGCCAGTATCCTGCGAATTGTGCATCTACTCGATCTGCATACTGCTCTCCTCTCCCCCGACGATGACCGGGGAGCAGCCCGCCACCACCTCCGCGTACGGCTTCTCCCTGTGGTCATTCCTATGGTGTTTCCATAGAAATGTTTCCGGTGTCTCAAAGTGATGCCGCCGCTGGAGCCTTGGCCACATTCTAGCATCGGCGCTTTGCCCTCGTCGTTCAGAATGGCGCGATCACCCCAGCACGGACCACGTTTCTGCATCCGACTGCTTCCTCGTTATTGCTGCATCCCTCGTTTCCCCTCATCCGCCTCCCCTGGCCCGCCGACTCCTCCAGCTCCTTACACTACAAGTCCCGCTGCTACTGTTCGTCGTCGTCCTCCTCCACCTCCGCCTCCTCCTCCTCCTCATCCTCCTCCTATGTACACAGCTCCCCTTTTACGACTGTCATTCCAAGGGAGTTCCAGGTCATTTATGGGACGCATACGCACATTGAGAAAGAGAATCAGCGCGAAGGGAAGGCATGGGAGGGAGGGTTAAGATGTTAGATATGGCGCGAGAGCGCCCAGCTTGCCCTCCCCCCATCTGCCTCTCTCGTTTCCCGTCCCCCCAATTCGCAGTCCTCTTCTCCCCGTCTCTCCCCTCCCTTGCCCATTCGACCTCCGCCCTTCCCCCCACTAAACCCCTCCCCGATCCTCATTCTGCGCCCTCTCCCGCCCCTCGTCCTCCCGCTCTCCGTTCCCCTCCTCCCCCTCCCCCCCCCTTCGTCCTTCTCCCCTTCCGAACGCTTTTGTCCTCATCCTGCTCCTACTTCTGCTTACTCCTGCTCCTCGTCCCCCATATTTGTCGTCATCCTCCTCCTGATCGTCCTTCCTCTCACCATCCGCATCCTCCTCCGCCCATCCTTCTCCTCCTCCCCACCTCCTGTCCTCATCCCCGTCCTGTTTCTCGTCATCATCATTCGCTCTTTTCCCCTCTTCCCCAATCCTGCCCCTCCCCTCCTCCTCCCTTCCTCCCCCTCCTCTCCTCCTTCTCCTCCTCCCTCTCCTCCTCCTCCTCCTCCTCCTCCTCCTCCTCCTCCTCCTCCTCCTCCTCCCGTCCTCTCCTTCCCCCATCTCTACGACGACGACGACGACGACGACGACGACGACGGCGGCGGCTTCCGAGATGGCCACGTGGTGCAGCGGCGCGTCACCGTCCAGATCCTGGGGGACAAAAACATTCCGATACCGCAATTTACTCCCTGGACCACTCCTGGGGTGCGCTGTGACCAGAATTTCAAAGCAAGTCCGAAGAGGGACCCAAGAAACCAAAAACAAGGGAAGGGCATCGGGACCAGTATGCTCGCCAACGCCTCAAAGAAAGCTCGGAATCGTTAACCAGAACGGACCAGATCTGGCCAGTGTTTCGTCCTTGATCCATGTATGAAGTCCCCAGGGCCCCCAAAACGGCCTCCAGACCCCAAAGACACCAGCAACAACGACAACAACTACAACAATCATTAAAAGACTGTTCGTTTCTACCGGCCCGCGTGTCATTCACTATGCATATCCCAAACCCTGGATACCCGCCCTCTTCGTCTTCGATCGTACCCCCCTTGGGGGATATACTCCTTCCTGGCCACGTGTAATTGGAGAAGCCCCTAAAGAGGAAAACGAAAGGGAAAAGACAAATCGGGAGGACGAGGGGATCGGAGGAAAGGAGGTATTAGAGGGGCCGGAGGGGCGACGATGATCTGTGCCGTGAGTTGCGATTCAGCTTGCGCCATGGCTTGCGCCAGCCATTCCAACACAGGTTAACAAAGGCTTCGCCATGGGTCGCGCCATAAACAGCGCCATGTAACACCTCTGGTGCTGCTCGGCGAGGTGTTGGAGGCGAATGTGGTGCCCGATTTCTGAGTGAACTGCGAAAAAAGTTGCAGGCGAGAACGCAATTCCTGAAAAGGGGGTGTCTGGCGGGAGCGGGGGTCTAGACTTTAGCGCAAGGAAATCTTAAGCGGGAGCGCCATTCTTGAGTAAACTGTGAGGAAGCCTCAGACGGGAGGGGGGTCCTTGACTACATTGCGAGGATGTCACAGGCGGGAGCGCCGATCCTGAGAAAATTGGAAGGAAGTCTCAGGCGGGAGTGGGGGTCCTGAGTAAAGTTGAAGGAAGTCTCAGGCGGGAGCCGTTGTTGTTGTAGTCCGGGGGAGCAACAACGCAGTTTGACCCAGACTAAATTGTGAGGAAGTCTCAAGCGGGAGCGCCGTTCCTTCGTAAAATGGAAGGAAGTCTCAGACGGGAGGGGGGGGTCCTGAGTAAATTGGGAGGAATTCTCAAGCGGGAGCCGTTGCTGTTGTAGTCCGGGGGGCCAGGGGCCCAGTTTGGCCAGGAAGACTTTCCCTGTCAAAAAAAACAGGGTGCGAGCGTCGAGGGGCACACTTTGACTGAGAAAAAACAAGATGCACCGGTGAGGGGGGATCAACAATATTTTTTTTGCAGAAATGAGAAATCAACACCATCTCCAAATATACAACATCTTCAGCAGACCATGGCCCGATGCACTTACGCGGCCCGGGGGGGAACGCATTGCTTTAAGAGAAGGGGCATTGAAATCCGGGAAGATCTCCATGCACTGGCCATGATATGCACACACACGCAGTCCCCACCCTCCTCTTGGCCGCCCCCGATCCACGGGCCCGCAGAGCCCGACTCCGACGAAGAACAGAAACGTCGTACGCTTATGTCGGGCATGTCCTCCTACAGGCATATGTTGGAAGGAAAGCAAGAAATAGTCTAACACATGTTCAAAAATACCCCCCAGTATATCGGGGGCACGCAAACATGGATTAGCGATCCATGGATTTGGCGCGCAGTCGCCAAATCCATGGATCGGGGGAGGTGCCCAACCCAGAAATGCGGCCGGTGCCGCCTCGCTCGGCGGCAGAAATCCGCGATTTCCCATGGAAACGGGACCGGCCGCTAATCCACGCCCCCCGGATCCATGCTTGCGATCGCCTGGGTATAAAAATTAAACCATGTGTGGAGATCCCTCCCGTAGAGGGCCGTGCCCGACTTCACGGCACAGCACTCCTGCTATGAGGAAGGCGTGCGCTCCCTCCCCCGCGGGCCCCAGGCCCAAAGGCCTCCCGACGCTCCCTGACACCCGAGGACCCCGCAGCCGCTCGGACGTCCGCCGCCCCCCCCGTGGCCTTTTGCTGTCCGGCTTCGCGCGTGCAGGCCATTTGCTCTGCCCCGCGCGGCTCGTGTTGCACTTGTTCGCATCTGTTTGCCGCGTGTGTTGCTCCTGGCCCTCCCGTCTCCCTCGCGCGTGCAATCTGGTGTTTTGCCGCACGGGGATCCAAGACTCCGCGTGCATTGCTGTCAAAACACAGTTGTTTTCAAACCATACGCGAAACAGTGCCAAAGTGTTGCACTTCTTCGCGTAGGTTTGTCGCGTGGATGCCTCTTGCTCCTCCCTTCTCCTTCGGTCGCTGCACGTCTCTAGCTGCTCTAGCTGCAGTGCGATCTGGTCACGGTGCCGGCTGTTGCCTGCGAGTTGTCTCTGATGGTCCGCGGTGGCCCCCGCCGCGAAA
The DNA here is from genome assembly GCA_963575745.1 of Prorocentrum cordatum. Classification (NCBI taxonomy): domain Eukaryota; class Dinophyceae; order Prorocentrales; family Prorocentraceae; genus Prorocentrum; species Prorocentrum cordatum. The sequence goes on from CAUYUJ010000547.1 coordinate 651,428, forward strand.
AGACGCACGCGTCCGAGCGACGCCAAGGGACTGGCATCTCATCCTAAGTCGGTGCTTGACGGCCCCCCGAGGCCCGAATCCAGCACGCGGGTGTGGCCGGAGACGAAGAGAGATACCGACTCGATGTGTTCGCGAGTCGGCCACACGCAAGAGTGACCCCAGGCAAGCGTGACCTCTGGTGTGCGGCTTCCGAGGTCCGCTGGGAGGCCGAAAGGTCAGGTGCGCAGGCCGCCCCGCTGTCCCATGTCGCCCTCGGCAAAGATCTCGGCGACCAGGGGGGGCCCCACGGGGCCCGCACCAGAGCTCACTCTGGCGAAAGGTCACTCCAACATGTCGCTTTTCGGCGCTAGTTCAGCGCTCTTCGGCGCCATTGGGCGCTACTGCGCGCCCTTCCACGCTACTCGGTGCTACTGAGCGCTCTTCGCTCACATGCACGCAATCCGAGACGAGCGAAACCCTCCGTGACGTTCGATCTAAAAACATCGATCCTCGAGGTCGGATGCCGAGCTGTAGCCGAGACGGCGGCGCCTCGCCCTCCGCGCGCTCCTCCGAGAAGGCCCGCCCGAGAAACCTCCTCTTCGCTTGGAAAGAATCTCGTGCACTCCCCCTCCTCCTCCTCCTCCTCCTCCTCCTCCTCCTCCTCCTCCTCCTCCTCCTCCTCCTCCTCCTCCCTTCGTTACCGAGGCCTGGACGCCCGAGGTTGGCTGCCGCGCTCCCGCACGTTGGCCGCCGCCGCGTCCCGGCCCAGCAGCGCCGCCAGCAGCCGCGCGTGCCCCCCCGCCGCTGCCGCGTGCGCGGGCGTGTAGCCGCTCGGCGCCCCGGGGTCGGCCCGGTCGCCCGCGGGAGCTCGGGGGGGCTCAGGGGGAGGAACAGCAGGGGAGAGATACAGTGGCGGGCTTGTTTTCCACCGCCACCACCACAAGTAGGAGGGGGAGGGGGTCCTCCTCCTCCTCCTCCGCCGCCTCCCCTCCTCCTCCTCCTCCCCCTCCTCCTCCTCCTCCCCCTCCTCCTCCTCCTCCTCCTCCCCCTCCTCCTCCTCCTCCTCCTCCTCCTCCTCCGCCTCCTCCCTCTGAGAGTACCTATCGATCGGAAGAAGTAGGTAAGAACATGAAGAAAGAAGGCGTTGAAGATAGATTGGGCTTCCGCCCGCCCCCTGAGGACGGAAAAGGCGAAGCCACTCGATACTTGAAGCAGGAAGGCGCTTAGAGTAGATTGGAACCTGGGATTCCAAGAATACCTACTTTCGACGACCAAAGGGTAAGGATGCGCGATACAGTCGAGTTTGATTGGCAGGTCGACCCTGCCAAATTTCGGGTACCCTCGTGTATCCTGTGTCCCGCGACCCATGCCCTCTGCATTCCTGTGGCAGCGCGGCCCTCGGTAGGGTCTTGGCTCCTCCCGCGGCGCCCTCTCCCAATCGAGCTCTCGACGGCGAGGACGCCGGGCTGGCCCTCGAGTAGTCAAGGAGGCGAACCGGGGGGGCAAGGATGCGGGGGCACGCCTGGGACGCCGCTCGTCCTTGCCCATCGGTTTCGCTCGTGCTGGGCCAGGGGGGGGGGGAGACATCGAGCTGGAATCGGCGACGCGTCGGTTCGGGGCTCGAGCTCGTCTTCCGTGCTCGTCGGTTCTCGCCGATTCTCCCGCCTCGCAACCAGCTTCGAACTCATCCACGTCCCTGGGATCGGCAAGCCACAAGGCGACGACAAGCTCAGGGATGCGTCTTCAAAAACGGAGGTGATCCTTCAGAACGGCATCGAGGTAAGGTGATGCCCATCACAGGGATAGGGGCAGCAACAAGGGGCAGTGGGGGGAGGCATCGAGCTAGAAGCGGCGACACATCGGTTCGAGGTTCGAATGGTGTTTGCGTCTTCGTCGGGGGGGGGACATCGAGCTGGCAGCGGCGATGCATCGGTTCGAGGTTCGAGTTGTTTGTGCGATTTTCGTCAGGGGGAGACATCGAGCTGGAAGCGGCGATGCATCGGTTCGAGGTTCGAGTTGTTCTTGCGCTTTCGTCGGTTCTCGTCGGTTTTCCAGCCTTCCAACGGCTGCGCCTCGCCGAGAGCGTTCTGGGGGTGCCCGCGTCATCCCGAGCGGCCCTAGGGACCAGAGCCATGGTCCGAAAGCCAGCGGGGACAGTGATGGGCTCAGGGGGGAGTGCACCAACACCCAATCGCCCATGCATCGACGAAGGGGGCCTGTTACAGTAGGCACATGCGAGCAGAAATCTTAAGATACGAACTCTGAGAACACAGCTTCACCGACCCTGAGCTTTGCAGGGTGCCCCAGAGCTCTGCGGGCCCGTCGAGCAAGCAAACAAGCCAAAACCATGCATCTGGAAGGACGCGTCGGCAGACTCGAGGTTGCGCCGTTGGCAACCGCGTGAAACAAGTAGGGTATATGTTGGGAAGATATGGCAGCAGAAGGAAAAGGATGAGAAGGAGGTGAACAGAAGAGGACGATTTCTTATTTGGCATGCCTACTTTTGCCCACCCCGCCAAGGAGCGTCCGGTTCCGCCATCTTGGGCCTGTCGCCGATATGTCGGCAATGCATCGCCGATTCGAGCTCGACGTTTTCCAACTGAACTGGCCCCCCCCTGTCGTTCCACCTCATCTAGGGGAGGGACGCTCATCTGGAAGAGAACTGGGGACCCAGACATCTGGCGGATTGGTCGTTTGAATCGCGGCGTTTTTGCTCTCGATGGACCTGGCACACTCAGCCATGAACCCAGAACGATAGAAACTACCCCCAGGGATATGTTTGGAGGAGGATGGAGGGGGGACCCCGAGGGACTGCGAGGGACGGCGGGCCCTTCGATGTGGCCCCGTGCACGCAGGCAGTCGGCGAGGCCCTGTGCTGCCCCCCTCCTCCAGAACGGTGTCAGCTCGGTGGAGGACGAGGAGGTGGACATCCTAGGAGGAGGAGGATGAAGGATTGGAGCTTCGGACGCTCTGCCCTTGCCTTGGGCCTCCAGGGAGACCTTCCGAAATCCTCCGAGAGGCCTTGCGGAGGTCTCTGGGGAGGCCTCTGCGGACCAGGGGCTGGTGGCGCGCACGAGGGGGTGAAAGGAGGGAAGAGGGCTTTTCAGAAGAAGGCTGCTTCTCAGAAGGCACCGGCCCTGCATCTTACAGACTGACCATGCATCTACTGACCAGGCCCGCGCCTTCTGAGAAGCAGGGGTGCTTCTACTAGAAGCCCTTCCCCCCTGCCCCCCCCCCTGCGCGCGTGGCTGAGGGGCCGAGGACCCAGACATGCGTCGTCCTGATTTCTTCCATTCGCGGCCCTGGAAGTCCCGACCCTTTCCCTGTAGCTGAATCGTTCTTGTGGACGGCCCCGGGGCCTGGCGAGGGCTCCCAAGAGCCGAAAAGAGCGAAAAAGCTCCCGTCGTGATTTCTTCAGGACTCGAGGGGGCTCTCGAGAGACGGACCCCCCAGGGCCGCACGAGGACGGCCCAGAGCCGGCCGGCGTGGGCCGCTCCTGTGCCCCCAGAGGCCCGCCTGGCCCAGGCTGCTCCCCGACCCAGCCGACCCCGGCACCTCGTCTGGCGACGTCGGGGACAGCCCCTGCTCGGCGACGCCGAAGGATGTGGCTGCGGAGGGTGCGGCTTGCAGCCGGCACCCCGGGGGGCATCCTGGGGGGCGGGCGGGGAACTAGATGGAGCCCGCCGCCGCGCTCCGAGGAGGCCCGACGCGGACAGCGTCGTGCCCCCCCAGGCCCCAGCGACGCCGGTCGCAAACCACACCCCGGCGTAACCGTACCCTTTGTATAGTCGCCGACCTGTGTCCGCATCAGGTCCTCGACCCGGCCGACGTCCCCATCGCCCGCGGCCGTCCAGATGTTGGCCGTCGCGGCGGCTCTGCCTCCCGGGCGCGGCTCCTTGTCTGGGGACAGCATGCAGGAGCGGTTTGGGGGCCCTGGCCGCAGACTGCTTGGGCCAAAACAGCTGCGGACGCCCCCTCCGCTCCACCGTTCACGCCCCTGCCCCCCTGTCCTCCAACATCCTACATCCTACTTCTATGCCGTGGGAGGGTCCTCCCTCCTCATCCTCCTGCTCCTGCTGCCTCGACCTCCACGTCCTCCTTCTCCTGCCCGCATGGCGAGGGAGCGGTTTTCGAGCAGATGCGTCATCCCTCTCCCTCCTCCCTACTCATCCTCCTCCCCCGATCCTCCTCCTCCTCCTCCTCCTCCTCCTCCTCCTCCTCATCATCATCATCAGCAGCAGCAGCAGCAGCAGCATCAGCATCAGCATCAGCATCAGCAACAGCATCATCATCATCATCATCATCATCGTCAGCAGCAGCATCATCATCATCAGCATCATCATCAGCAGCAGCATCATCATCACCATCGTCATCCTCATCCTCATCCTCATCCTTCTCAGCATCATCATCCTAATCATCAGCAGCAGCAGCAACAGCAGCATCATCCTCATTCGCATCCTCATCCTCATCCTCATCATCGTCATCTTTCTCCTCCTTCCCCTCCCACCTCTCCTCCTTCCCCTCATGCCTTGCGTCCGCCCCTTGCAACTCCTCTTTCCTCTCCCCCTCCTCCTTCTCCTGTCTCTCCTGTCTCTC
>CAUYUJ010000548.1:0-12500 GCA_963575745.1 Prorocentrum cordatum
TCGTAATAAAGGGAGGGGTGTCTCATTTCGGGGGGGGTCTCTTCCAGGCTATCTTGGAGGGCCTTGGGGGGTCTGGGGACAATGTTCTGGAGGGTTCTCTCCCACGGGGGAGGTCTGAAATGGCTTGTCTTGGAGGGTCCAACCCCCTCCCTTTTATTACGAAATCTGGAGTAGATAAGGCCCGCGCCTTCTAAGAACCAAGGGGTGCTTCTAAGAAGCCCTCCCCCCCTCCCCCCAACCCCCCTCTGCGCGTGGCTGCACCGGCCTGGGGCCCCCAGGGTCGGCCCAGCAGGGGCCGGTCGGGCGGGCGGCCCGCGTCTCCCATCTCGGCGGCGAGCCCCACGACGACGACGACGACGACGACGACGACGACGACGACGACGACGACGACGACGACGACGAGGAAGGTTTCACTTCTTCTCTGCGGCGAGCCCAGGGGGGGGAGTGAGAAGGGGCGGGCGTCCTCAGAAGGCTCGGAAGGCCCCGTGCCGTCTGAGGAGTTTCCTGGGCCTTGCCCGAAGACGCAGGAAACCTTTTCAAAGGCGCGAGGGCTTCTGAGAAGTCCCGCAGCCTTCTGAGAAGGCCTTCTCCTTCTCACTTCCCCCCCTCGCTCGCCGCCGACCAACAGCATGGCGCCAGATTCTGCGGCAACTCATGGGAGCCTCCCGTACCATCTCGCTTGCTCCTGCGAATCGACCTCACCGACGCTGACCGACACTGGCTCGGCGCTGTCTCATTGCTCACCCAGCGCTGCGGGGGGTGGGGTGACTTTGCGGGGGGTTTTCAACGCCCCGTCGCGTCCAGCCGACAGGGGATACCGCATAGCCTGTTTAGCTATGGCAGAGACGGAGTAAGTACATAATTCGAGTAATCATGCTTCTCCGATGTCTCGATAAAAAAAAAACAAAAAAAACGCTGATCGACGCTGAGGCGCTCCAAATCCGGGACTGCGAGGGCATGCAGAGGGCCCCACGACTTGCCGCCGAAGCCGGAGACTCCGTCGGCGCTCCCCTCCCCCCCCCCCTCGGGCCAGCGGCCTCGGCGGCCCCGGCCGAGACGGCCCAGTTGGCCCAGAACTTGTTGGTGCCCTTCGGCCCTGCCACCTCGGTGTGCGCAGGCTGGATGAAGTGCCCGGACATGTGGGGGAAAACCTCGGGAGATAATACGACACGGTATGGCGCGTTCACGCCGCTGGAGCGTCGGCGCTGGGTTCTCGGACCGCGTGGATCGGTCAGCCATGAATAACTTCGCGACGGCGCAGACCTTTCGATATCGGTTGATTCTGGGCCACTGGCGGCGCTGGACCTCACACGCCCGCGCTGAGGTCGCCGCCTCGTCCGGAGCGGCCCGAACCTGCTGTGGGCACCTCCAAGTGCGAGAACGTGGACAGAGCTGCCAAACACGCTCGATGGGAAACGACGGCAGCCGAAGACATGTACGGAGGATACCTCCTCCTCCTCCTCCTCCTCCTCCTCCTTCCTCCCCTCCTCCTCCTCCTCCTCCTCCTCCTCCTCCTCATCCTCCTCCTCCTCCTCCTCGCTCCTCCTCCTCTCCTCCTCCTCCTCCTCCTCCCTCCCTCCTCTCCTCCTCCTCCTCCTCCTCCTCCTCCTCCTCCTCCTCCTCCTCCTCCTCCTCCTCCTCCTCCTCCTCCCCTGCCTTCCTACCGCTTTCTCAGGACCCAGGTGGGCACCAGGAGGGGGGGGCGAGCCAGTGCAGAAAGCCCCGCGAGGCCCCGAAACGCACGCTGGAGGCCCCGAGAGAATCCCCAGGCGGGCCGAAAGCAAGCCCCAGGCTGCAACGCGCAGCTGAATTGCCCCAGGGAGAATCCCAATGAGCGGATCAGGTGTAAAATGTAGAGGCGCCGCGCTGGTGGTGGTGGTGCGGCAGGCCAAGGGTTTAGTCAATGCTCTCTACTCCCTGCTCTCTTCACTGTGCGTTCTTCCCTCTGTCCTCGAGTACCCGTTCTCTACTGTCAGTTCTCTACTTTTTCGTCGACCCTTCCCCTAGACTTACGTACGCCGATCCGGCGTGTGAGTTTCAGGGAGCCCAAGCTACAGCCTACAGCCTGAGCTTCAGTCGGCTACACGTAAGAGTGACCCTGGGTAAGAGTGACCTTTGGTGCGCGGCTTTCTGGGGGCCAGGGGGGGGGGGACAAACCTGGGCGCGCAAGCCGCTGCTCCTGCTTCGTTTTCAGCCATCTGGAGACCCATCTGTGCCCGCACCAAAGGTCACTCCGGCGAAAGGTCACTCTTACGTCGATTCAGCTCTGCTGGGTGGGGGGGCCGGGGGGGGCTCTGCTGGGGAAGGGGGCGGGGGGGGAGGGCCTCCTCCGCCTGTGCTCCGCTTCGCGGGCGGGGCTAGGCCATGTAAAGGTCCGCCAAATTCCCACCCCGGGGGGCCAGAGAGCCCAAGATGCCCTGACCTTCCAGAGAGCAATTTTTCTAGCACTGGAGGACTAAAAAACCTAAAAAACTAAACGAAACAGCCTAAAACCAAGACGTAGAAAAGCTCTGGGATAGGTTTTTAAGTCGGGTGCTATTTTTAGGCCCTCCTGGAAGGTCAGGGTGGCCGCCTGATATTTCCCAGACGGCTCAGGATGTACCGAAGATGGCCCAGGACGCCCTGCAGAAGAAGCCCGAAGAGGCCCAAATCATTGCTTTCCGAATTGCTCTTGACGGATTTGGACGCTTCATTCTTGTCGGCCTTCCGACGGCCCCAGAGGCCCCCAAGATCGCCCCAGAGGCCTCCAAGATGGCCCATATGAAGGCCCAAGAGGCTCCTAAGACGGCCGCGAGGGGTCCGGGGACGGCACCGCAGGCCCCCAAGACGGCCAAGGCAGCCTCGAAGACGTCCCGGAAGCGCCCCCAAAGCGCTCCCCAACGGCACAGCGAGGCGCCCAAGACGGCTTCCGACAGCGTCCGACTGGCCAGGAACGCCCTGAGACAGCCAAAAAGGCTTCCAAGAAGCCCCCTCGAGGCTCAAAGACCTCCTCAAGAGGCCTCCACCTACGATGGTCCCAAGAGGGCCCCAAGACGGCCCCAAGAGCCTCCGAGCGAACCCGAGCAGCATCGGGAGCGCCCCGGATCGGCGGCACTGGCTGGAAGCCACTACAATATCGTATCCACCCTCTACGTTCCACGTTCAACTCTCGACCCTCTTTCTACTCTCGCCTCTCCACTCTTTGCTCTCTACTCTACGCTTTCTGTAGCTCTACACTCTGCACGCTGCTCCATGTTCACGACTCTATACTCTGAAATGTATATTGTATGCTACATGTTCGCTGTGTTGTTACTTCTCTATGTCTCTCTCTCTCTCTCTCTCGTTGTCTCTCTCTCTCTCTCTCTCTCGATCTATCTCTCTCACATATATATATATACATATGTGTACCCATATATCTCTCTTTTGCTACATAGATATGTTTGTATGTATGCCTGTCTGTATGCATGTATGTATGTAAACGAATGAATGAATGAATGAATGAATGAATGAATGAATGAATGAATGAATGAATGAATGAATGATAGAATGTACATATGTATAGACACATACACATATAATTACACATACGGATACATACACATATACATACACATATATATATATGATACCAGGAAAACAATCCTAACATTGTTGGGGCTATAGGGCTTTAGGGCTATAGGGTCATGGGGCTATAGGGCTATGGGGCTATAGGGCTATGGGGATATGGGACTATAGGGATATAAGGCTATCAGGCTATAGGGCTATAGGGCTATTGGGCTATTGGGCTATAGAGGGCTGTAGGGCTATCCGGCTAAAGAGTTCTTAGGGCTATGTATAGGTCTATAGGGCTATTAGGGCTATAGGGCTTTAGGGCTTTAGGGCTACAGGGCTACAGGGCTATAGGATTACAGGGCTATTAGGCCTATAGGGCTATAGGGCTATAAGGCTATAGGGCTATAGGGCTATAGGGCTATAGGGCTATAGGGCTATAGGGCTATCATGCTATAGGGCTATAGGGCTATAAGGTTATAGGGCTACAGGGCTATAGGGCTATTGGACTACAGGGCTATAGGGCAATAAGGCTATAGGGCTATAGGGTTATGGCTATAGGTCACCTGGGCACCCGGGCACCCGGGCACCAAGGCACCGGGGCACCCAAGCACCGGGGCACCCGGGCACCCCGGGGCACCCCCGGGCACCCCCGGCACCCCCGGGCACCCGGGCACCCGGGCACCCGGGCGGGCCACCGAAATCGGCGACGCACCTCCACCTAACCGTATGAATCCGCTAGGACTCCTACAGAGGCAAGCTCTGATTGGGGAATATAAGGACAGCACAACCCATTCCCGCCCCCAGCCAGGACCCCCACTCCCGATTCGGTGATCCAGGAGGTCCAGGCTGGACCTGGGGGCGGAAGCGAATTGTGTTGGCTTCATTTTACACATATATATATATATATATACATAAATATATATATATATATATGTATGTATTGCCTGTTTGTAGATGCGTATCTGCCACCATGCCTTGTGCACGCTGAGGCGAGGGAGAATGTCAAGGTCTGCCTGGCCGGGTCGCTGTGACTTTTTCGGGGCCCCGCCTCTGCCGGCATCCAGGCGCGTGCACCGCCCCCTCGTCACGAGGCCATGGGCCAGAACCCCTCGCAGGATACGACAGAGTCGCGCTCCCCCAAGGCCCAGATGCCTCCAAGACGGCCCAATATCACTCCAGGACGGGCCACGGTGGCCTCAAGGCGGCCCAAGATGGTTTCAAGACGGCGCAGGAGGCCGTCGAGGCGAGAGACCCGAGAGCCTTACCAATGAGGCCTCGAGAGGCAGAAACCATTGATATCCCTTGGGTTGTTCTATGTGTTTCGGAGTCTCGTATTTTCGAGCTTCCGTCGCCTCAAATCGACCCAAGAGACCACCAGGACTGCCCCAAGACGGCCCACGATGACCCCACGAGGGCCCCAAGGCGGGCCAAGAGGGCTCCGGGGCGGCCCAAGAGGCACCCAAGAATGTCCAAGAGGGCCCCAAGACGGCCTCAAAAAGGGCCCAAGAGGGTGAACACGAACCGACAATTCGAGCCTTCCGCCCCAAGAGGGCTCAGGAGACCCCGAGAGGGCCAAAAGAGGCGCCCAAGAGGGCCTGTGGAGGGCCCCGAGAGGCCAAAATCAATGATTGCCCTTAGCTTTCTCAATGTGTTGTGGGCTCTCGCCTTTTCGAGCTTCCGGCGCTTCCAGACGGCCCAAGAAGCCCCCGAGACTCCCCCGAGACGGCTCGAGAGGCCCCCAAGAGATCTCCCAGAGTGCCCCAGGAGGGCTCCAAGACGCCCCAAGAGGCGCCGAAGACTGCCCCGAGAAGGGCTCCAGAGTGGGAACACGAGCCCAGAATCCGAGCCTTCTGCCTTATAGGAGTCCCACAACAGGCCCCCTGCCTTCTGGAGAAGCTGCCACCCAAACTGCTGCGCTGGCACGGTAGCGGAATTGCTGGCGGCAGCTGGTTATATGTATTTAGATGTGTGTACATATATACACACACGCGGCGCAATTATATACGACGCCACCATACATGCATGCATGCATGCATACATACATACGTACGTACGTACATAAATAGATACATGCATGCATACATACATACCTACCTACCTACCTACATGCATGCATACATACATACATCCATCCATATATTACATACATTACATTACATTGCATTACATTGCATTACATTACACTACACTACACTACACTACCTTACATTACATTACATTACATTACATTACATTACATTACATTACATTACATTACATTACATTACATTACATTACATTACATTACATTGCATACATACAAACCGACCTACATACATACATTACATACATACATGCATACATACAAGCATACATGCATACATGCATACATGCATGTATGTATGCACACATACACATGCATGCATGCATGCATGCATGCATATCTGCATGAATATATACATGTATACATACATACATATATACATACATGCATACACACATTACATTGCATGCCATTACCTTACATTACATTACATTACATTACAGTACATTCGATTACATGCATACATACATACATACATGTGTATATATATATATATATATATACAGACGTTACGTACATCCATACAAACATGCATACATGCGTACATGCATACATGCATGCATGCATACATGCATACATACACATGCATGCATACATGCATGCATGTATGCATACCTACATACATACATACATACATACATACGTACGTACGTGCATACATACATGCTTACATATATACATACATACATACATGCATGCATGCATGCATACATACAGTGTATATATGTTTGTGTGCACGTACGCACGGTGAGGGCATTGGATAAGAAGCCATTGGATAAAGCATCCATGGTTTGGAAGCAGGTGTGACTCCAAATCAGATTTAACCATGAATATCACCGCCGCACTCCTCAGATAAGCAACCCTCCAGGGACCTCGCGGGCACATTGATTAACGAACACTCCCACCGTATGCGGATGCATCCCTCCTGTCCCTACTCTCTCTGGTCTCCACAACCTGAACTGTACAACCGTTCGCTATACTGCTTGCTGTACCTTTTGCTCTGTGGACCCCGGAACCTGGCCGCCCATAAGCACTGGCGGGAGACCTTCACCAAGCCCCAGAGTCGGATCCCGGGAACCCGGCCGTCCACACAAATCGGCAGCACTATTTCGCCGAACCCGCCCGGCGCTGGGAGTCCAAGACCCAGGGCCCAGGGGCCCGGCAGCCCAGCGGCCACACCGCAACCGGCGGCACGCTTGCGACAACTCCAGACGATGTCCGCGAGGATCTCTTCAGTGAGAGCGCTGGTTGGGGAAAAAACAGTGTGTTCAGCGTTTTGTGCTTCCCAGGATATCCTGGTGAACTGAGCTACTTCACCCGACCTCACCCGAGAAAACCCAATCAGCAGATTTCCTGGAATTCCCGCATGCACTCCACACCTATACCCTCAGTCTATCTCTCTCTCACTCTCTCTTTCTCTTTGTTGAACATCTTTCATACGCACATATAACCTCTGTTACTTGATATGCCCTCGGACCTTGCTCTGCACTCTTTTGTCCCAGACCTACTCTCATATATTTTGGGGGTTCGAATCAGTGATTGTGTCTCTCTCTCTCTCTCTCTCTCTATCTCTCTCTGTTCTCTCTCTCTCTCTCTGGCTCTGTCTCTCGTTCTCTCTCTCTCTGTCTCTTTCTCTACATGTATCTCTCTTTGTATCTCTCTATACCCAACTTCGCCCTGTGCTCTCTGATATACAATTCGACAACTTACCCTACCACGCTGACCTCACCATCCATCTTGACAGAGTATGTCTAACAGTGGTCGCAAATACTATCTCTCTTACTCTCTGATCAATCCCTCTGGTCAACTCTGCTCGCAACTCCCTGACCCTTGTACCCTTTACGATCAAAGACCCAGGCGCTTGGCCACAACCAAACATCTAGAACCCCACAACCTTACACTGCCAGGATCCCAAAAACGGGAACTGCGAAGCCAAAAACCCACCAAACCGTACTTGCCAAGAACCCCAGGATCGGGAACCAGGAACCCGGGAACCCAGCCGCCCATCGAACCCAGAACCTGGGAACCCAGCACTGCCGGGAACCCTGGAACTCAGAACCCGGGAACCCAGCAGACCTTAAACTGCCAGGAACCTCAGGAGAGACCCATGACAGGCCAAGAGACGGTCGCTGCTGCGGGGGGGGCTACTGGAAGTCTCTGTCAAATTTGGGCGATCTGCGGACCATCTGGTCAAACTGGGAGCCCAAGTGGGTCATCTGGGCGTAAGCTTCGGCCAACTTGCGGCCAACCAGGACCAACCCGGGCCGTCACTGCCCCCCTCCCTGCAGCCCCCTCCCTCGTCCCCTGCCCCTCCTAATTTGCGTTCTGCGTCCTTGCTACCCCAGTGACCAGTTTTAGCTTGAGTCGTTGTTTGACTGTCCCGAGGCCCGGCAAGGGCCCCCAGAGGCCGAAAATAGCAAAAAACCTCCTGTCGTGATTTTTTCACAGCGCGAGGGGGTCTGGGTCGGCATGCCGACCCAGACCCCCTCGCATGCGTGCGTCCGACTGGCCTCCATTTTCCGCCTCCTGCCTCCTCGCCGATCACTTTCTCGCCAGGGTCGGCGGCACTTGACGCGAGGCCCCTGCTGAGAAGCGCCCTCCCGAGACCGTGAAACGGACGGCCGGCCACGACACAGTGCACGCCCGTCGACCAAGAGATCATGGGAATATGAAGCCTGGGGTGTCGGAGCTCGGGCGCAGCAGAAACAGCTGGGGGCAGCACACACACACACACACACACACACACACACACACACACACACGCACGCACACACACACACACACACACACACACACACACACACACACACACGCACACACACACACGCAAACACACAAACACATACATACACACACAACAAACGAATCAAGCGAATCCCCAGCGGCCAGAGGGACAGCGGTCGAACCATGGAAATCCCACGCAAACAGGGGCAAGTCTCTAGAGCACGAGCACGAATCACGCAGTGAAAGCTGTATTTGTGAACAAACTGCTTCACAGCTGTCCCACAGTTGATGCGAAATGTGTGCACATACTTCTTGGGATGGCCCCTCCCTCGACACGTACCAGGTCTCGAAAACAATTCCCTGCGGTTTGCCGTGCCGCGCTCTTCAGTCCCAAGACGGCGCCAAGACGGCCCAAGACCGCCCACGCTGGCTGCGAGCAAGACGCCAGAGGTACTGACCCCAGACTGGTCAACACGCACACACCCACACAAACAAGGCCGCAAGATTGTCCTATGGGCCTCCTCGGTTTCCTCCTCATCATCTTTTTCCTCCTCTTCCTCCTCCTCCAGCTCCACCTCCTGCTCCTCCTTCGCCTCCTCCTCCTCCAGCTCCACCTCCTGCTCCTCCTCCTCCTCCTCCTCCTCCTCCTCCTCCAGCTCCACCTCCTGCTCCTCCTTCGCCTCCTCCCCCTCCTCCTCCTCCTCCTTCTCCTCCTCTTTCTCCTCCTCCTCCTAACCTCCTCCTGAGGGTTCCTATCGTCCCCTTGATCCATATCCTCGTCATCGTCATATTGCTCCTGGCTTTCCCGACATCGTACAATCATCAGTCCAATACTCTCTCCTCCGCATCTTCCTCGTCATGCTCTCCCTTGAGTCTCTCCCTGAAGTGTTATCATGTCTCTCTTCATCCTCATCCGCATGCTCCCCCTCTCCCACCCCCTCGTCTCCCCTCAATCCTCATTCACCACGCCCTTCCCACATCCTCCCCCGCATCTGCTCCTCGTCCTCCTCCACCCCTTTCGGACCAGGCTCGAGCGGCAGCCTGCTCGCGCGAATTGGGTGCATCGTCGCCCTGGCATCTCCAGAGGCAGCGCTGGCCCTGTCGAGCCGACGCGGCCCATCCTGCCGCACAGTCCGCGCAGCCGTAGCTCTAGACCTCCGGCGACCCGAGCCGTTTGAGGCGCCCGCGGATCTCGACCTCTCCCCTGGGACAGGCCCTTTCTGACCTCGAGCCGTTGTCTGGCCGCCCTGGGGCACGGGAACGGCCCCGCGGAGCCCCCGAAACGGACTGATTGCATGCCCTTGGGCACGATCCCTTGCTGTCTCGGTCGCAGGAGGGGTCTCCAGAGGCCTCCAGAGGTCACTGGAGGTCCCCAGAGCAGGACGAAATCGATGTAAATCAAACCAATATAAATCCGAAATCTCTGAGAATCAATATAATTCCGAAATATCCAAACAATATAACCAGGGTCGAGACAAAATCAGGGTCGAGCAATATCAATAAAATCCGAATATAACCAGGGTCGAGACAAAATCAAACCAATATAACTCCGAAATCTCTGAGAGAATCTGCGGGTTTGGAAGCTGTCTCGGGCGCCACGGCCGTTTCAGAGCGCTCCGGAACGCGCTGGAAAGCATTGGCTTCGACTACAGAAGCATTGACTTTGACTTCGACTCCTTCTCCTCTTCCTCCTCCTCCTCCTCGTTCTCCTCCTCCTCCTCCATCCTCCTCCTCCTCCTCCTCCATCCTCCTCCCTCCTCCTCCTCCATCCTCCTCCTCCATCCTCCTCCTCCATCCTCCTCTCCTCCTCCTCCTCCTCCTCCTCCTCCTCCTCCTCCTCCTCCTCCCCCTCCTCCTCCTCCTCCTCCTCCTCCTCCTCCTCCTCCGTCTGACAGAAGCATCGAGAGGCCTCTGGAGGCAGCCAGGGGCCCAACAAGGGCCGCGAAAATCCAGACACTCTCCGAGCCTCTCCGGAAGCATACCCGCCGGTCGCGAGGAAGTAGGCGAAAGCATGAAGCAGGAAGGCGGATGAAGCAGACTGGGCTCGGGCCCGCCCCAACAAAGAACGAGAAGACGCGAAACATGGACCTGGGAATCCAAGAATACCTGCTTTCAACGACGGGCGTGTGCCCTCCCCGGGGCCCTCGGCAAGAGCCTGGCCGTCCGGGGCGTCCGTGCCCACCGGGTCCAGGAGCGACGCCGACGCCGCGTGCGCGCCCAGCACCAGCCTCGGCAGCAGGCGCGACGAGGGGAGGGCCCCTCTCCCTGCTGCGGCCTCGGAGGAGAGCAGGGGGGGTCGAAGATCGAGCGATCTTGCACCAGGACTGGGCAGGCTCAATCATCCTTCCTCCCTCCCTGCCTCCATCCCTTGTCCCCTCCTGCTCTTCCTCCCCCTCCTCCTCCCCCTCCTCCCCCTCCTCCCTCCGTTGCTCCTCCCCCCTCTCCCCCTCTCTCCCTCTCTCCGTCCATCCTTCCTTCCTCCCTCCTTCCCTCCCTCTCTCCACATCTCCCCCCCCAAACGCCCGTGAGGTGTCTTGGCCTCCTCCGCGTAATATCATGTTGCGTTTCCCGCTTTCCAAACCGTCCATTGAGTTCCTCTGACCGTGTTGTCGAAATGAATCGCGTTCTCGACGCGATGCCATGCTATGCCGTGCTATGCCGTGCTATACCATGCATCGCGTACGCTCTCGGGATCATTGCCCTGTTCGACATCCGACTGTGCGAATAGAGAGATCTACGCAATGGTAGGGGATGTGAGGGAGGGATAGGACGTCAGATATGACGCTTGCGCACCTGGCTTGCCTCCCCATCCTCTCCATTCTCCCTGCTCCCTTCTCCTCCCTCCCTCCTCGTCCCTCCCTTCCTCTGCCCTTCCTCCCCCTCCTCCCTCCTCTCTCCCTCCCGCCTCCCCTCCCTCCGCCACCCACCTCCGCCCCCCTCGTTCCAAAGGCGTCTGGAGACCTCCAGAGACCCAAGACCCAGGCGAGTCCAAAGGGTTTCTACGGGTTCCTCTAAGCAGCCGAGCGTCACACCTCTCCGCCGCAAGTTGGTGTCGATCAATGTCTTGGTGCCGGCGGCTTCATGTCGGCCCGTTCTATCACTCCCCATTCAGCTTCAAAAGGACGTTTGGGTCGAGTTCGCGATCGCTGTTTTTGTAGCTTGGGATCAAGACTGCGATCGGTAATCTTTCGGCGGCGAGCGAGAGGGGAAAGTGACAAGGACAAGGCCTTCTCAGAAGGCGGCGGGACTTCTCAGAGACCCTCACGCCTTCTGAGAAGTGTACGTGTCTTCGGGGAAGGCTTAGAAATTGTCTCAGAAGGCGACGGGACTCGCAAGCCCTCTGAGGAGACCTGCGCCCTCTCACTTCGCCCCCGGGCTGGCCGCCGAATCTTCTCGGCCCCCCTCTTCTGGATTCCGACACCCAGGACACCCGCTGCAGTACCCCAGTGACAGCGGTACTCTTAAGTCGGGCGTGTCCCCCTGCAGGGGGATTTCCGACGAAAAATTAAAAATACCCCAACAATGACCCAAAAAGGTCAAAAAATACTCCCAAAAAAATCCCCATACTATTTTTGGAATATGTTTTGACTAATTGGGGGGTATTTTTTATTTGTCATCGAAAATCTCCCTGTAGGGGGACAGGCCCGACTTAACGGTACTCCCGCCCATCAGCAGCAAGCACCCGCGTCGCGACGGGCCAGGCGTCGGCTACGCGCAAGAGCGGCCCTAGGCAGGAGGGACCTCACCTGACCTTTGGTTAGAGGCCTCCTGGATGGGGTCGGAGTAGATGGGGTCGGAGGACCGCGCCGCATCGCCGATACATCGGCGATGCATCGGCGATGCATCGGCGATGCATCGGCGATGCATCGGCGATGCATCGGCGATGCACCGGCGATGAGGCGTCGACGTCGGCGAAGAGAAAATCGGGCTCCGCGTCGAGCCGCATCGTCGATGTATCGGCGATGCGGCGCGATCCTCCGACCCCATCTACTCCGACCCCATCTAGGAGGCCTAGATTGGTGCGCGGCAAAACGGGCCCTGACCTTTGGTGCGCGGCCAAACGTGGGACGCGGGGTGGCCAAACATGGGCGCGCGAGCCGCTGCCGCCGCTTCGCGTTCAGCGATCGGGGGGAACCCCATTGGGAGCGCACCAAGAGTCACT
>CAUYUJ010000548.1:15000-52500 GCA_963575745.1 Prorocentrum cordatum
CTTCGACCACGGGCTGATTTGATTCACCGACCTCTCGCCATGAAGCAACCGCCCTGACATCCTAGAAACACGACGGAAGGCTGTTACACAGGTTCGGCCTACGCGGGGCCGTTGTCAAGACCCGGGACAATCAAAAAACGACTCAGGATGAAAAGACGGCCCGAGGGAAGGGGCCCACACCTCTGGGGAGCCGCGTTGCGACAAACCGCGACGGAAGATGTCTGGCAACGGGCCCTGCGGGAAACTGGTCCTGAGGTTTTCGCCGCTCGGCCTTCCCCGGGACCCGGGACTGCCCGAGAACGACTCGGGAAGAAGAGCTGGTCCTGGGGAGGGGGGCCAGTCCATCACCCGTCTCCCTCAGGCCCCGCGCCATGCCAATCCTCGCCTCCGCCGACTCCGCCTCCTCGCTACGGTCAGGGGCTCTGGCTTGGCGCATCGTAGTGCGACGGCCCCGGCGACACGCTGGGCCTTGCGAGTGCGCGTCACCCCTCTCCGCGGGGCGGAAGGTCGGGGAAGGCTCGGGGCGTTGACGCTTGGGGGCTGGGTCATGGATAGCGCATCGCGCCGAGGCGCGGTGGACCAAAGCCAGCGGCGCCAGCATTTAGCGCGGCCCCGCGAGGACGAGGCGCCGCCGCTTCGCGCCCCACGCCGTCTGCTTAGCGGCTGGCGCCGCGGCCGGGCTCTCAGCTGCCGCCGCCGCGCCGCCAAAGGCTGCCTCCGACTCGGAGGAGCCCTCGGCCGCCGGCGGCCCCGTCAAGGAGGCGGCGGCGGAGAGCTCGGCGGGCGCGGGCGCGAGCTCTGGCCCGGAGCTGGCGGTAGCGGAGCGCCCGGCGCAGGGTTCGGCCGAGCGGCCGCGGCCGCGGCCGCGCCGCCCTGCTGCTCCTGCTGCTCCTGCTGCCCGCCCGCGGCTGCCGCGGGCGCCGCCGCCGCCGCGGCCCCGCGCCCGCGCCACCCCAGAGCCGCGCCCCGGCGCTGGCGGAGGCTCGGTGCTGGAGGATCGAGCTCTCGTCCAGCGGCCTGGCAGGAGCCGGCAGTGCCATCTCGGTGTTGCTGTCGCCCCTGTCGTAGAGCGCCATCGAGCTGTCGTCGTCGTCGTCGTCTTCTGGCGCTCGCGCCCGCGCTTCACCGCCGCGGGCTGCTGCGGCCAGCGCCGGGGAGGGGGGCGACTCCGACGGCGCATGGGGCAGCTGGCTTTCGATCGCCTGCAGAAGACGGCTCCGCAGCGCCAGCTTGAGGCCGTTCCTCGACAGCCCGGCGGCCCCCAGCGCTTCCCGGAGCTGCGGCACCGTCATTCTCGTCGCCTGCTTTATCGAGAATGGGATGCCAGATGGCCCTGGCTCCGCCGCATGCTCGATCCCCGCCTGGGGCGCTCGGCCCTCCGGCATCGATGTCGCACGAGGGCGCGCGTCTGTAGACACAGGCTCTGCAGCTGCCGGGGTTATCGGAGCTGCCGGCGCTGGAGCTGCCGCAGTTGCAGCAGGAGCCGGAGCCAGCGCCGCACCGAGCGCCGTCACCGCGCTCAGCGCCGCGCTCAGCGCCGTGGTCAGCGCAGCCAGCGGCGCTGCTACTTCTGGTGCGATCCCTGCTGCTGCTGCTGGTTATGCATCCAGCGGCGCTGCTACTTCTGGTGCGAGCCGCGCAGCCAGCGGCACTGCTACTTCTGGTGCGAGCCGCGCTGCTCTGGCTCCTGGTGGTGGTCGGGCTGCAGCTGCTGGAGCTGGTGCCGCAGCTGCTGGTCCTGCTGCTGCTGCTGCTGGTGCCACAGCTGCTGGTCGGGCTGCTGCTGCGAGCCGAGCTGCTGGCCCTGCTGCAGGCCTCTGCCGGCCCTCCGGCGGCCGGCCCGGCCGCCCTTCAACCCACCGGCCAGGGCGCCGCTCTGGATTCCATGAGCGCCGCACCTCCTCCAAAGCCTCTGCAGGAGGCATGGGCTGGCGCCAGACCTCAGGAGCTGCTACGAAAGGCTGATCATCACCCGCGTCGCCGCCCTCATGGCGATCCACTGGCTGCCCCGAGCCTCCGCCGCGTCGCTGGTCCGAGGCACGAGGCAGAGCAGCTGCAGCACCCACGCCTCCGCCACGCCGCCGGCCCGGGACACGAGCCATAGCAGCGCCGGCTGGTATGCCCGTGTCGAAGTCGACTGGCACCGATCGACGCCGAGCAGGAGGGACGCCGGCGTCCGCCGTGGCTGCGCTGGCCCGCCTCGCCCACCGGGGAGCCCTGCTGAGGGGGGAGATCACGATTCTGCTGCTCCCTTATTATATCCCGGCGTGCGTTCTGACCAGAGATCTGGATCGAATCCAGCCCTTGACGACGAGAAACTTCTAGGGTGAGCAGCGGCCTCGTTATCTTTCCTCCGCTGACATTACATGCCGCTCGAAAACGCCCTCGATCCAGGCCCTCTCGCCGCGCCGCGGCTGCGCCGGAGGCGGCGCCACCCGCCCGTTGCTCGCCGGGGCCGCGCTGCGAGCCCTCGCGGAGCCGCCGTTGGCCCCAACTTGAGCCTGAACTCATCCCGGAGGCACAGATAAGAAATAATGCAACGCAACAAACTCCGAACAATCCACAACATCCGCACAGTAGTCGATAACACTCAGCCATAATCCCAAACTTCGCCATGAATGAGAACAGGAGCCAGACGATCCACGCAATGCAAATGGAGGTCTCAATGCGATTGAAGTAACGAACTGTAACCGTGACCTGTCGCGATAATAAAACGAACTTAATGCAAACACTATTTGGAATTCCCTGCATGACCGTTCAAACGCGAACCCTAAAGAGAGCTTCTCCTGAACTTAATGTCCACGCTTGCTTCCTGGAGATCCGCGCCCAGAAAATATTCGGGAAATCCGGCCGAGACATCTATATATATATATATATATATACATGCATAAATACAAGATGTATAATGTATTTCATACTTTAACATTATTTAAAATACTTATTAATTTATACATTTAATTATTTATTGCAAAAAGGCACGGTCGTGAATTATTATCTGGTTTTGCGATTCTGCACGGCGAGGCAGATTCAAACCAAGAGCCGAAACAACAAACGCAACGGCTAACATTATCGAATCTTTGCGGGCGCCGGCACGGCACAACCAGAAATGAGGAGAGATGCCATATTTTCGCGCTTCCGAACACCACAGCACAGACGAGACACGGGACGGAGAAGGAAACATAACCCCATGCGTTTATCGAACACTTCAGATCACAAAACGAATCAAGGTGCAATCATTATGTGATTTTGCGCTTC
Source organism: Prorocentrum cordatum (assembly GCA_963575745.1). NCBI lineage: Eukaryota > Dinophyceae > Prorocentrales > Prorocentraceae > Prorocentrum > Prorocentrum cordatum. The sequence continues at coordinate 18,256 of CAUYUJ010000548.1, forward strand.
TGGAGGGCACGACTTCGAAAAGGCGCGAACCGATACAGAAAACAGAAAAACTTCCAAGCACAAGCAGAAATCAAGCCCCACAAACGAAACATTATATATTCTGTTGCCTCTGAACGGCACGGAAGGGACGAACGGCGAACAAAGCATGACACCGAAATCCGAATTACCACAAGGTTATGTGCTTCGGCTTGATGTAATCCCCACTTACTTCAATGATTCATTATCTAATTAATTTACTTGTATTTTCTTCACCCCGTTTTGTCATTTATGAACACATTAGAATACATTTAACCGGATCAATCGAACACATTTTTTATTTTTATTTTTTTTTCAAACAAACAAAAAAAAAAAAAAAAAAAAAAAAAAGGAAAGCAAGGGAGGGCAACGCACAAATTATTATGTGCTTTTGCGCTTCTGGACGGCTCTGCTGGTCAAACAACCTCAGATTAGAAGCCTTCTTATTAATTAGTTATTATTATCCATTATCTAATTATCTACTTAATTAATATGTATGTAACGTTCTTTGAAATTCACGGGCAAAGAAAAGATACGATGGGACAACAGAGCAAACACGCCCAAAAATTATGTTAGAAATTTCGCGCTTCTAAGCGGGAGTGCTGGTCAAACAACCTGAGATCAGAAGTATTCGAATTAGAAATCTTCTGATTAAGCGTATTCTGATCGCACATGTCTCCCTTTCCTCTTCATCCTTCCCCTTCTGTTTTCTCTTTCTCATGGTTCCTCTTTCTTTTACTACTATTAATTGCTCCTCCCCCTTCTTTCCCATCTCCTTTCTCGCCTATCCATTCAAGAACTGTTGATTCGCGAAACATAAAAGCTCATCCACGCTCGACACCGGCAACATTAAACGCAAGGATAACTACCGCCAGCTTAGGTAACAGAATAGGACTCGGCAAACACACATTTTCCTACCCATTGAGAGTTCATCGGTCTTTGTTATCAGCGCTTACGAAGCAAGTTGATTATTTCACAATTCTGGCGCAATTTAGCGCCAAATGAATTAGATCCACTGTCTGATACCACGCGGTGCAATCTAAGACTCTAGAAACGCTGAATGCATGCGTTCTGACGGTTCATCACATTAACAACTGCGACTTCGTTCACGACAAATCAATAATCTCGGGGGCAGCGCTCTTGGCCCCCGCCTTCTCGTGGACTGCACGCTTCGTAGCGGCCTGCTTGGCAGAAGGGGCAACCGGCCGAATGTGCAGCCCTGCGGCGGCGCGCGGAGGACGCTTAACTGCAGCCGCAATCTCTGGGCTCAAACTGCGCGGTCGCTTCCGAACCATTACGGGCGCTACTGCATGACCAGCTGCACCGCAGGAGGGGCGCGCAGTCTGCGCGGGCGGGGCAAGTAGACCGGACGGCGCCGGAAGTCGACTCGGCGCTGGGCCTTTCGACGTCCTAGAACAGCTCGGGCCACGATCGCCATAGACGATTCGCAGTGCTGCGAAATGCTTCATTAACCGCTTCGCCTTCTCCGCCGCAGAAGGCGAGGGCGGAGGTAACGCGGCAACCTCCGTAGGCACCTCGGAATCGCTCTCTGGAGGCACCCCGGGAGAAAACGGGTCTGGCGGCAGCTCGGGATCGGAGTCGCTCGCGACCTCCATGTCCCACTGCAGCTCCTCATCGCGCTCTTCCTCGAATAAGCCCCATGCTTCTTCCTCGGGCTGCTGCAGGTCCTCGGCAGGTAATTCAGCCTCTTCATCGTCGGGAGGATACTCGGGGACGATCTGATTACGGCCGGCGCGACGAAATAATTCCCCTGCGTTGTGCTCCTGCTCGGCCTCGCATTCGATATCCAAACGCTCCTCCTCCTTAACTAGGAGCTTGCGCCAAGCCTTTTCGAACAACTTGTCCTTCTCCTGTAGCCTTCGCATCCCCCCTCGCACCCAGCCCGCTATTTTGTTTTTCAGTACCGTTTTCTTAATAACCTCAGCGAGTGGCTTGGGATCATCAATCTTGGCGGCAATGATGCTACACAGGTCCTCGCAGGCGAGCCGCCGAATAAAGCTATTCAGGGGCGAAAAGAAGACCACGTCCACGGGCAGCGAACTGCCAGTAAAATTCGCGTCAACAAAGACGGTCTTGACATGGGGAAATTCCTCGACAAGTGCGCCTCGCATGCCGCTGGAGATGCGCACGGGACACACGTCCCGGACGAGGAGCCAGGGCCGGGATCGGATCACGACACATGGGCTTACTTCTTCGTCAATGCGTCGAATGGCCTCTAACACAGTCTCATCGTTGACCCAATGGTTTTCTGTCCGCGCCATGGTAAGCCAGGGGCGAGCATCGACGCCCTTGGGCTGCGAGCGCTCAGTCTTTCCTCTAACTATGAACTGGCCCAAAAGCTGCGAAGATGAAGTCCCATGCATCAATGCCAGAGTCACGTTCGTCTCGTCGCCCCCGACGACGACCGCCTTGTTCCGCCGTTTGGCCCACCCGCGCCTGTAAGTAGGCAGCAGCTGTATAGAGGTTTCAAAGCCCCAAACACGATCCCACGGGATATCGCGCATCTTGCGGACGAAGGCAATATTCAACTTAAGATTCCGCGTGGCCTCGTCGATCTGCTCCGCCGTCTGTCTCGCCAGGGCTTTCTTGGCCGCTCTGTTAGACGCCGTAGGAAGCAATAGGCGGAGCAACTGAAACCAGCCCAGTTGCAACTGAGACCGCCCCCGGTGGCGCCTAGGGGGCCGGGGGGCGGGCGGAGCAACTGAGACGGGTGGGCGGAGCAACTGGGCCAGCAACTGACCCAACTGACCCAACTGACCCAGACTGCCCCACACTGCCCCAGACCGCCCCAACTGCCCCACTGTCCCAGACTGCCCCAGACTGCCCCAGACTGGCCCAGACTGCCCCAGAGTGCCCCAGACTGCCCCAGACTGCCCCAGACTGCCCCAGACTGTCCCAGACTGCCCCAGACTGTCCCAGACTGCCCCAGACTGCCAAGGGGGCCGGGGGCGGGCGGAGCAACTGAGACGGGTGGGCGGAGCAACTGGGCCAGCAACTGACCCAACTGACCCAACTGACCCAGACTGCCCCAGACTGCCCCAGACTGCCCCACACTGCCCCAGACTGCCCCAGGCTGCCCCAGAGGGCCCCAACTGGCCCAGACTGCCCCAGACTGCCCCAGACTGCCTCAGACTGCCCCAGACTGCCCCAGACGGGCCCCAGACAGGTCCCAGACTGCCCCAGACTGCCCCAGACTGCCAAGGAGGCCGGGGGGCGGGCGGAGCAACTGAGACGGGTGGGCGGAGCAATTGGGCCAGCAACTGACCCGACTGACCCAACTGACCCAACTGACCCAACTGACCCAATTGACCCAGACTGCCCCAGACTGCCCCACACTGCCCCAGACTGCCCCAGGCTGCCCCAGACCGCCCCAACTGGCCCAGACTGCCCCAGACTGCCCCAGACTGCCTCAGACTGCCCCAGACTGCCCCAGACTGCCCCAGACAGGCCCCAGACTGCCCCAGACTGCCCCAGACTGCCCCAGACTGCCCCAGACTGCCAAGGGGGCCGGGGGGCGGGCGGAGCAACTGAAACGGGTGGGCGGAGCAACTGGGCCAGCAACTGACCCAACTGACCCAACTGACCCAACTGACCCAACTGACCCAGACTGACCCAGACTGCCCCAGGCTGCCCCATGCGCCAAGAGGGCTTCCGCGAAGGGCCCGAGAGAGGCCCTCCTGGACCCTTGCAGGGAGCAACGCTCCGGTCCCAGCTGCACCCGGGGCCGCGCGTGCCGCGGGTGGCCTCGACGGAGAGCGGGGGGCTCCCAGAGCCTTCCGACGGGCCCAAAGGCGGCCCCAAGACAGGCCCAAGACGTTCGGAGCCTGCCCAGGGCGTTCGGAGGGGCCCAAAGGCGCCCCAAGACAGGCCCAAGAGGGCACCAGGGCAGCTTATAAAAAACAGATTGTTTTATAACGTACTCCTGGGCCCTCTTGGGGGCCTCTCGGAGCCCCCTTGGGGGCCTCTGGGAGCCCTCTAGGGGCTCTCTTGGACCCTTCCCAGAAGGTTCGGGGGGGGCTCAAAGGCGCCCCAAGACGGGCCCAACAGGGCACCAGGCCAGCTTATAAAAAAACACGTTGTTTTATAACGTACTCCTGGGCCCTCTTCGGGGCCTCTTGGAGCCCCCCTGGGGGCCTCTGGGAGCTCTCTAGGGGCCCGATTGGATCCTTCCCAGGGATCTCGGAGGGGCCCACAGGCGCCCCAACACGGGCCCAAGTCAGCCCCAGGACAGCTTATAAAAACAGCTTGTTTTATAACGTACTCCTGGGCTCTCTTCGGGTCCTCTTGGAGCCCCCTTCTGGGGGCCTCTGGGAGCCCTCTAGGGGCCCTCTTGGACCCTTCCCAGGGCCCTCGGAGGGGCCCAGAGGCGCTTCAAGACGGGCCCAAGAGGGCCCCAGGACAGCTTATGAAAACAGCTTGTTTTATAACGTACTCCTGAGCCGTCTTGGGGGCCTCTTGGAGCCCCCTTGGGGGCCTCTGGGAGCCCTCTAGGGGCCCTCTTGGACCCTTCCCAGAGACCTCGGAGGGGCCCAAAGACGGGTCCCCAGATCCCTCCCGGGGTCCAAACGCACCAGTTGTCCGTCGCCGTCACCGCCGCCGTCGTCGTCGTCGTCGTCGTCGTCGTCGTCGTCGTCGTGTCGTCGACGCCGTCGCCGTCGTCGTCGTCGTCGTCGTGGTCGTCGTCGTCGTCGTCGTGGTCGTCGTCGCGGTCGTCGTAGCGGTCGTCGTCGTCGTGTTTTTTTCAGGCCGCAAGGATGCTTACGGCCGGGAAAAACGCGCTCATCATTATCCCCCTCGTTGTCGCCGTCGTCGTCGTGATCGTCGTCGTCGTCGTCGCGGTCGTCGTCGTGGTCGTCGTCGTCGTCGCCGCCGCCGCCGTCGTCGTCGTCGTCGTCGTCGTCGCGGTCGTCGTCGTGGTCGTCGTGGCGGGCACGCGCGGCGGGGGAGCGGCGCGCGGGGCGTCGGGCGGCGGGCAGGGCAGCCGCCGTCTCGTCGACGCCGCCGCCTCCTCCTGTTCCTCCGCCTGCTCCCACTCCTCCTACTGCACCTCGTGCTCCACCTCGTCCCCCCCCCCTCGCGCACGAGACGTAACGGCCGCCACCCTGCCGACGACCGATCGAGGACTCCTCTTTCCTACACCTATTTCTGATCCTCTTTGTCTTCCTCATCGTCCTCCTCCACCGCCGGGAACCGGCCCCACAGGCTGGAATCGAGAAACGGGGGCCTCCAGCGCGGCAATATACCCAATCCGACGGGCATGAACTGATATAGGACTGGCCTTGTAGGGGGCAAACCTGAATGATAACTGGGGCGGAAATATGCCAGCCTCTTCATAGACGCCTCTGGCTACTGGGAAGAAGGAGGAGGAGGAGAGGGAAAGGGAGGAGGAGGAGGAGGAGGAGCGCAACTACCCCAAAATATCTTCACCCCCTTGATAGATGCCTCTGGCTACTGGGCTCAGCCGTGCCATCGCACGCGCAGGGGTGGCCCATATAGCAAGAAAAATAAGCACGAGTTCGGGGGCTTATTCTCCGGGCCACTGCGGGCCGCGAGAGCAAGGGCCAAGATGACATCCAAGATGGCTCAATGTGGCTAAAAATTCTTCAGATGGGGGTGGATGGTCCCGGAACCCGAAAGACGGCCTCCAGAGGCCGGGCTCAAGAAACGGGGGTCTACAGCGCGGCCTCCAGGGCCTTTCTCTTTGGGCTCCCTGGAGGGTCCGCGAGGGAGGGCAGACCCGCTGCACTTAGGAATCCCTCAAGAGCAGGGAGGGGGGGCGCAAGCAAGCGTAACCATCAATTTTGCCAGAGCGCCTGTGGACAACCCACCACATGGAGCTGCATTATATCTTGCACTGGATGCCACAGCATGGCTTAGGAGCGCGCCTGCAAATACCTAGAGGAAGTGAGCAGGGAATACCCACTTCTTGCCAACGCTTGTTAACGCCAGCACAGAGCCACACGGGAGCGTCTTCCCCATCACTACCCTGGGGGCACTAAGCACCTCCAACACAACTCCCGGTATCCACTCCTGCTTCGCCTGGCTGAAAACGGCGACCTGTTGCCGTGCCGTGAAGGATGGGCGCGCAGCCGTTCCACTGTTGGCTAATGGCGACCCACTTCGGGCGTGGCGCGCGGGACTCTGAATGTGCATTGCCCTCTCGCCGACGAGGTTCGTGACGACGGCGTAGCCAGTGCGCCGGGAGGACACAGGTGCACTTGCGGAGCTAGCCGCAGCAGGTGTTTCGGCTGCTGCAGCAGGTGCGGGACTGGCGCTGGCCGCGGCAGGCGCGTCGGGCACTGGGGCTCGCCCAGGACGCGAGGACGCATCCAGCCCAGCCGGATCCTCGTCGGCGAGATCCGCGCGACGGGGGGTCGCGAGGCCCTCCTCCTGGACAGATTCGTCTGCGCTGCCCACCGCGTCTGGCCCACCTGGAACAGGGCTTAGCTCGCTGGCGGCTGTGGCCATCTTGTTCGCACGGACGGCTTGCCTCTGTGCGGCGGCCGCCTGCAGGTTTCGCTCCGCCTTCTCCAGCATGGCTTGCGAGGTGCGCGCAGACCTTCTGGGCTGAGTCCGTGGCCGGCCTGGCCCTGGCCGCGGCACGGGCGTCACGGCCGACGGGCGCGGGTCAGAGTCCACGTCCCCTTCCCTGAACCTAGTCAGCATTGCGCATCCGCATTGATAGTTCGCGCCGCAGGTGCGACACGTCAAGCACAGAACCTTTTCACGCCAAGGTACTTCGGCTCGCACAACTTCCACCACCTTCATGCTGCGGAAGGGTGCAGTCATGGCTCGCCAAGATAAATGACCAGCTCGCAGGTAGCCTTTCTGCTCCAAGTAACCCTGATGTCGGTCTGCTGCTGGCGGTAAGCACAGGAGCTCGACGAAATCTTCCGCGGCCTGCTGGCGCACCGTTTCGCTGGGCACTGTCGCGTAGACGTAGAACTCGTACCCCTTGTGCGAGACGGCAACAAAATTGGCGACGCCGCTCTCGAAAGCCAGCAGGTAATCTTTCGCCGAATACTCCAAACAACGAGGGTCTTTGAACGCTCGGCATCCATCCCGCTGGTCGGGGTCGACCGCGGTTGGGAAAGCACGAACCGCCTTCTCCCAGTACCTCGACCTCCGGGCTCTGTGGGCGTTGGTCACCTCCTCCAGCTTGGGAAAGAGTTCCAGCAAATTGGGGCGCGCGTGGGAAGAGACACCTTGACAGACTAACTCTTGGTGCGCCCTCGCTAGATCGGCCTTCAAGACCCTGTTTTCGGCCTCTTCAGGGTTGGTCGAAGGCCCAGGAAGTCCTGCAAAATCCGGTCCTCCCCGCCAAGTGGCGCTGCAGAGTTTCATCGTGCCTCCACCTGCGAGGGGCACCTCGACTTCCTCCAGCTTGCTATCCCTGAAATATGTCCACCAGTCGGGCTGGGCCTCCCTGACAGTGCCGTCGCCATAAGTCAAGCTCTGGGCTGAGATTTCATCACCCTTGTAACGGAAGCAGAAATCGAACACTACCAGTGGGCAGCTCTCCTTGGCGAACTCCACGTACGCCTTGAGCGACCTGACACATTTTGGCTTGTCCATGCTTTTGATTTTTCTCCAACCGCCGTCCTTCTGCCCGGACTCGAAACAGTTTCTCAGACAGTGGTCAAAGCAGGTGCGCAGCAGGGTGTCACCCCTGACGACATGGAGTCTGCCATCGTTGCCCGTTGCATACTTGCTTATGGACGCCTGGAAATGCTTCTTCACAGTGGCCAATCCTCCGGGGGCGGAATCGAGGGTGACCATCAAGGGCTTCCCAGGCCCCAGCCAGCGGGCGCATAAGTCAGGGCGGCGCCTCGACACGAATGTGGAGAAGGATTCGATGGCGAATGTGTCCGATGCCGCGCTCTCTGAGAAACAGAGAACCAGGCAGAGCTCAGCAAATGACGTGCGGAATCTCTTCAACTTCGCCCTCTTGTTTTGGTTCCCTGGTGCATAGTGTGCGAGGTTGAACCCCCAGATAACACTTACCAACTCAGTGGTACCTCGCACGACAGCTGGGCGCCTTTCAGTGACTCCATGAGTCGCGTCGATCATGCCGCAGAAGAAATCCTCGAGCCGGCCGAGCAGATCAAACCACGCTTCGCAGCACACAGCGACCATCCAGTTGTCGCCTTGCCCGACGTCGCCGAACTTGTTTATCACGTACATCTTGGAAGGTGGAATGGGCGTCTCCAATCTGTCGTACTCCCGGGCGTTGAGAAAGGACTCCACTGCGCCGCGTGACAGCGACGGCTCCGGGGCCTGGTGCTGAACGTCCACTCGTTCCATCCGCTGGGCCAAGATGAACCTGTTGATGATGTGGTTCGCAGGAGGTCGCACGTTGGCCTCCCCGAATCTGGCTTGCATTGCAGACAGGGTGTGCGCTGCAGCGCGATTCCGTATCATCACATTCCACTGATGCGGAAACGCGCCATTGATCGCCCTGGCCGCCTCAGGCTCTCGGTGCTCACTAGTGATGGACCCCTGTAGAACTTGCACTATGCCAGCGGATGGCGTCACTTCCAGTGTCCGGCCACGTAGTTTGCATCGTGGTTCGCAAGATGAACATTCCCATCGGAAGGCTTTCACCTTGCGGCCCTCGTGAAGGACCATCTCGCTGTTCGTGAAGAGGGGATAGAAAATATGCACGGCAGGGCCCTCGAATGATTCGCCCGTCAGCATTGCGTACTTCGAGAACCTGCGCACGCGATCCTCCGGCTTCTCGCTATCAACGTGCTTCTTGCTGTGCGCTAAAGGCGGCATGTGAAAGTTGCAGAGTTTCTGGAACACCATGCACCGAGCTGGTCGCTTCGGCGCCTGACTTTCGGTGACTTCTGCCTTTCAGGGAAAGGGAGAATGGATATTTGGGCGAGCAGGGGCGCATCAGCAAGAGATGGCCGGTGCGTGTTCTCTGCCAGGAGACGCACCATTTGACAGCAGACATCTCCAGTCGACGAATCCCCCTCGCCCAAATCTTCAGTCTCATCCCCCTGGAGCCTTGCAACCCTCTTCACCCGTGGAACCTTGCCCCCTCTGTCGCACCTTCTTCCCACGGCGCTTTCCGGCGTCGTCGGGCTCCTCTTTGCAAGGCGCGGCGCGCCCCCCAGGGTCGCGCTGCTGATCCTCGAAGGCATTGCGGTCCCTTTTGGCCCTCGTCTCCATGTCGCCCGGCTCTTCGATATCCACCACACATATGGGTGCACCCTTGCCAGCTGCGGCGCTGTTCAAGCTTGGTCGGGCCGCGGGCGGGGGCACTGGGCGGACGCGCTCGTAGAGGGCGAAGATGTTTTGCCAACGGGGATCACTGGACAAGGTGCGTAAGTGCCTGGCAACTCGGCGCCGGAGCTGGAGAATTTCTTTCTCGGGGGGCTGGACAAAGTCGTACAGGGGAGCCAGGGCGCTTGCGAATCCACAATTCCCGTCGTGAGATGCATCGTGAAGAAGCAAACTCTTCGCTTGCAGCACGGTCATGTCAAATTCTATCCATTGCTTCGCCACACGGTCCTCTTCAGCCTCTGCGTCGTCAACGAGTCGGGCCACCTCTTGCGCAAGGCACCCGTGGACGTGACCGAGCTTCAACGCTGCGGCCAAGGCTTTGGTCTTCAAAGGAACCATCTGCGCTTGCAGACGCTGCCGCCAAACATGATTCGGCCAAGAAGACCAATCCGGGATGCATTCAGCAGCGGCGTAGTGCGTAGTCACCGAGCCAAGGTCATCTGCACACGTGCGCTCAGATGACACTGACACCACGTGAACAGAGCGGTGCCCAGGAGCTTCTGGCAACTTGAGCGCGTCGAAGGCCGCGGTACTCTCGGGACAGTCTGACTGCATCAGGTATTTGTGCACTGGCGCCCAGGTCTGCCCGCACCCGAGGATTATCTGTACCTGAAGCAGATCGCTCATTACCAAAAAGTCCACGGGACCGATCCAAGATCCCCTGGCAATCTCATCCGCTCTTTGCCTCATGGCAGCCTGGACTGGGGAATCGCCTGCGATTGGCGGCACCGCGACAACGACGTCGTCGGGCGATGCTGCCTGGGCGTCATCGCCGATCATGGAGGCCGCCACTCAGGCAGCGCTCGGCGCAGCGGGTCACCTTGAGCCGAAGCGCGCTGCATAAACGAGGAACGCTCTCATCGTATCATCTACGTTATGTGGGTCGTCCTGAGGCGGTTTCTCGAGCTAGATGGCAGTCTAGATGTCATACCTCTGTATATATGTTCATGGATAGATCTGTATATTGGCACATGTATGTCTGGTTATCCACATATGTACATAGGTATGTACACACATATATATATACATGTAGTTGGCGACCTGTCCGTATATTGAGCTATTTATCCGCATGTCTGTCGGTATGTGTATGTAGCCATATTTCAACTCAGTATGTTGAGCTTGGATTCTTGACTTTGAGGCAGAATGATCATGGGTGTACTGCAGTGATGATTGGCTGGCTGGTTGGCTCGCTGATTTGGCTGTGCCCCTGCGCGCATCCACCGCGCATTGTTTACTAGAGTTTGTGCGACAACATCCTGGCCCGACATACTTCTGGAGGTCTCCCGCGCGCCTTACTGGCGGCAAGCACGAACACAACGCATAGCGAACTGGATGTTTAATGGCGGTCGACCGCAATACTTTATGAGGACGCAGGGCATGCAGATTCCGGCGGTTGCAGGAAAATGTTGAAACGTTGTCGCCGCCAAAGAAATATAGGGGACAGCCGTCTTGGGCGCGCTGTTGATGGCAGCGACCTACGTTTCATCGCAGTCCCGACCGTTGTCCGAAACGAGTGCTGTCTCCGGGCAATCAGTCGCCCCAGCGCGGTGCATTGCATTAGCCGCAAGCTGCGCAAGAATGAGCGGCTGCGTTGGGGCGCTCTCAACCTCCGTTGGGGCCCACGCCGCCCTGTCCACCCTCAAAACGGCAGTCAGCGGCATTTCACCGTGCGCAAGATGGAGAGGCTGCGAAGGGGTGCTCTCAGCCTGCGTTGGGGCCCACGCCGCCCTGTCCAGCCTCGAGGCGAGAGTCACTGGCATCTCACCATGCGCAAGATTGAGAGGCTGCGAAGGGGTGCTCTCAGCCTGCGTTGGGGCGCATGCCGCCCTGTCCACCCTCAAGGCGGCGATCCCCGGCACCTCGCCATCGTCCGCGGGGGGCCGGGTTCCGAGTGAAAGCCCCCATGGCATGTCATGATCGGCAGAATCCGAACCCTCAGCGGAGACAGGCGCCTGCGCCGGCTCCAGCCGCGATGCGGCGACCGCCTCGGATACCGGCAGCGATGCCAAGAGACATTGGCCTCCGAGCTGCGGCGGGCCGCGCATGCCATCCGAGGACGAGGCGCGCTCGTTGCACGCCACCGGCGGCACGGGGAACGGCACCTGGAGGCGGGGCGGCACTGGCGTTGTACCCCGCCCGGATGCGAGGAGATAGGCCGCCTCCACAATGGCCCCCAACAGGTGTGCTTTGAGCCCGCAGAGCATTATGAAGGAAACACCAAGAGTGCGATCAGCACCAAAAGTCGCGAGCACAGCAAAACGCTGCATCAGCCGTTGTAACAGGCCGGATGCCCCCGGCCTGGCAACGCCCCCCATGTGTCCTGGGATGATAAGCTTGCACGAAATGAGGTGGAAGCTTCCATGCAGCTCGAAAGCAGACTGGACAATGCTGTGCACAACCCTCAAGCGCGACCCAATCGGGCCCGTCACGATGATCATGCGCTCCCGCGCGCGACCAAGATGAGGCACGAGGAGCCTCGTCTCGGACGCGGCCGACATGGCACCAAGAATCGGAAGCTGTGCTCGAACAGACACGCCTAGACAGCATTCCTCCGACCCGACCCGACCTGCCCGTTAGGGTCCGCCCGCCCGACCCGATTTGACCCGCCCGTTTGGGGCCGCCCGCCCGACCCGACCTGTCCCGCCCGTTAGGGTACTCGCGTGCCAACTCGATGAAGCACCACACTTTAATGTCCCGCCCGGCCCGACCCGAGCCGCCCGTTAGGGGCCCTCTTGGACCCTTCCCATAGCCTTCCGACGGGGCCCTTAGGCGCCCCCACACGGGCCCAAGAGGGCCCCAGGACAGCTTATAAAAACAGCTTGTTTTATAGGGTACTCCGGGGCCCTCTTGGGGGCCTCTTGGAGCCTTCTTGGGGGCCTCCTGCAGCCATGCAGGGGCCCCCTTGGACCCTTACCAGGGCGTTCGGAGGGGCCCAAGGCCGCCCCAAAACGGGCCCAAGAGGGCTCCAGGACAGCTTATAAAAACAGATTGTTTTATAACGTACTCCTGGGCCCTTTCGGGGGCCTCTTGGAGCCCCCCTGAGGGCCTCTGGGAACTCTGCAGGGGCCCTCTTGGACTCTTCCCAGGGCGATCGGGATGAGAGCTTGTTTTATGCTGTTCCTCTTGGGGCAGGACGGTTTCGGAAGCCCTTTGGTCATGTGCGTGGTATCCCACCTCTCAGGCGAAGGCAAATCGCCCGGGCATCACCTCTGGATGGGCTGGTTAGGATACGCGAAGTGTGAAGAATACAAAAAGCAAGTATGGCATGACAGCCTGCAGACACCGAAGATGCACCAAACGGTTGCTCCGGTACGTCGCACCTCTGGCCCCCCGGTCTGAAGCAACGGAATCCACTCAACATCGGCCCCCCGAGCCCAGGCGGGTTGCACCCGACGCAATTAGGACCCCGGGGTCGCTTGACAGTCCGGGCCCCGAAATCGGACTCCGGAGGCCGAAATCGAAGAATAGCTGACTGGATCCCCGAACTTCGAACGACGACGAAGACGACGAGGGGGAGTGGACGGGGGGCGCGCAGGAGGACGATGGGTTCGTCGATAAGGCGGCGGGGAGAGGTCGTAGCCACCCGGTTGTCGCCGTCGCCGTCGCCGTCGTCGCCGTCACCGCCATCGCCCCCGTCGTCGTCGTCGTCGCTGTCATCGTCGTCGTCGTTGTCGTCGCAATCGCGGTCGTCGTCGTCGTCGTCGTCGTCGCCGTCGTCGTCGTCGTCGTCATCGCCATCGCAGTCGTCGTAGTCGTCGTCGTCGTCGTCGGCATCGTCGTCGTCGCTGTCGTCGTGGTCCTCGCCGCCGCCGTCGTCGTCGCCGTCGCCGTCGTCGTCGTCATCGTCGTCATCGTCGTCGTCGTCGAGGTGAACGTCCTCGTCGTCCCCGTCGTCGCGGTCGTCGTTGTGGTCGCCGTCGTCTTGGTCGTCATCCTCGCCGTGGTCGTCGTGGCCGTTGGTCGTCGTCGTCGTCCGCCGTCGTCGTAGTCGTGGTCGTCGTCGTCGTCGTCGTCGTCGTCGCCGTCGTCGTCGTCGCCGTCCCCGTCGCCGTCGCCGTCGCCGTCGCCGTCGCCGTCGTCGTCGTCGTCGACGTCGACGTCCGTCGTCGTCGTCGTCGTCGCCGCAGTCGTCGCAATCGCGGTCGTCGTCGTCGTCGTCGTCATCGTCGTCGTCGTCGTCGTCATCGCCGTCGCAGTCGTCGTAGTCGTCGTCGTCGTCGGCATCGTCGTCGTCGCTGTCGTCGTGGTCCTCGCCGCCGCCGTCGTCGTCGCCGTCGCCGTCGTCGTCGTCATCGTCGTCATCGTCGTCGTCGTCGAGGTGAACGTCCTCGTCGTCCCCGTCGTCGTGGTCGTCGTCGTGGTCGCCGTCGTCTTGGTCGTCATCGTCGCCGTGGTCGTCGTGGCCATTGGTCGTCGTCGTCCGCCGTCGTCGTAGTCGTGGTCGTCGTCGCCGTCGTCGTCGTCGTCGTCGTCGTCGTCGCCGTCGCCGTCGCCGTCGCCGTCGCCGTCGCCGTCGCCGTCGTCGTCGTCGACGCCGTCGTCGTCGTCGACGTCCGTCGTCGTCGTCGTCGTCGCCGGCGTCCGTCGTCGTCGTCGTCGTCGGTGTCCGTCGTCGTCGTCGTCGGTGTCCGTCGTCGTCGTCGTCGTCGTCGTCCTGGTCGTCGTCCGTCGTCGTCGTCCGTCGTCGCCCGTCGTCGAATTTGATCGGGCGGGCCCGTCATCGGGCGAATCGTTTCTGGGCGAATCGGTTCCGGGTGAACGCGACCCTTTTCAATTAAATATTTTCCCATTGGGGTCGATGGCCTGAAAAAAGTTCAGGGCTGCCGCAAGAGAGCCTCAATAGAGCTAAATCCTACGACCCTGGCGGTACGAAATACCCAACGAAACACCCCACGAACCACCCAACGACTATATAGGCGCCCCCTACCAGGCCCAGCCTTCATTAAGGTGGCGCTCACCAGGCCCTGGCTCGATTCGTACGAAACCTACACCCATGATCCATACCTAATTTATATGACCACTGACAGACCTAGACCCCATTCAGGTGACCCATACTTGGCCAGACGAACCAAATTCACGACGAGAATAATTCTTGACCGATCCCGACAACCGGATCCAGAATGATGATCATATGACGTCTAGCATCGCTGTCCTGGTTCCCCTAACACTTAACATGCGAACAAAGCAACGAACGAAGCACAGCGCATGCCTTTCCAGGTGTGGGTCTCCCAGCGCGGGGAGGACGATGACCTGTTTTATGTGAGTCCACGCCGAAGTTCTTACCGAACGAACGGCGAAGCAGTCGACGCGCCAAATGCGCGCCAATCACCGGCCGAAGCGCCAAACGCGCGTCGACCAAGAAATGCAAGCAGAGTGGGAACGCCAAATATGCTCCAAAAAATAAATAATGGACCCGTATGATATCGTAACTATGAAAGGGGCGGAGACGACGATGATTTTGTTGGGAGGATGGAAGGCTAAGATGGCACCAGGTGGCTGCAACCCCAGGAGGCAGCCCACGGGCACCCAGAGCCAAAGACCCGCAAAGGCTTCGATGGTTGAAAACCTTCGAAGACGGATGCGGTTCCCTGCTGGGCCGCATGCTGCTACACATCCCTGATGAGGGCAAGTCGGCTGGTGTCTTTTTTTGAATGGGCTGGTGGGGATACGCGAAGCGTCAAGAATTGCTACTACCTGGAAGCGCGCAGCTGCAACCTTTCCTCCAAAACATCATCCATCTTCTCCAGGTCTCGATCCATCATCCTCTCGTAGATTTCAAGAGGGGCTTTGGAATGTTTGAAGGTGGGGCCTTGGTTCACCTCGCGGACCCCATGAAAGGGACCCTTTTGAGTCCGGCCTCCCTCGGTTCCTCCTCATCCGCTTCCTCGTGGGGGTTCCCATGCGGCCCTCGTCGGGCTGCCGCGGGCCCTGCGGAGCTGCGGGAGTTGCGGGGCCGTCTTCGCAAATCAAAAGGGAAGCAACTTCACCTCACAGGCGTTGAGTAAGTGTAGCTGCTAATCTTCCTCGGCACATCCTCCTTCTTCGGGTTTCCCGCCCCTTACATCTCACGAGTTTCAAAAGGGACCACTTGTGATTCTACGGAAGGCTCCTCCTCCTCCTCCTCCTCCTCCTCATCCCCCTCCTCCTTGTTGTGCTCCTCCTCCTCATCCTCATCCTCCTCCTTCGCGCGGCTCCAGCGAAGCGCTCTCAGGGCTGTGCTGGGGCCCTGTGGAAGCGCATCTGGGCTCTCTCAGGGGCCCTGCCGCACGGGGGGGGGGGGGAGGAGGAGGAGGAGGAGGGGAGGAGGAGGAGGAGGAGGAGGAGGAGGGGGAGGAGGAGGAGGAGGAGGAGGAGGCCTGTTAGGCGTCTCTTGGGATCTGATGCGGGGCTCCTTGAGGGCATCGTGGAGGCCTCGGATGGGCGTCCTAAAAAATCTCAGAGGACTCCAGGGGGCCTCTTGATGTTTCCTTGGGGGCTTCTCGGGGGTGTTCGAGGCTGCCTTGGGGGCTATGTATAGGGCGTTCTTGGAGGCTTCTTGGGTCATCTTGAAACCTTATTGGGGACCTCTTTGGGGCCTTGTAGGGCTCTGGGGCCGTCTCAGTGGCCTCGTGGGCCCAATCGAAATGGTGATTGCCCTCCTGGGAGCCTTTGGGATAGTTTTGTTTGCTTGGGTTCCCACAGCAAGGACAAGCAGATTGAACTGGAATGTGCGATGTATTGTTTTAGCAGCCTGCCCACTTCATCGCAGCCTCCACTAGCACCTTGGGATTCCAGAAAATAAGGTCGACGATGAGATCCGGCGTCTTTGCACCCTGATAACGAAACTCGATTGCGTTGTACCCTTTACTGTACAAGAACGATTTCAACCACTCCTCGTTGCCATTCTCTTCCACCTGGATGACAGCCACTGTTGTTTTGTTGAAATCAACGCTAGCTAAATCGACTTTTTCGTGCCCCTCTGTATCGACCGTGAAAAGGTCAATGTGCAACAATGGCTCAGGGCTGGTGTCCAAGCAATGCTGCAATGGTTGGCACTCCACAGATGCCCCCTTGCAACTAGCGAAGTCGGGAGACGTGTAATTACCTGGCTCAGCACAAATTGCCCCCTGGACTACATGATCACTAGAACCACGCGCGCGCTTCGCGCCCGCTTAGGTTCTAGCTGGGCATAAGCACAGGATTCGCAGTGAAACCGTGGAGGAGGGGGGGGGGGTAGTCGCAAGAGAATCGAAGGTGCACTGAAGATTCTCTGATGACGGGAAGCCATGAGGAATGAGGCCACACGGACACAATCAGAAGGGAAATCAGCCGACCTCCGCTTGTCGGGGGTGACAAGGCGTGTGGGATGGATGACTGCCCCCCTTCCCCATGCGCCTCTCCCCTGTGGTCCAAAATTCAGTAAGAGGTAGGCACGAGCTCGCCAGCGCACCTCCGCGGCTCTCGGAGCCTCCAAATCCAATCCCCGCGGCATCCAAGATGCCCAAGATGCCTTTCAAAACGGCTCAAGAAGGGCTCCAACATGCCGAAGAGGCCTCAAGGAGACTCAAGATGGCCTCAAGACGGTCTCAGGGGGTCCCAACACGCTCCCTAAAGGGCCTCAAGGAGCAAAATCATTGGTTGTCGAATCCCACCGGCACTCTGGGCGGAGGTGGTTTAGGGCGTTTCCTCTTCCAACCCCCTTCTTCCCCTTCGGGGAGGGGGGCGTCACTATTCCCTGCGAATGAACACCCCCTCCCCCAGGCGATCGGCAGCCAACCCGAAAGAATTAGCATGCGACGCGGGCAACCCCCCCACCATCCCTTACAAAAAAACAATACAAAGTACACTTCGGGGTAACATATTAAGTCATGCTCGTGGACCCCGCGAGCACTTCGTATTGTTTTTTGACAGGGACGGCGGGGGTGCCAGCACATTGCCTGCTGTGCGCAGGGCCACCGTCCATTTCAAAAACCATACAAAATACACTTCGCGGCCAAATCTGGACCACGCGCGGGCACCACACGATCACTGTCAATTGTTTTTTGACAGGGGCGGCGGGGGTGCAGGCATATTGTCTGGTGTGTGTGTGTGTGCGTGTGTGTGTGTGTGGTGGTTGTGTGTGTGTGTGTGCAGGCCCACAAGACACCACGATGGCAACCCCGTTGCGATTGCGCATTGGATTTCGACAAGGATGGTGGGGGCCGGCATGTTTCCCGATGCGTGTTCTCACGTGCACGGGCGCACCTGGCACACTCTGCGCCACCTGGCGCGGCTGGAGCATGCGCCACACTTGGCGCACGTGGCGCATCTGGCCTGGAGGCCTGGCGCACCAGGCGTGCCTGGCACGCTTGGGCCCCAGGGGTGCCTGGCGCACTCGGCGCGCGTGGCGGACCTCGCCCCGGCGTCGCGCACATGGGGTCGGTTTGGTTCCCAGTAGCTGTCCAACCAAAGACGGCCGCTGAACATGCTGAGGCTCGGCTGCTACTTCTGTGTTGGGAGGGCGGGTGGGAGAGAGCGAGACGGCTTGCCGGCGGGGAGGGTGTCTTGACCCCTCCCCCTACCCCCCCCCCCCGTGGACCTGGACGGGGGGGGGGGGGGGGGCGCGAGGGATTAGAGCGTCCAAGATGGCCCAAAATGGCTCCAAGAGGGCCTCCAAGAGCTCAAGATGACCTCCAAGATGGCCCAAGATACTCAAAGATCGCTCAAGATGGCTTCCAGCATGCTCCAAGAGACCCCAAGACCAGCCCAAGACGGGCCCAAGGGTCCGCCCGCCCGACCCGATTTGACCCGCCCGTTTGGGGCCGCCCGCCCGACCCGACCTGTCCCGCCCGTTAGGGTACTCGCGCGCCAACTCGATGAAGCACCATACTTTAATGTCCCGCCCGGCCCGACCCGACCCGCCCGTCAGGGGCCCTTCCCATAGCCTTCCGAGGGGCCCTTAGGCGCCCCCACACGGGCCCAAGAGGGCTCCAGGACAGCTTATAAAAACAGCTTGTTTTATAAGATACTCTGGGGCCCTCTTGGGGGCCTCTTGGAGCCTTCTTGGGGGGCCCCTGCAGCCCTGTAGGGGCCCTCTTGGACCCTTACCAGGGCGTTCGGAGGGGCCCAAAGGCGCCCCAAAACGGGCCCAAGAGGGCTCCAGGACAGCTTATAAAAACATGTTGTTTTATAACGTACTCCTGGGCCCTTTCGGGGGCCTCTTGGAGCCCCCCTGAGGGCCTCTGGGAACTCTGCAGGGGCCCTCTTGGACTCTTCCCAGGGCGTTGGGATGAGAGCTTGTTTTATGCTGTTCCTCTTGGGGCAGGACGGTTTCGGAAGCCCTTTGGTCATGCGCGCGGCATCCCACCTCTCAGGTGAAGGCAAATCGCCCGGGCATCACCTCTGGATGGGCCGGTTAGGATACGCGAAGTGCGAAGAATACAAAAAGCAAGTATGGCATGACAGCCTGCAGACACCGAAGATGCACCAAACGGTTGCCCCGGCACGTCGCACCTCTGGCCCCCCGGTCTGAAGCAACGGAATCCACTCAACATCGGCCCCCCGAGCCCAGGCGGGTTGTATCCGACGCAATTAGGATCCCGGGGTCGCTTGACAGCCCGGGCCCCGAAATCGGACTCGGGAGGCCGAAATCGACGAATAGCTGACTGGATCCCCGAACTTCGAACGACGACGAAGACGACGAGGGGGAGTGGACGGGGGGCGCGCAGGAGGACGATGGGTTCGTCGATAAGGCGGCGGGGAGAGGTCGTAGCCACCCGGTTGTCGCCGTCGCCGTCGCCGTCGTCGCCGTCACCGCCATCGCCCCCGTCGTCGTCGTCGTCGCTGTCATCGTCGTCGTCGTTGTCGTCGTGGTCTGTGCGTTGCGCGCGCAATTGGCCGACTGCACAATTCGGAAAAGGTCGGACTTCGAGGCCCGACAATCTAACGGGAGCCCGAAATCTCCCTCATCACCTCCACAGCGTATAGCAAAGTATGATCAACATTGTACGCGGCGGATCCCCGGTCCGCGAAGTCGGAATCCAGCTTAGCGCGCGGGTCGCCGAAGAGATCAGTGCACCCGACAGACAGGTGCAGCGCCTTCACATCCTTGAGCGCTGCTGCCCCCCACAGCGTATCCCTTCGCTGGAAGGCCCCAGTATACCGATGCCTCATCAGTCTGATCCGGCCAGGTGAGTTTGTGGATGCAAGGGTCGGCTTTCCGAACTGGCAGAACTTGCCGAGCGCCTGAAACTCACGACCGTCGTACACGAAAACGCAACGCTCTGCCATTTTCGACCTCTTGAGTTTCTGCGCAGATGATTATGCGGCCGATCTTTTCGACGAAGAAGAATAAGAGCTGTGGAGTGCCAGGTCCGGGCGAGCAACGGGGGGGGCGCCATCGCGGCCGCCGCGCTGAACCACTGCAGCGAGCGCACCGCGCAGCACAAATCCCACCGGCCACGGAGGCCTCCAGCGTGGACGTAGGTTCAAGAAACACGTGGGCCTCAGGAAAACCCAAGTCGCCCCAGAAAGGCACCCAAGACGGCTTCCGACAGCGCCAGGCAGGCCCGGAACGCTCCGGGACGGCGGAAGAGGCCCCAAAGAACCCTCTGAGGACCCCAAAAAAGCTCAGCGGGGATCCCGAGAGGCCTCCAAAAAGCCGCCAGCGACCTCCCAGGAGGTCCCAAAAACAGACCGAGGCTCCCAAACGGTTTCGTCCTCTCTCCCTCCTCCTCCTCCTCCTCCTCCTCCTTGTCCTCCTTGTCCTCATTCTCCTCCTACCCCTCCCCCTTCTCCTCTTGTTCCCTCCTCCCCGTTCTCATCCCCCCCCCCCTCCCCCCACCCCGCGCGTTCCTCGAGATGGTGAGATGGGCCTGAGAGAGGGAGTAAACCAGCCGGGGAAAGAAGGCCGCGCGCGCGAAGCGACGACGCCCCCTCTTCGAAGCGCAGGAGCAAGTCCACGAATCCAGGCGCCCCGCCGCAGCAATGGCAAGGCTGCGAGTGTTGGTGGGGCTCGCACAGGCGCTTTCTTTGTTCGCAGCAAGTGCTCTGGAGCCACGTCGGGCCCAAGGGACACCAGGACGGGAGACCACATGAAGCTTTCGCTAACGCGGCAGGTGCACTGCTGACGGCGCCCCACAGCTGGCGAAGGGAGTCTTCGAATTTATGCTCGTTCCAGCCGTGCGCTGGAGAATCCGCCGGCCCCTGCCTGCCCGGGGTGAAAGGGCCTCGAGAAACTAGAAACATGGATTTCCCACTGTGATTTGAAATGTTTGTGGCCCTAGAGGCGCCCCGACGCTCGGAGATGGTTTAAGAGGCCCCCCAAAGCGCCCCAGGACAGCCCAAGAGGCCCCCAAGACGGGGCGAAGACGGCCCAGCAGGGCCCGAAGACGGCTCGATGAGCGGCCCCAGCAGCCAACCAAAAAGGTAAGGATCTAGCGCTTCCCCCCGAGAGAGCCCGAGGACGGCCCGAGAGGGCCCGACAAGGTCCCAGAAGGCCCCGGTCCCAGAAGGCCCCGATGAGGTTCCACGGGAGGGCCCCGAGAAGCCCCGAAACGGCACCGGGGAGCCCCTCACCCCTCACCTGCACTCGAAGCTCGCAATCCCTGAGGGGGTCGGCGGAATGGCATAAGCCGCTTGAATAAGTGGAAATGAGCTTGAACCTCGTCCAGTCGAAGTCCCGCCCATGCACCCACTCTAGCACTGGTTGAGCACCAAATCCTGTGCACACGCACCTGTGCCAGTCGAACAGCCTGCCGTCGTACAGGCTGAGCACACGACGCATCACAAGGTTCGCTATCTTGGGTGCAGCTCCTGCAATGCGTAGCACTCTCTCGCACAGGGCGGGATCCGGGCCCCCAGACCCATAACGCTCGCGGAGCACCTCCTGGCCCGCGATGGTCTTCCACCTGCGCAGCAGGCGCACGAGTCCGGGCACCCAGTGTCCATCGAGCACGAGCGCGCCGAGTGAACGATTCGTGTCGTACGCCTTTTTTCACGAAGGGTGTGCGGGACCACGTCGAGATGAGGGCGTCCGGGCTGAAATTGTCGTAGGCGGCGCTGAGGAGGTCGACGCCGCCGGCCAGGCACACGTTCCTCCAATGCGCGAAGCCCACGACAACGGCTAGAACAAGCCACAACATTCTCTCAGGATCGTGCCTGCAAGGCAGTATGATGTAAAGTGCAATACACTGCGTAGTACGATCGAGCAAAGGGTGTGCCTGGCAGCGCCTGCGGCGCATGACCGGGCGCGCGATTGGTTGGCCATGTCGTCTGCGTCGCCACTCATCCGACAGACGCGAAGCGAAGGAAGCTAAACTCTGCACGCGCGCTGGGACAAGAACCATTGTGCTTGAGCGCCCACGTCGGCGGCAAAGGCTGAGGGAGGCGCAAGGGAGAGAGAGGGGGGCAAGAGGGGATCGAGGGAGCAGAAGGAGAGGGCGTGAAGATCATGGCCGCCATTGCGATGATCATTGCGTGCACCGCCGCGCGCCAAGAGGGCTTCCGCGAAGGGCCCGAGTGAGGGCTTATAACAATGGAGCACTCTTGAGGGCCTCCTGGAGCCATGTAGGGGCCCTCTTGGACCCTTCCAATATCCTTCCGAGGGGCCCAGAGGCGCCCCCAGACGGGGCCCAAGAGGGCCCCGGGACAGCTTATAAAAACAGTTTGTTATATAAGGTACTCTGGGGCCATCTTGGGGGCCTCTTGGAGCCCCCTTGGGGGCCTCCTGGAGCCATGTAGGGGCCCTCTTGGAGGGCGTTCGTAGGGGCCCAAAAGCGCCCCAAAACGGGCCCAAGAGGACCCCAGGGCAGCGTATAAAAACAGCCTGTTTTATAATGTACTCCCGGGCCCTTTCGGGGGCCTCTTGGAGTCCTCTTGGGGGCCTCTGGGAGCCCCGTAGGGGCCCTCTTGGACCCGTCCCAAGGGGTTCGGGGGGGCTCAAAGGCGCCCCAAGACGGGCCCAACATGGCACCAGGCCAGCTTATTGTTTTTTTTGTTTTATATATATATATATATATATATATATATGTGTGAAACACACACACACACACACACACACACACACAACACACACACACACACAAAAAAAAAAAAAAAAAAAAAAAAAAAAAAAAAAAAAAAAAAAAAAAAAAAAAAAAAAAAAAAAAACTTGTTTTATAAGGTACTCCTGGGCCCTCTTCGGGGCCTCTTGGAGCCCCCATTGGGGGCCTCTGGGAGCCCTCTAGGGGCCCTCTCGGATCCTTCCCAGGGCCCTCGGGGGGGCCCAAAGGCGCCCCAAGACGGGCCCAAGTGAGCCCCAGGACAGCTTATAAAAACAGTTTGTTTTATAACGCACTCTTGGGCCCTCTTCGGGTCCTCTTGGAGCCCCCATTGGGGGCCTCTGGGAGCCCTCTAGTGGCCCTCTTGGACTCTCCCCATGGCCCTCGAAAGGGCCCAGAGGCGCCCCAAGACGGACCCAAGAGAGCCCCAGGATAGCTTTTTAAAACAGCTTGTTTTATAACGTACTCCTGGGCCCTCTTCGGGGCCTCTGGGAGCCCCCTTGGGGGCCTCTGGGCGCCATCTAGGGGCCCTCTTGGACTCTTCCCAGAGCCCTCGGACGGGCCCAGAGGCGCTCCAAGACGGGCCCAAAAGAGCCCCAGGACAGCTTATGAAAAACAGCCTGTTCTATAACGTACTCCTGGGCCCTCTTCGGGGCCTTTTTGGCGCGGGAACGTCACGCTCTCCATTGCGAAACCATCGAAACACAGGAAACCCGGGGCACCTTGGAGGCAAGCAGGGTGCTTCTTGGCCTAGGTTTCCACTGCGCGCGTCCTCTGGCGAAAGTTGGACAGGTCCGGGGGCCGGGAGCTCCGGGCCCGCATGGGCTGCCAGAGCTGGCCCGCCAGGGGCCCCTCGCGCCGAGCCTGCTCCCCAGACATCCCTTCTGGGGCTTCGAGGCGGGGCTCGTCGTCTTCCTCGACGCCGTCGTCGCCGCCGCCGCCAGAATGGTCGTCAACGCCGCTGTCGCCCAGAAGAGGAAAAGGAAAAAAGAGAAAGCGGAGGGTCTCGACTATGGGGGGTAATGCTCAAAGCAGCCGAGACCCTCAGTTCGGAGTGTAAGCACCCTCATGGCGCATGGCGCGAAGGCCATGACAAGGCTTGCGCAAGGGCTCGTTCCCTGGGTGAGGAGATTTGGGGTCGGTGCGCGGGCTGAACATCAGAGCTCGGTGCCCTGGCGCTTCGGGAAGAAAGGGAGGAAGTGGAGTAAGGGATTTCCAGCACGCCCGCCATCGCGCCACGAGAAAGCCAGTTCGAGCTCAGCGCTTCGGAAGCAGGTCGCGATTAGCCTGATCGAGATGCTCGCGCTCCACCCTGGGGGTCGGAAGAGTGCGCAGCCTGCCTAAACCCCCGAGCCGGGCTTGACCGAGAAAGCTCCGCCGTGCGCCTTCTTCGGATGGCCCCCCAGGTCCCCACATAGATACAGAAAAACCACAAAAACCTAGACGTTCCGAGGTCCGCGCGGACCTCCGACAGGTTACGTTTATGCCGCTCTTTGTTCCCCGACTTCGGAAGCTTTCGAACGGTTTCGGAGGCTGTCGGCAGCCGCAGCAGCGGAGACGCGAAGGGCCCGCTGGCCAGACGCTCCAGGAGGCGAAGGCCCGCGGGGCTCGGGCCCTGGGAATCAACGAAGGAATGAACGACAACCAGAGCAAACAACGAACGAACGAACGACAGCCCTAGGAATCAACGAACGAACGACAACCACACCGAACGAACGACAACCAGAGCAAGCCAGACCAATCAACGAACGAATGAACGACTACCAGAGATCAGGGAAGCGAAGTCGTAGCCTGCAGATACTGCGGCGTGCGCTTAATCATGCATGCACGCACGCGTGCTCGGGCCCCAGGAGGCGAAGGCAACGGTGGGAGCGACGCCCAGGGCCTGCCGAACTACGCACCTGCAGCACCTGGGGCACCGCGGGCCAACGGCACGGCACTCCGCGTCCTCTGGGACGGCGCTCCCTGGAGTCGGCTTGACCGACTTGGAGTCGGCTTGACCGACCGGCTTGACGACTTGTCCTTCTAAATTTCCACCTCCTCCTCCTCCTCCTCCTCCTCTTCCTCCTCCTCCTCCTCCTCCTCCTCCTCCCCCCTTCTGCCTTATATTCCTCCCTGCTCCTCCTGTCCCTCCTCCTCCTCCTCCTCTCCCCCGTCCTCCTCCCCCTCTTCCTCCTCCTCCTCCTCCTGTTCCTCCTCCTCCTCCTCCGCCTCCTCCTCCTTGCGCCTCCACCTCCTCCTCGCTCTCTCTCGCACGCGCGGGGGGGGAAGGGGCGGCGCGCGGGGCGGCAGGCGGCAGGCAGGGCAGCCGCCGTCGCGTCGACGCCGCCGCCTCCTCCTTGTCCTCCGCCTGGCCCCCCTCATCCCACTGCTCCTCCCGCTCCTCCTCACCCTCATCCTGATCGCGAACGAGGCGTAACGGCCGCCACCCTGTCGACGACAGATCGAGGACTACATGTTCCGTCACCCTTTTCTGATCCTGTTCGTCCTCCCCTCCGTCCTCCTACATCGCCGGTGAGGGCCCCCACAAGCCGGAATCGAAATACGGGGGCCTCGTGCGCGGCCTCCAGGGGCTTCAATAAACCAATCCGATGGGCGCGAACTGACATATGGCTGGGCTTGCAGGGGGCAAACCTGAATGATAACTTTCGCGGAAATTTGCCAGCCCTATTGGGCGCAGGTAATCTAAGGAGGATCCTATTCCACCCCTCCCTCTGCTCTCTCGAGGGGTGGGAGGGCACAATATCCCTGCACTTCCTCCTGTGGACCTGGGGGGGGGTATTGCCGCGAGGGGTTGGAGCGCCCAAAGATGACTCAAGCTGGCTCCGGGAAGATCTCGGAGAGCCCAAGATGACCACCAACGCGCCTCAAGATGGCCCAAAAGAGGAGGGGGAGGAGGAGGAGGAGGAGCGCAACTACCCCGAAATGATTTCATCCCCTTGATGGATGACTCTGACTACTGGGATCAGCCGTGCCACCGCACGCGCAGGCATGGCCCAGAGAGCAAGGAAAATAAACACCAGTGCGGGGGCTTATTCTCCGGGCCTCTTCGGACCGCGAAAGCAGCGGAATGGTCTGGCCCCGGGCGGCCCTGATAAGGCTTACAGGGTTTGTGGGGCCCATAGAGCCCAGAGGGTTCCCGGGGGGGCGACACGAGTGACAGCATACCCGCCGCACGGAAAAATCATTCAACGCAACGGGCTCTTTGGCTCCCGGGAGGGTCCGCGAGGGAGGGCAGACCCGCTGCACTTAGGAACCCCTTAAGTACAGGGAGGGGGGTGGGCAGGGCAAGCAAGCCCCCCTATCAATTTCGCAAAAGCGCCTGTGGACAACCCACCACCTGCGGCTGCATTCTAATTTGCGAGCCAGTCCATCGTGCGAGCGTGCAAATGCCAGCTGTCTACCGTGGTCCTCGTGGACTGACTCCACCCCCCGCGCGGCGCGAGCTTCTTCACAGGGCCTTCGCTGGATGCCAGGACGCCTACTTCGACCAAGCGGTCAACCAAGAGGCCCCAATCACGGGTCAGCTTGTATATGTTGTAGACAGGGATGCCGCCATAACGGGCGAGCTCCCTCTCCGCCTCGGAATTGAAGCAGTTCTCCCTGAGCTTTTTGATCTTCTGCATTGTGGAATTTCCAGGGTTGAAACGCTTCGCCAAGCCACTTTCCGATATTTGTTGTCTGGCGTCTGGCCTGCTTGCGGCATAGTCCAAGAAGCGACGAGCAGCGTTGTCAACTGCAGTGAAAGAGGTGCGCAGCACAGCAGATGCTGCACTCGCCTGACGACATGAATCCTTGGCTGAGGAAGTTCTAGTGGCAAGCTCCTGTTGGATCTTCCTCTCGACAATGCACTGCGAGGCTATGTGCTTCTTCACTTTGTGAGATGCCGCCAGCGCGTCCTCGAAGCGAAGCGAACAATCTCGCAAGAGCTTCGACCCCGGGCCCGCGTTCAGCCCCCACTCGGCGTTCCTCATGCTGCCGTTGGCCGCCGCGACACTGGCGAACGCCTTCCCGATATACTTGACGATGACAGCGCGGACAATCGGCGGCACACCGGGGCGATCACACACCTCGTTGCCTGCGTCATGCAGGGCGGCATGAACGGCAAAGGCTGCACCGGTATACTGGTTTTCTGCTATCTCAGGCTGGTCGCCTTGCTGCGATAAGGCAACGGAGAGCTGCAGGTCCGCAATGACACTGAAAGCGCGACTGCGTTTGAGGAACTTGCGAACGAAGTCGATCCCTACGCATTGCGAGGTGTCGAGGAGCTCGCTGAAAACGCGAAGCCGCCCATTGTCTGCGGACCCCACCCGTTCTGCGAATATGTCCAACGGGCCCGCTATCGTAAACCAGACGTTGGGCGCCACGCAAATCTCCTCCTTCTCGGTGCGCTTGCCCACTTCACTTCCCTCGGCAATTTGACAAAAGTCCTCCTCTTTGACAGAGTTCTCCTTGACGCCGATGGCAGCCTTCACTTCGGTGTTGTACCACATGAGGTTGCAGGTGCCTTCTGGGGCCCGGCCTTTCTGCAACGCTGCCAGGAGGCCTAGCCTGGTGGGGTGTCCAGTCGTCAGGACATTGAGACACTCGCTTTTTGCCAGATCCTTGCGTTGCAAGCACACCTTGTCGCAGGCTTTGGAGATCGCAATGACAGCGTCCTTGTTCGAACCACTGGGCGCCATGAGAAAGACTGCTCCGCGGTGGGCGCGCAGCTGCCAATCGCTGTCAGTTTCTTCTACTGGAAGAAAACGCACTTGACGGTTTTTCCCAAAATGTAAGTAAACCATTTTACCTTGAATCACCGCGTGCAGGGCGTGACCATCAGGGGGGGGGCCCGCGCAAGCAGAGACGCGACGGAAAGCTGTGGAGCTCACCCTCGCGGCTACGCACTCCAACGGCAGGGAGCGGTGCACCCGCCGAAGCCATTCTTCGTCGAACCCCACGTCGACGCACTCTTCGAAGAATCGAACGAAGTACTCCCGCAAGATGTGGTAGGCGTCTGCCTGCGTTGGAGTCTGGTCCTCCGCGGGGGCGTCGAGGCCCGCGTCCTTCATGAGCGCGTCGAGATCGCATGGTGCTTCTGCGAGTCTGCCGAAAAAGGCTTCTTGGAACTCGGATGAACAAGTGCGCAAGAGGTGGTCGAGTTGTGCGTCCACGTGGTCTGCCGCCGGAAGCAATGGATCCTGCTCAAACTGATTAGCCACTTCGTTGAAAACTGTCACCTTGGCTGCCGTGATCTTGCTGCGGATCGCGGCACGCGGATCAGCATCATCTCGAATTGCTTGGACGGCCCGTGCCCCGAACGATTCCGCGGAGGTCTTGCGCTGACGAAAGCCGCGAAGGCCCCCCGCTCGTGGCACAGCAACTGCAGTAGAGGGGTGCCCGGGCTCCTGCTTGACTGGGGCGCCATCAGTAAGCTGGATGTCCTGCTTGACTGGGTTCCCGGGCTCCTGCTTGACTGGGCGCCCGGGCTCCTGCATGGTCTCCTCCTTGACCGGAACGGTGGCGCCAGCCCTCAGCCACTCCTGCTCCGATGCAGCATCGCGGGGCGGAGTGAGCACCACACCAGAGACAGGCGACAAACTTGCCGGCATGGCCCGCTGCCGCTTCACGGGGTGCAGGGCGCGACCCGCCGCCGGGGCAGTCCTGGGCGGCACGCTCGCAAAAGTAAAGCGCAGATGCTGCTTGAACCCAAGAATTGCGAGAGAGTGCGCCTGCGCACTGCGCGCGCACATGCGGGGGGGCGAGTCCCACCCGCCAAAGAACATTAACTCACATAATATATACATCCTCTTCATAGATGCCTCTGACTACTGGGAGGAAGGTGGAGGAGAGGGGGGAGGAGAAGGAGGAGGAGGAGGAGCGCATATACCCCAAAATATCTCCACCCCCTTGATATGCGCCTCTGGCTAATGGGCTCATCTGTGCCATCTGCGCACCCCGCCCGACCAGACCCGACCCGCCCGCTAGGGTACTCGCGTGCCAACTCGATGACGCATCATACTTTAATGTCCCGCCCGACCCGGCCCGACCCGCCCGTTAGGGTCCGCCCGCCCGACCCGACCCGACCCGCCCGTTAGGGTCTGCCCGCCCGACCCGATCCGTTCCGCCTGTTAGGGCACTCGCGTGCTAACTCGATGATGCATCATACTTTAATGCCCCGCCCGACCCGACCCGACACGCCCGTTAGGGCCCGCCCGCCTGACCCGACCCGACCCGCCCGTTAGGGCCCGCCCGGTCGACCCGACCCGTCCCGCTCGTTGAGGCACTCGCGTGCCAACTCGATGATGCATCATGCTTTAATGTCCCGCCCGACCCGACCCGACCCGACCCGCCCGTTAGGGTCGGACCCGACCCGCCCGTTAGGGCCCGCCCGCCCGACCCAACCCGCCCCGCCCGTTAGGGCACTCGCGCGCCAACTCTGCGATGCACCATACTTCAATGTCCCGCCCGACCCGACCCGCCCGTGAGGGTCCGCCCGCCCGACCCGACCCGACCCGCCCGTTAGGTTACTCGCGTGCCAACTCGGCGATGCACCATACTTTAATGTCCCGCCCGGCCCGACCCGACCCGCCCGTTAGGGTCCGCCCGCCCGACCCGACCCGACCCGCCCGTTAGGGTCCGCCCGCCCGACCCGACCCGTCCCGCCCGTTAGGGTACTCGCGTGCCAACTCGATGTCGCATCATACTTTAATGTCCTGCCCGACCCGACCCGACCCGCCCGTTAGGGACCGCCCGCCCGACCCGATCCGTCCCGCCCGTTAGGGTCCGCCCGCCCGAACCGACCCGTCCCGCCCGTTAGGGTCTGCCCGCCCGACCCGATCCGTCCCGCCTGTTAGGGTACTCGCGTGCCAACTCGATGATGCACCATACTTTAATGTCCCGCCCGACCCGACCCGACCCGCCCGTTAGGGTCCGCCCGCCTGACCCGACCCGACCCGCCCGTTAGGGTCCGCCCGCCCGACCCGACCCGTCCCGCCCGTTAGGGTACTCGCGTGCCAACTCGATGATGCATCATATTTTAATGTCCCGCCCGACCCGACCCGACCCGACCCGCCCGTTAGGGTCGGACCCGGCCCGCCCGTTAGGGTCCGCCCGCCCGACCCGACCCGTCCCGCCCGTTAGGGCACTCGCGTGCCAACTCTGTGATGCAACATACTTTAATGTCCCGCCCGACCCGACCCGACCTGCCCGTGAGGGTCCGCCCGCCCGACCCGACCCGACCCGCCCGTTAGGGTACTCGCGTGCCAACTCGGCGATGCACCATACTTTAATGTCCCGCCCGGCCCGACCCGACCCTCCCGTTAGGGTCCGCCCGCCCGACCCGACCCGACCCGCCCGTTAGGGTCTGCCCGCCCGACCCGACCCGTTCCGCCCGTTAGGGTACTCGCGTGCCAACTCGATGTCGCATCATACTTTAATGTCCTGCCCGACCCGACCCGACCCGCCCGTTAGGGACCGCCCGTCAGTAGCGACCCGTGCCAGGGCACTCGCGTGCCAACTCGATGATGCACCATACTTTAATGTCCCGCCCGGCCCGACCCGACCCGCCCGTTAGGGTCCGCCCGCCCGACCCGACCCGACCCGCCCGCTAGGGCACTCGCGTGCCAACTCGGTGATGCACATACTTTAATGCCCCGCCCGACCCGACCCGACCCGCCCGTCAGGGCCCGCCCGCCCGACCCGACCCGACCCGCCCGCTAGGGCACTCGCGTGCCAACTCGACGATGCATCATACTTTAATGCCCCGCCCGGCCCGACCCGACCCGCCCCTAGGGGCTCTCTTGGACCCTTCCCATATCCTTCCGAGAGGCCCAGAGGCGCCCCAAGACGGGCCTAAGAGGGCCCCAGGACATAAAAAACAGCTTGTTTTGTAAGGTACTGCGGGGCCTTCTTGGGGGCCTCTTGGAGCCTTCTTGGGGGCCTCCTGCAGCCCTGCAGGGGCCCTCTTGGACCCGTACCAGGGCGTTCGGAGGGGCCCAAAGGCGCTCCAAGACGGGCCCAAGAGGGCCCAGGACAGCTTTTAAAAAACAGCATGTTTTATAACGTACTCCTGGACCCTTTCGGGGGCCTCTTGGAGCCCTCTTGGGGGCCTCTGGGAGCCCTGTGGACTCTTCCCAGGGCGTTCGAGGGGGCTCAAAGGCGCTCCAAGACGGGCCCAAGAGGGCACCAGGCCAGCTTATAAAAACAGCTTGTTTTATAATGTACTCCTGGGCCCTCTTCAGGGCCTCATGGAGCCCCCATTGGGGGCCTCTGGGAGCCCTCTAAGGGCCCTCTTGCACCCTTCCCAGGGCCCTCGGAGGGGCCCAGAGGCACCCCAAGACGGGCTCAAGAGGCGCCCCGCGAGGTGCCAGAGGGCACTGTTTCGCCCAAGATGGCGCAAGATTCCTCAAGATGGCCCCGAAGACGCTCCAACAGGGCCCAAGACCGCCCCGAGACGGCTCCAGGAGTCAAAAAAGCTTCCCAAGGAGGCTCAAGAAGCCAAAAACTTTCAAACACCCATAGAAAATCAATGTTATTTGCGCCGTCGCCCGCTCGCTTCCGATAGCCCTCCTCCACCTCCTCCTCCTCCTCCTTCTCCTCCTCCTCCTCCTCTCCCGTTCCGCTCCTCCGCCTCCTCCCCCTCCTCCACGCCCTTCGCCGCTTGGGTTCCGTTGCGGCAACTGCAACCACCTCAGGTGCAACTGAGATTGCCCCAGAGGCGCAGGGGGGACGGGGGGCGGGCGGAGCAACTGAGATGGGCGGGCGGAGCAACTGGGCCAACAACTGGCTCAGTTGCTCCGCCGCTCCTCCGCTTGGTGTCAGTTGCTCCGCCGCTCGGTTTCAGTTGCTCCGCGGCCTCGGTCCAGTTGCCCCGCCGAGGTAAGCCCGCCTCGAGCCCTCGGAGGAAATTCCGGGTCCAAGACAAGCTAAGCTGCAGGCGCGGCTCGCCGAGAGCCGCCAGCTCCTTTCGGAATACCGCGGTGATAACGTGGGTACTCGATGCAATCTCGTCCATAATCTTACTGGCCACGATACTGAGACGGACGAGAGCGCCCTCGGAAAGGACGGGCGCCCGAGGTGTCGACGCTGTCTCCTGCGGAAGCCCGCGCGAGGGGCGCTTCCACCGAGCGACACTGCCAGGGTGAACTTCTCCGTAGAGATCAGGTGCAGCATTCTGCAGATGGCGAAAGCATTGAGCCTTAGACCAGCCCTGCCGGCTCATCAAATCGAAATAGGCGAAGAAAAATGATTTCGCCTCGTCCACGACTGCGCTTTTCTTGCGCCGATTCTTAACAACTGGTTGCCCATCTTCGCATCCCTTCTCCGCCTCTTCCTCGTCTGCTGGGCCTTCATCTGGAATCTCCTGGGCTTGCTCCGCCTTAACGATATCGACAGGATCAGCGGGCTTAATCAATGGCCCCCTTCGTCCACCGTGCGAGAGGCTGCAAGATCGCCCACTCTGGCAATTCATCTCCCTGATCGATCACCTCGCACAGCTTACCCACCCACTTAACCTGTCTGCTCGGGCGCCCGGCAGATGCCTTCGCCCGAGGTTTCGGCCGCGGAAGTCCCAGTTGAGCAACCACCTGCTTCTTCTTCTCGACGTTCGCCCGGATTCTCTCAAGTCGCGCCTCCCGCGTCTCCCCCGCTCGCTGACCAGGCACAACAAATGAAAATAAACTCCGCTGGGTCATCACAGGTGCGCCAGAAGAACGAACGTCGGGTAATCAGAGAGTAAAGCCGCGCAAATAAGTTCGCCTGCTATTTGGCCGCGGCTAATCACGGTGAGACCGTCGGCGAGAGGACTGGAAATGCACCACGGCCTGGTGCGCGATTCGATATCTCTTCCAATCTACCTGTATCTTCGAGAAATGTTGCAAGCATCTGTTACGCAACCATGTCTGTCTTCTCATTGACAGAAAGGGGAACGTCGAGAAAGTCACGAATTGCTCAGACTTTTCACTCTGAGACTGACATCTAGAAATTCTAGGCGGATCCTGAAAACGCGTCTCACAGGCCTGGCGCCAGCAATATCTTGACGAATCCTGAAAACGTGGCCCCGAGAACTGACGCCCAGAAATTCGCTGCGAATCCTGATAGCGTTACTGCAGCAAGAACTAAAACCACTCAAAACTTTATTGATTAAATAAATAATTAATCAATTAAATTATGAGCTGACACATATATATATATATGCATACATACATGCATATATGCATGCACGTACATATACAATGCATGTATACTTATCTCTCAAAATATCCGGCTGTCTTGATATCTCTCACGAAGACTCTTTAACCGTCGATGCCACGGCCTGCGCTGCAGTTTCATATACCTTCCAATATGCGTGCATCACAAAGAAGTACTACTCCAAGCATCTGCCACGCAAAGATGTCTTCAGAATTGCCCAGACGGTGCCGTGCAATACGGTCGAAAGAAAGGGAGCGTCAACAAATTCTTCACCAGTTGATCAAAACTTGATTCTGAGGACTGACACCTAAACATTCTGGGCGAATCCTGAAAACGTGGCTCAGTGGACTGACCTCCAGAAATTCTGGACGAAACCTCAAAACGTGGTTCCGAGGACTGGCTCCAGTAAAAAAATAATCAACGCAAGTAATATGTATGTCATATGTTTCTGCGTGTCGTTTCTTGATTCTAGATTCAAAAACATACCGGTCTATGCTCGGCCCCCGTCTTTGCCTTTTTAGCGCGGTCACGGATTTCGAAAATCCGCCAAGCTGGTCACCTGAGGAGGGCGATCCCGAAGCTCGCGCGGCCTCCCAGCGTGCACGAGCTGACAGTCACGATACTACATCTCTAATTATCTTCCGGACTCTGGGACTATTTCGATTTCTCTCGGACTTTCCCCGGATCTCTCGGAAACCGCTCATATACTTGTAATTGCACCGCGATAAGCCGAAAATAATTTTGTGATATTAGTTGCCAAAACGCCCAATAGATTCCAAGATGGCTGCGTCCGGAAGCGCGCGTACCCTGAGCTCCAAAAAGACCCCGAGAACCCCATAAGCCTCGCAGCCAAACAGTTTCGTCGCGCTCTACTTCCGGGATCCCAGACGGGGGGGGGCGATGGCTGTCTGGAGCCCCCTAAAGGACCCCGAGCCTCCTCATGTAGAGAGCCTTCCACAAGAACCCCTTGAAAAACAACCCTGGCTCTCCCCGAAGACGCGCGCGCGTGGAAGGAGATCGGCGGCATATTCACGGCGAAGCCACTGGTAGGGAGGGAGGGGGGGTGAGGCGGCACAAAAGAGGAGGCCTGCCAATCCTCTTCCTCCTACTCCTCTTGTTTGCTCAGCAACTCTCCGGGCATCACAGCCGCGATGACCAAGTATCTCAACGAAGTGCCCCCTCGAACTGATTTCGATTACTTCTGGAATAGGCATCAAGTCCATCACAAATCCGGCAAGACGGGTAAAGAAGACAATATGATAGCATCGCAGCATCAACGAACAAGAAACCATCCAAAATTTTGGAACGCACCCGACAATAACGTGGCGAACGAGGATTTGTTCGAGGCGACTCCAGCAATAATATGGCTGTATATGCTAGAACGCAATAACCGCAGCCCGAACTCTCACAAAGCACCCTGTTCCTCGCAATTTCTTCCCCGCGCCAATGTAAAAGAATCCCGTAGGAGCAAAAGAGGATAAACGGAATACGAAAGGGAGAGATGAGGGAGGAAGGAAACAACACAACAACAGAGCTGGATGGAGAAGCAGCAGAGCAGCGGGGGGGAGCCAGGGCGGCCAGGGATTGCACTAAGGGTCTCGCACCTCCCCCCGGTGCCCTCGGGGCGATTTATCTCAGACCGTAAAGCCCCACGCAGAGGTCGAATCATCTTAGACTAATCGATCCCCTCGCCAAAACGGATATCCAGGACTCAAAACGAGACCTGGAAGATGTTCGAGATATCAAA
>CAUYUJ010000548.1:57500-67500 GCA_963575745.1 Prorocentrum cordatum
GCACAGCGAACGAGCGCTCCCGGAGCTGGACGGCGCAAAAGGGAGGAGCCGCCGGGCCCTCGCGGGGCAGTGGCGGGGCGCGGCGGACGGCGGCCGGTGGCAGGGACGCGGCGGGAAGCGGCGCCGCGCGGGCGCCGGCGGGGGGGTCCCCCCGCAGGCGGCGCGCGGGCGGCAGACAGCTGCGGGGGCAGGCAGCGGAGCACGCCAAAGCACACAAACACTGACACACGTACACACACACACACACAACACACACACACACACACGTACACACACACACACACACACACACACACACACACACACACACAACACACACACACACACACACAACACACAACACACACACACACACAACGCACACACACACACACACACACACACACTTTTTGGCGGCAGCGGCCTCGCGCGCGGCGACGAGGCGGAGAAAGCGTACGGACAATGCCCGCGGCGGCCGTGCCTTCGAGCATCGCTCAGGATGCGGTCCTGCCGACACCAGCCATCTGGTACAGCGGAGAGGGTACACGCAATACCGTGAGCGATGCCCTCACGGCAACACACACACACACAAACACACCGCCAGCTCCCGAGGCCCCAGCCGCCACCGGAGCGCACGGCCGCGGCGCGCGCCGCGGGCCATCGGCGACGAGGGCCCCTGGCGGCTCCTCCCGAGCGGGCCCTGCGCATGCGCCGCCGCCGCCTCCAGCGCGCGTGGAGGGAGGAAGCATGATGCACGACGGGCGATTTGGGCGTTTCGTGGTGGGGAAGCAATATTTCGGGGGGGATCGAGGGTTCCACTAGAGGGGACCGAAAGAAGCCTCAACGTGGCCCCCATAGAGTCCCTAAGGTGCACGAAAGGAGCACCTTTCTTCTTCCCCGCGCGCACTACCCCCCATTACGAATCGCCCGAGCGTTGTTTGCCCCTTTTCGGCCTCCAAGGGCCCTCGCCAGGCCCGGGGGCTGTCAAGACAAGATTCAGGGTGAGAAGCTGGCCCTGGGAAGGGGTCGCGACCTCCAGGGGGCAAGGTTGCGAAGTCATCACGCCGTCGGGGCCGGGGGGGGGAGGAAAGGATGACGAGAGGACGGGACATGAGGACAGGCGGGCAGCACAGTTAAATGCAGTCAAGAAGTATGGAGCACAATGATGCAAGGGGCACAGAACGCAAGGATAGCGAACAAGGAGGGATGCGAGTGCGCATTGCTTCAAGCGCTCATCCGTATCGCCTGTCTGAGCTGTAGGACACCCTCCTTGCTCTCCTCCTCATCCACCTCCTCCTGAAATTCCCTCCGACCCAGTCCGTGTCATCCTTTTCCTTTCCGATATGTCCACCTTCTCCGAGCTCATCCTCATCCTCATCAGCGTCCTCCTCACACAGCTATCCTCACAACATTAGCATCCGAACAATAAGCAACCTCATGTAGATTATCAGTACCGTCATCAGCAGCAGCACCATCAGCATTATCATCATCAGCAGCAGCAGCATCATTAGCAGCATCACCACCACCACCACCATCAGCATCAGCATCAGCACCAGCATCATTAGCAGCATCATCAGCATCATCATCGTCATCATCACCATCATCATCATCATCATCATCTTATTTCCCTTGCTAGTATTCAGTCAGTCAGGCCAGGCGCCCAAAACGCACATAGGAAAGTTAGGCGGCTACGAGTACGCCAAACGCGACTGCGATGCAGTCCGCCAAACGCGCTGCCATCTGAAGCGGAGGAAGAGGGAGGGAAGCAACCCCATGGAGAAAACACGTGCTGATATACAGAAGGTGCCCACTGCATTTCTGGGCGCCCACGCCTGCGATGATGATACCACTGTTTGGGACTTCGCGCTCCATGTTCGCACACAAACGTTCGTAACCAATTGTCTGCGGATAAATGTGCGACTCTGTCGTACAGTTTGATTTGTCTGCAAAGTAGATATGCGCTCAATGGTTGTGCTTTCGCTCTTCCTCGTACCTCTTCGCTGGACACCCTGGAGTAACACGCATGTGGCACCTTCCATATTTGTCTCAAACATGCTTGCTGCTTGGAAAGCATCCAATCGGTTACGATCCACCTGACACAATTTTGGGAGCACAATAGCTTGAAATAGATGTATATTGCGGTGCATTGTGATGTTCGCGTGACCAACATGTTGCCAACGATTGGAATACCCCTTTTGCTCCTCCAATTATTCCGGCACCCTCCTGCCTGCTGTCCACTTTCGCACTTGACAACCCACCCAAATAAACACTTTGTTCCACGAGTTCCAAACACTCTCCTGACGGGGCGCACACACGACCAATGTTTCGCACTTGCATCAGGATCGTTTTCTTCCTACTTAGCTCCAATCCATATGTCTTGCCTCTCTCGATGATAAGATCAAGAGGCGCTTGTAATTTCCTGGCGCTCGCGCTGAGAGGGGCCGCGTCGCCCGCGCACAAGAGATCATTGCATTCTGTGTGATCGGGCTCTGTGACCTCAGCTGCCCTGTCGCGGAATGCTTCGTCAATATCGAACATCATCACAGTCTGCGCGACGATAAACAGGCAAGGAGACAACGGGCAGCCTTGCGCGACCCCTGCTTTTTGGTCTCGCAAGGAAGAATCGCCGCCAAGATCATTGAGATAGAACTTTCGTTCGTCACATATTTCTTTTATCAGTTCTACCATCTGAACCGGGATACCAAACCTGGTAAGAGCTGAGAACATCGCGTCGCGTTTGATGCGGTCAAACGCTAATGCCCAATCTAACAGCACTGCCAGAACGCCCGGCTCATCTGCAGCGCGCGCAGCATCGAAGATCCGACGTGCCATTGAGATTACATCAAGTGCGCTGCGTCTGGGACGGATTCCAAACTGCGCCGGCCCGATGCGCTCTTCCGCCCCGCATCGTTGACTACGTTTTCGCAGCATCCTAGCCAACACTTAGCATGCCACTGTTAACAAAGAAATGTGGCGGTAGTTGTCTGGTAACCCCGCATCGCCTTTTCTGTGCACTTGCACAACCTCTGCAGCCCCCCACTCTTGCGGCAAGCGTTTTTGCGCCCAGCAGCCCACGGACAGGGGCGACAAAGACGAGCATGCATCTCATCTTCCGACGCAGAAAGAAGTTTCCAGAACTCCGGGCGCACACCGTCTGCGCCCGGTGCTGTTGCGGTTGCGAGCGCCCGCAAAACTTTCTGCAATTTATCCACCGTGAACTCGTTTGCGTTGATCGGCAGAGCACTTCCGGCATCAAGTTCCCCAGCCGGCAGCGCATCTGGAAATATGATGTTCCACTGTTCGTGCTCAGAACAGTATGCCAAGACGTTTGCCTTGATTACTCCCAACGACCTCCGCGTCGGCATTTGCGATTGCGACCGGCGTTTTCGCTGGAGTCTCCTTATGCTCCCGCGCAGCTTTCCACGACACCCCAACCTGTGTAGATTCTAACCATATTCGTTTGTCTCGCCGCACTGCTTTCCTGATGTCTTCGTTGAGCGCACTCTCTTCGCCGCCGCCCCCCCATCGTGCCTGGCCACGCCCTGCGAACAAAACGAGTGTAGATCCTGTGATCCACGGTTGGTGTCGTCGCGAGTGAGTCCGCGCTGCAACCTTGGACGCCCTGAGCATGGCGCCCGCAACTATCCCGGCTGCTTGGTCCAGCGTTCCCGGCGTGGGCGACAAAGCGAATGCCTCGACGTTGGCGCTGCCAAATTCGTTCCCCATGTTTGGAGGCCCCCATCAGAGTAGCAAGGCAGCACGTTTGCTGATGCCCCCATTTGCGACGGCGTGCCAAATTGAATATTCAATTTCGTGAGCACCGCGAAATGTCTGGCAGGCAAGGACCTTGCTCGGTCGCTCCAAATGTCTTCCACCATGCCCACCTGCGCCGCTCCAACCAAACAGAAATCGACGCGCGCAGAATAATCCGGAGAGGGCGGGCCACTTGCATCCACCCCCGGGGCGGGCTCTTAATAAGTTAATTGGTTGCCCACCGCTCGCTTGAAAAAATTGCTGCCGATGACCGATGCGGCAGCCCTGCAGGTTTCCAACAGGAGTTCTTCGTTGGATAGTTCTCGGCGGGAGCTCGGCTTTGATTCGAAAGTGCGGTCTCCGATAACATACTGTTATCATGCTTCTCGCTTGCGTAGCCTAGCGTTGAAGCCCCCGTGCCGCAACGTGCATGCATGCCCCCCCCGTCGCTCCCAAGCCCCAAGCCTTTGTGAAACCATCGAAGAATAATTTCCGAAGTTCGTAATCCTTACCAGACCGAGGAGCGCACCCGCAAAGCACGTTCGCGGCACCACCGGATGTCTTGCTCTTCAGCGTGGCGAGCCGGTCTCCGAGTAAGCAGAAACTTGTTATGGATTGGACGGCATGCGGCGAGATTATAAAACCAACTCCAGAATATAGATAACCAGTATGCACTTCTTGTGCGCAAGACAGTATCACCAGATACCCACTTCGCATGGAATTGCGCGACTCTTTACAATGTGTTTCTTGCATCACAGGATGGCGATGTCTAGTTGGACCATCTGGTAAAACATATCATCCAGCTTCGTGTAATCTTCACTCAAGCCTTGAACATTCCATGTTGCAATAATATGGTGGCATAGTGGTGTGCGTTCGCGCTTTGGGCATCCCCACTTTCCTGGACTCGTTTGTCGCCAACGCTCCTTTCCAAATGTGTGGCCCATATTGGTACCAACTTGTTTGAGGTCACCCAGACTGTCGGCATCCTTGTCCGTACTGTCTGCGTTGCACATGTCAATGTCGATGTTTGCACGTTCTGCGCGCTCGCGGAACGGAGCACAGTAAGCGAGGCAATTTTAGAAAGGAGGATGAAAGCTTGCGCCTCTATGTCTTTGTCCGCGTGTGCGGCCGGAGGGCGGAGGATCAGGTGGTAGAGCAGGTGGTAGAAGAACAGTCCCAACTAAAGAAAAATATGTCGGTGAAACTTTTGCATTTGGTAGCACGAGGGTAGCTTTGCCCAATCTCGTACCCAGACGGGCACCGGAGTCTTGTTTGGCCGGCTCCGAAATCCGCCCTCGTTTCCTAGTTGGGACCTTTGCCTTTGGACCGTCCCTTGGCGGTCCCTTTCTTTCCCGCAGGGGCACGGTCCAGAAGGGATGGTTCTTGAAGATCAGCTCCTGCAACTTCGGGCTGTTCCGGAGCTCTTCCCAGTTCTTCCAGTTGCCCGGCCAACCTAGCTCCAATTTGTCATCGATCACTGCCGCCTCCACCGCAGTCTCC
Organism: Prorocentrum cordatum; assembly: GCA_963575745.1. Classification (NCBI taxonomy): domain Eukaryota; class Dinophyceae; order Prorocentrales; family Prorocentraceae; genus Prorocentrum; species Prorocentrum cordatum. The sequence goes on from CAUYUJ010000548.1 coordinate 62,733, forward strand.
CCTCCCACCTTTACGGCGTATGGCAAAGCATCTGTTGAAACGTTATGTTGTATTAGAAATTGAAATCGGCCTTCGACAAATATTTCAATCCGAAGCAAGAGTTTCCTACCGCACGCAATGTAGGTGGCCTATCTTGAGAAGCCCAGATATTCGCGTCAGCGTGCGAAGCCCCAGAACTGCGCAGCATCCCGACAGCCAGGTCGCGGTCGTCCTCGTTATTGAACACCACAAAGAAGATCACGGAACTCACCTTCAGAGTAGAGATCTTGTGCGACTGGCGCTAGAAGTCCTTGCAATATGTCTCTTAACCATGTTGTGGCCGCTGTGCCAGAAGGGAAGCCGAATTGGTTACTTACCACTGCAGTTATATGACGCTTCTCATCGCCATCAGCAGGTACATGTTTCGATGCTGGCGCACGGACGCCAAGATGCCGAACTTGATGTTCTAGATCCTTGACTTTGGCTTCCAACCCGGATGTCGTTGAAGTGAGGGGTGATGACCTTGCCGACGGCGGTTGTGAGTGGTAATAAGATTCCAGTGTCTCCAACCTGGTCTTGCACTCATCGATTGTGCCTTGTACTGGTTCCACGGCGCTGCGCAGATCAGTCCGAGAAACGCCATGCTCTTTGATCGCAGCAATATCCTGCTGGATGGGCCGCAGCACGTCTTTGATCAGCTTGCCGATGGCGTCGAGGGTTGGCTGACCTCCAGCAGGCGAGCTGCCCGGCAGAGGAAGAGGAAGAGGTTGCGGCCAGCGTGACTGGCTCGGGGGGGCCGCTCCTGCCGCTCCGCTTGATGTCGATCCGTCTCCGTCCAACCCGTCCATTTCGTGCAAAGGACTGTGGATCCTGTGCTGCTTGGATCAACCGTTTAACCAGGGTACCTGGCATGCGCTTGTCGCCACTAGCGTCCGCAGGAGACATCGGCATAATGTCGCGGCGTAGGGAAGCTCGAAAGTGGAAATGGGTAGCAGGTATGGGTACGGTATGGGGAATGGGCCACTTGACACCGGACCCCCTGTCTTGAGCCCTGGAATCTTGAGCCCCCTGCCTTGACACTTGTTAGATTGTCAGTATCATTATTCGTTTTCCTCCTCCTCCTCCTCCTCCTCCTCATTACCCTCACCCTCACCCTCATCCTCATCCTCATCCTCATCCTCATCCTCATCCTCATCATTAAAGAGCTGGCCCGCACGATTCCTCGTTCCAGCGCCCCAAGCGCGCACCTAGTTCTCAGGCGCGCGCGCGCGCGCCGGCCGCGGCAGCTGGACTCTTGTGAGCGGCACCTGCCCGACGGTTACCACTCGGCAGCACGCCAAGGGGGCAGCGAGGGGGAACGGACCTTCTCAGCAGGCGGCGGGGCTTCTCAGAAGCCCTGCGGCCATCTCTGGGGAGATGACTGAGAAAGCTTCTCAGAAAGGCTGGAGGCCTTCTGGCAGGAGCTCTCCTGAGCCTTCCGAGACGGCCCGCCCCCGCTGCATTCCACTCTGGGCGGCCGCCGCCGAACCACAGGCCGAAGGGCGCCCTCGGGAGGAGGCGCACGTCGGGTGGCAGCCTCAGCCGGCCCCGCGCGGGTGAGCCCTGCGAAGGCCCAGCTCCGACGTGCGGGGCCTGCGGGGCCAAACGTCGGTGCGTTCTCGCGGCCAAAGCTTGGTGTGTCCCGACGCGTGCCGGCGCCGTGGTCGTGACGGGGCGGGGGCGCGCGCAGGAGGGACGCCCAGGAGCCCGACGCAGAGCCAGGCCGAGCTCGCAGCGGCGGTCGGCCACCGCGAGCCTCCCCGTGATCCGCGTGGGCCTCGGCCTCCCGGAGGCGGTGTGGCGCGGCTGCGGCTGGTCCCGTGGGCCAGTCTGCGCGTGCCCAGCGCGCCGTCGCCGGCCGCAAGCGCCACGGACGTGGTGGCGAGCACGGCGTGGTCACCCGCGCCAGGCAGGACCCGTCGGCCGCGAAGCTCGAGCGGACGAATCGGCACGGAGGAGATCTCCTGCGCCGCTCCATGGACTGGCAGCAAATTGAGGGATGAAAAAACGACCCTACCCTGGGTTACAAGTGCGTGGTCTGTAAACCTCCTGGGAGCCCCCAAAGCCTAGAGCCGCCAGGACGCGGCACACCACGCAGGGTTTACCCTGTCAGCCCACAGGAGTTTCAGCGCACAGCGCCTCGTAAACCAGCGTAGGGGCGTTTTTTTTCTGCCCTTGAGCAAAGCCAGGCTCATGGGCACGAGAGGCTCCAATCGCAAAGCTGGTGGGCTGCGTTGCAAGCTTGGCACGGCCGTGGAGGAGCGCGAGGCCGTCGGGAAGGAGCTGCTCGCCTTGGATGCTGAGGTGGCAGCAGCCCGTCAAGTCGGAAGCTGGTTGGCTGCGTAGCAAGCTTAACATGGCCGTGGAGACGTGCGAGACCGTCGGGAAGGAGCTGCTCGCCCTGGATGCCGAGGTGGCAACAGTGCGTGCGGCTGTCCTGGCACAGGCGCCTCACCGAGGCAGTGACTGCCAAGTCGATGTCGCGGTCGTGGCCACCTCCGTCCAACGGCTTCATGCCGTCATCGCCAGCGCTCCAGGTGCCGTCCGTGCAGACAACGCCGACATGTTTTGGAACGAGCGACTTGGTAGTTGGTGCGATGGTGATCACTGCTGCCTGTCTCTGCGGTTCGAACCTACCCAAAAGGTCCAACCACCAGTTCGCAATCTGCATGGTGGTTGGCTGCGTGTGCAGGCGGGCAACGCGGGACCACCGTCCCGCTAACCACCATCTGGTATTAGGAAGCGGTGCTGAAGGAGTTCGGTTTCACAGCTTGATGATGATCCAGACTGTTGTTGCACCCTGGCTCAACCACGAACGCCCCAATCACGTTTCCAGAAATCCGAAATTCTCCGCAGGTCTCTCATGGATGATCTCCAGCCCTTCGCGCGAGCGATTCAGACAGTAGGCCCCACCGCCTTACCCATTTCCTTGCGCCTCCCCTGCCCCCAACATCCCCCTCGCATCCATTCAACGCCCCCGCCCATCCCCACTCTGCGCGCTGGCTGGAGGTGGGGAAGGAGGAGAGAGGAGGACGACGGGGAAGGGAGGAAGGCGGAGGTGGGAGATAGGAGGAGCCCGAGTCCTCTCTCCACCACCTCATCCTCCATTATCCCGCGCCCCTCATCCCGCCGCATCCCCCCAGAGAGGGAGAGAGGAGGGAGGCGAAAGGACGAGGAGGAGGAGGAAGAAGAGGAGGAGGAGGACGAGGGAGGACGAGGGGGAGGCTCTGCATTCCTCCTCATCCAATTCATCTCCTTCACACTCCTCCTCCCCCCCCCATCTCCTCCCCCCCCCTCCTCCTCCTCCTCCTCCTCCTCCTCCTCCTCCTCTTCCTCCTCCTCCCTCCTCCTCCTCCTCCTCCTCCTCCTCCTCCTCCTCCTCCTCCTCCTCCTCCTCCTCCTCATAATCACCCTGCCCTTTTCCATACAGGTAGCTCCTCTCTGTCGCCCTCTGGAACGTGTCGCAATGGCGGGCCCGGCGTGTCCCCTGAGACTTCCCCGCCACGAGATGGAACCTTGCAACAGTCACTCTGGATGGGCTTGCTTGGTCATCAAAGGGGGGGCGAGCAACCGTCCGACTGAGCCTGCCCAATCCCGCCCCCCTCCATCCTCCCAGCCCTCCTCCTCCTCCTCCTCCTCTTCCTCCACCCCCTCCTCCACCCGCTCCGACGGCACGTGCCCAACCCCCCAGCGGATCCGAGGGGGGGCGATGACTGCCCCATCCAGAGTGCACGGCTGGAGGGGGGTCCTTTTCTAATCAAGGTGCCCAAGGACACACAAATAAATACACACAAATAAAATGATTCCCCATGTGTTCCCATATTTTATGGGTTTTCGTCTTCCCCCCCAATTCCCATATTTTCCCATATTTTCCTGGGAGTCGACGATGAATTGTGTCCGTGTGGTCCTTTCCCTCCTGATCTCAATATCGAGATCTCGCCTCGGCGCCGCGCACATATCCGTCTCAGAAGACAGCAGCTGCCGGGACCGAGGGTGGCTCTCCGCTTCTTCAGAGTGGGGCCCTCTCGCCTCGGGGCCGCGCACCGCTCGTCTCTCCTGGCATCCGCAGCAGCTGCAATTGCAACCAGCCTCGAACGCATCCCTGTCCCTGAGGATGGGCGAGCAAAAGGCGAGGACAACCTTAGGGATAGGCCCTCGGAAACTGATGGAATCCTCTCAGAGTGGGGCCCTCTCGCCTCGGAGCCGCGCACGCGTTCGTCTCTCTGGCATCTGCAGCAGCTGCAGTAACCAGCCTCGAACGCATCCCTATCCCTGAAGATGGGCGAGCAAACAGCGAGGACAATCTTAGGGATAGGGCCCTCGGAAACCGAGGGAATCCTTAAGATCGGCATCGAGGTGAGGCGATGCCAAACATTGGGATAGGCGTAAGTTGCCTGTCATATCACAACATGTGCAACATCATGTCAACTCTGAATGGAAGGATTCTTAAAGCAACTACATGTCAACACAAGTGAAATATAATCGGCATTATCTTGGTCTTGGGATCCTCCTTTGGTCTCGCACTGAGTATGCCCAACTATTCGGCACCCCTGGTCCAGTTCGCCCTCAGCGTTTCGGCGTGTGGTTGGTCATCCTCTTCAGGACCTGCCACAACCAACCACACGGGGCAGGCCGACGCTGTCACGAACGACATTCCTGTTTCCTCTGGGACTCCTTCGTACACACCAAAGTTGCCAGAAGACGTCAAGCAAAGTTATTGGAACCTGCTGTTTTGGCCTTCAAAGAAGGG
>CAUYUJ010000548.1:75000-96740 GCA_963575745.1 Prorocentrum cordatum
CATCATGTTGCTCCTCGCCCTCCTCACCCTCCTCGCCCTCGTCCTCGTCCCCCTCGTCCTCGCCCTCCCCCTTCTCGCTGACCTGATCCCTAATCTTTCCTCTCTCCCCCTCCTCCTCCTCCTCCTCCTTCTCCTCCCCCTCGGTACGCAGGGTCCAAGAACCGAGATTTGTGGCGTCGCTGGTAATTATCAGGCCTGCCTGGGGGCATCCCCCCCGAAGGCGCTCCCTGCTGGGGCCCGGCCGACCGATCCAAGGACGATCGCTGCACCCGCCCTGTCCAGCCGGGGAGGGCGCCAATCTTACGCGGGGCGTCCCCGCAAGTGCCGAGCGCGGACGGAGGGGGAATAACGCACCCGTCGTCTCCACTGGCCTCTGTGTAGCACCCCTCCTCCCCCTCCTCCTCCTCCTCCTCCTCCTCCTCCTCCTCCTCCTCCTCCTACTCCTCCTCGTTATCATCAGCACCACCACCACCACCACCATCAGCAGCAGCAGCATCAGCATGAACATCATCATCATGTTGCTCCTCGCCCTCCTCACCCTCCTCGCCCTCGTCCTCGTCCCCCTCGTCCTCGCCCTCCCCCTTCTCGCTGACCTGATCCCTAATCTTTCCTCTCTCCCCCTCCTCCTCCTCCTCCTCCTCCCTCCTCCTTCTTCCACTCTGCCGTTCTTCGCCCCACTGGTCATCCCACTCCTCCTCTTCCTTCTCTTCCGCCTCACCTTCTGCTCCCACAACGGGCGGGGGGCTCACCTCCGGCCTGCACGACCGGACCCGGCTGCTCTTCGACAGGCGGGCGCCTCGTGCGTGGCCAGCTGGGGGGCCCGTGCTCTTGGCGGGCGCCCACGGGCGCCCCGAGCGGGCGCCCCAAGCGGGCGCCCCGCGGCGCAGTGGCTTTCGCGCCGGGGGGGGGGCCCTTGGGCGCCGCCTCGTGCGCGCCCCGTGCGTGGGTGCAGCTGGCCGTCGGGTGCTCGCCAAGGGGTGCGCCCCGTGGGCGCCTCGTCGCCGCCCACACGGCGCACACCACAGAGCTTGCACCACGTGTCCTACATGGAGGGCAAAAAGCCACCCCCACAATGGTCACCCCGACTCGCGAAGCAGTTCAGGAAACGCACCCAGAGAAGGAATCGTACAGGGAAGGGCTGTGTAGTAAACGCCCAGGGCCGTCTAGCAAACGCCAGTTATCGGGTCCGGGTGGCTGCCCCCCCTTGATTACATCCCCTAGCTTACACAACATGGCTTACACTGCATAGTTGTTCCACAGCTGGCCTTCCACCACACAGCTTGCACAGAGCATGGCTGACACAGCATAGTTTGCACCACATCGCATGCAATGCACGGCGAAAGGGGTATCACTCACACAGTTTGCACCACATTGCTTGCACCACATAGCTTACACCACATAGCGTACGCCGCATAGTTTACACCACATGGCTTGCACCACATCGATGACTCGACGTAGCTTACAAGTCATAGACGACGCCACATGGCTTACCATCTGGCGTGAAACACCAACATGCCTATGTATATGAATATATATATATGTAGACATGAAGATCTATAGTTATATATATATGTGTGTATATACGTGTGTGTGCGCATGCATGTACATGTACATATATATATATATATATATATATATATATATATGTGTACACACATGCATACATATGAATATACGTATGAGAGAGAGAGAGAGAGAGAGAGAGAGAGAGAGAGAGAGCGTGATCCACCGCCGCTTTACTGTGGAAAATTCCCCCCTCTTCCTCCGGAACCCGAGGGTCCCACCCCCCCCTTCGAAAATCCCTCCCCCCCTGCTGGACCACCCCCCCCTTCCCCCCGAACCCCCCCCCCTCCCTCCGGAAAAGGGGGGGGGTTCGACCCCCCCCCTTCCCCCTCCAGAAAACCGGGGGGGTCACTACGGGTTCGAACCCCCCCCCCTCCCCCCCCCACACTCACCGCCGGCAAACGACTTCCGGGTCCGCACCACCACTCCGCACCACATCCCCCACTGCTGTCCCCAGCACCACTGTCCCCCACCACCACTGTCGTCCCCACTGTTCCCACCACCGTCCCCACTGTCCCCACCAGTGCCCCCACCACTGTCGCACTGTCCCCACTGCCTCCACCACTGTTCCAACCGCGGTCCCACTCTCCCCACTTTCCCCACGGTCCCCAACACTGTCCCACTGTCCTCACTGTCCCCACTGTCCCACTGTCCCACTGTCCCCGCCGCTGTCCCACTGAGCTGCCCCATTGTTCCCACCCACCACTGTCCCCAGTCCCGACCACTGTCCCCACCGTACCTCTGTCCCTTTGTCCAACCACCGTCCTCGCCACCGCCCTCACCACTGTCGCCACCACCACTGTCCCCACTACTGTCCCACAGTCCCCACCACTGTCCCACTGTCCCCACACCACTGTCCCCACCACCACCGTCCCCACCACTGTCCCACAGTCCCCACCACTGTCCCACTGTCCCCACTGTCCCCACCATTGTCCCCGCTGTCCCCACCAGTGTCCCCACCAGTGTCTCACTGTCTCCACTCTCCCCACCATTGTCCCACCACGGTCCCACTCTCCCCACTTTCCTCACGGTCCCCACCACTGTCCCACTGTCCCCACTGTTCCCACCACTGTCCCACTGTCCCCACTGTCCCCGCCGCTGTCCCACTGTGCTGTCCCACTGCCCCCACTGTCCCCACCACTGTCCCACTGTCCCCACTGTCCCTACCACTCTCCCCACTCTACTACTGTCCCACCACCGTCCTCACCACCGCCTTCACCACTGTCCCCACCACTGCCGTCCCCACCACTGTCCCACTTTCCCCACCACTGTCCCGCTGTCCCCTGTCCCACTGTCCCCACACCACTGTCCCCACCACCACCGTCCCCACCAGCCACCACTGTCCCAGTACCCCTACCACTGTCCAACTATCCCGAGAAGCGGAAATCGTTTGCCGGCGGCGAGGGGGGGGTTCGAACCGGTAGTGGCCCCCCCTTTCATGATGGACTGGGGGCAAGGGGAGGTTCGAACCGGTAGTGACGCCCCCCAGTTTTCGAAGGGGGGGGGGACGGGTTGGGAACCCCCAGTGAGCCCCCCCCCCGGTTTTCCGCCAGCAGCGGTAGAACACGCTCTTTCATATATATATATATATAAACAATATATATATATATATATATATGTATACACACAAATCTACACCTACAAAAATACGCTGCATACATAGCTCACTCACCCAGAGAGCCACAACTCACTGGTTAGGATCCCACGCTAGCAAATATTATCACTGATATGTCTCTCCTCTTCCGCCTTCTCGTCCTCTTCACTCCCATTGTCAATATCATCATGATCTTCGTCATGATGTCCGTCCTCGTCCTCCGCCTACCCATGTCCATACCCGTTATGTGCTTTCCCCTCTGGAGCTGCACCCCGAATGTGAGAGAAAGGCAAGCTCGCCCGCACCGCGCTCGGCGTGGCTCTGCCTTCGTGGGCTGCTCTCTGAGCGCTCGTGGATATAGTACATGTTTCGGCGTCCACGGACAACACCTGGATGCCGACTGGAAAAGCAATACCAGCATGCGAGGGGAACACCTATCTCGGTCGGCGCGATCTGCCACGAACAGCTTTAGGATGAGGATGCTCGTGAGCATCGTTTAAGTGGCCCCTGTCCCCACTGGAGCGGCCTTGGCCACACTGGCCGATTTACCACCCTACATGGGGGTGTGTGTATGTATATAAATATACACACACACACACACACGTCGGCTGTTCCCTTTGAGCTTCAGGGGCATATCCCCAACTGGGGTGGTGGGATGCTGGGGATCGGGATGGAGATAGGGGATGGGGACAGGGATCGGCGAACCGACACTGAGCTCGAGAGGGAGACCCTGCCCCGCCCCCGCAGAGCAGAGGCACCAAGCATGGAATCCACCGCCTGGCAGGCGCGGGGAGGCATCGAGAGGGAGAGGGGAAGGGGGGAGAAATTCTGTGGCAGCTCACGGGAGCCTCCCATACCGTCCTGTTGGCTCGCAAATCGACGCTGGCCGATGCTGATCAACGCCAAATCGAAGCTCGTCGACGCTGATCGATGCTAAATCGACACTTCCTCATCGATTCCAAGACGCTGGCGCACGCTTATGTACTCTAGAGACGACATTGCGAGGACACAGAAGGCTACCATGGTTCGCGACCGAAGAAGAAAAAGAAGGACGACGATGACGAGAAAAGCGAGGAGCAGAAGCAGGTGCTTCCAGAGCACATCCAGCGCAGCGAGACCGCAGATGCCAGTTCACACTGCAAGCACTCGGCATTCTTTCCGGCCTTTCGGGCAATGGGGTAGTGGGCAGCAGCGCGGTCGCCTGGGATAGAAAATCCATGGGTGATCGTCTCGCATGTGCCGGCAGAGAGTGCAAGGAACGGCTTGAACGCCGAACCCCCAGGTTCATCGAACACTCTGGGTGATTCAGAGCATGGAAAGCGCGTATCGGGCACCTGCCTGGAGGTGGGCAGGCAACTGCGAACGGACCCGCGGAGGGCCTGAGGAGAGCTCGCCGCCGCCTGACGAAAGCACGTCCAGCGCCAGCGTCCGCCTGCACCCGCTCACCAAGAAAGGACCCGTAACCCTTCGGGAGGGGACCGAAGTTAGGAGGGCCAAAACATTAGGGACAGGGGGTCCTCTCTGCAGATGTACCCGGCCACAGCGCCCAGATCTGTCGTCCCCGATGTGAAGACGGGGGCCTCGGTGAGGCCACGTCTTCATCGTGCTATTAGGGTTAGGGGTCCCTTTGTCTAAGGGGACGACGACTGACATGAACATAAAAGCTCGGAGATCCGCGCGGATTTCTCGGATCCGCGCTGGACCCCCCTGCATGGCGCGCGGAGCGCGCCAGGGGTGGCGCCGGAGGCGCCGCCAGGGGGGTCCAGCGCGGATCCGAGAATCCGCCTGGACCTCCGAGCTTTTATGTTTATGTCATTGTTCGTTCCTCTATTGTTCTCAAGGATGCACTGCTCATGCTGCAGGCCCGCACTCGCCGGCGGGCAGCTGGCAGCACAGAGGCTCCACGGCACGGATCTGGTGCTGCCCAGGTGCCTGCCTCTGCCTAAACTCTCCGCCGCCTGCGTCTTTTGGAGGAGCGGAGGGCACGGATATCGGGGGTGGAGGCTGGCGGTGGACCAGACTAAAAAGGGGCCCAGGGACACACTCTCACACACACACACACACACACTCAAATCCCAGGATTCCCCAGATCTTCCTAGGTATTCTGGGTTTTCGTCTTCCCCCCAATTTCCCATATTTCCCCATATTTTCCTGGGGGTCGACGATGACTTGTGTCTGTTTTTTCCCCTACTGACAGACATCCGACGACGTGGGTTTTTCGTGGCGACGGCCGCCAGACCTCTCAACCCCTCCTTCGGGACTGGTGCTGCATCCGGGCGGGATTGAGCTCTGACGGCCCAAGGGCCTGGAACGGGCCTCCAGAGACCCAAAAACTTCGAAACAGTATCGCTTCGCGGGCGCCAAGGGTCTGGATCCCAAGCCGCACTGTCGACCTAGAACCCCATCAGGCGCCCCGCGAGAGGCGCACGAGACGCGCAGGGGGGGGGGGGCGCAACTCGCGCACGGGGGGGCGCAACTGCCGGGGGGGAGGTCGCAACCCAACCACGCTCGCGCTCGAGCGTTGCGCGGTTGCCTTGCGCCCCCCCCCCCGGCGCAACGCAACTGGGCCCGAGGAACACGCTCTCGTCAACAACAACAACAACAACAACAACAACAACAACAACAACAACCACAACAACAACAACAACAACAACAACAACAACAACAACAACAACAACAACAGCAGCAGCAGCAGCAGAAGCAGAAGCAGCGACAGCAACAGCAACAACAACAACAACAACAACAACAACAGTAGCAGCAACGACAACACCAAGAGCAGCAGCGATACCAACAAACAACAAGCAGCGGCAGCAGCAACGACAACAACAAGAACAACAACAACAACAACAACAACGACAACTGCAATCATGTTAAAACTGTTCGCTCTTATCTGCTCGAGTGTCCGTTAACGCGTATTTCCCAAACCCTCGATACCCACCCTAATCGTCTTCGATCGTACCCCTTTTGGGGGGTAAACCTTTCTTCTCTGCAGGCCCGGCCCCGGCAAGCGGCGGGGCGGCCGCGGACCGTCGGCCTGGCCAGCGGCAGCGCTGATCGGCGGCAACCCGACCGGCGGACAGGGGACCGACCACGACGACGACGACGACGACGTCGACGACGACGACGGCGACGACGACGACGACGACGGCGGCGACGACGAGCGAAAGCGAGAGTGAGAGAGAGAACGACAGCGGGGCCACCAAGGTCACAAAGTAGGCCACGAAGGGCGACAGCGGGGACACGAAGGGAATGCGTATGGGGCCACGAAGAGCGCGAACGAGCGGGACCACGAAGGGCAGATAATGCGGGGCCACAGAAGGCAACGACGGGGCCACCGAGGGTAGCAACTGGGCCACGTAGGACAGCGAGGGAGACACGAAGGGCGACAGCGGGGCCACGAAGGGCATGCACATGGGGCCACGACGGGCGCGAACGAGCGGGGGCCACGAAGGGCATACATACCTATACGACCACCCTTCGGGTGGTAAGGAGGTTCGGGGGGGGGGAGGAACCAACGTCTCACTCGATCGGTCTCACAATCGATCTGACTATCGATCTCACAATCGATCTCACTACCGATATCACAATCGATCTCACATTCGGTCTCAATGTCGATCTCACTATCGATATCACAATCGATATCACAATCAACGCCAACATCATCAGCATCATCAACATCATCGTCATCAACGTCATCAACATCATCATCATCATCATCATCATCATCATCATCATCATCATCATCATCATCATCATCATCATCATCATCATCATCATCGGGACACCACCATCACCACCTCATCACCATAATCATAAGTACCATCATCAACACCATCATCATCATCGGGACACCATCATCGTCACCAGCGTCATCAACATCATCGTCATCATCGGGACACCATCATCATCATCATCGAAGCACCACAATCATCATCTCATCATCATCATGAGCAACATCATCAACACCATCAGCGGGGCACCATCATCATCAGCAACATCATCATCAACAACATCATCATCATCGGGACACCATCATCATCGTCACCATCATGATCATCACCGTCATCATCATCGAGACACCATCATCATCATCAGCATCATCATCGGGCCTTCATCATCAAAATCATCAGCATCACCTCATCATCATCCTCATCACATCATCACCATCATCGGGACACCATCATCGTCATCATCAACATCATCATCACCGGGACACCATCATCATCACCATCATCATCATCATTAACAGCATCATCAGGATCACCAACATCGTCATCATCATCATCATCATCAGCGGGACGCCATCATCATCATCTTCTTCATCATCATATCATCATCTCATCATCATCAACATCATCAGGATCACCAACATCGTGATCATCGGGACACCATGATCATCATCATCATCATCAACATCATCAACATCATCAACATCATGATCGGGACACCACAATCATCATCTCATCATCATCATCATATCATCATCTCATCGTCATCAACAACATCAGGATCACCAACATCGTAATCATCGGGACACCATCATCATCATCAGTAACATCAGCATCATCAACATTATCATCATCGGGACACCATCATCATCACCACCATCACCATCATCATCATCGACATCGTGAACATCATCATCATCAGCATCATCACCATCGGGACACCATCAGCATCACCACCATCACCATCACCAGCATCATCATTATCATCGGGACACCATCAGCATCAGCAGCATCAGCAGCATCATCATCATCATCATCATCGTCATCATCATCATCATCATCATCCTCCTCCTCCTCCTCCTCCTCCTCCTCCTCCTCCTCCTCCTCCTCTTCCTCCCTCCTCCTCCCTCCTCCTCCTCCTCCTCCCCTCCTCCTCCTCTCCTCCTCCTCCTCCTCCTCCCTCCTCCTCCTCCTCCTCCTCCTCCTCCTCCTCCTCCTCCTCCTCCTCCTCCTCCTCCTCATCATCATCATCATCATCATCATCATCATCATCATCATCATCATCATCATCATCATCATCATCATCATCATCATCATCATCATCATCATCATCATCATCATCATCATCATCATCATCATCATCATCATCATCATCATCATCATCATCGGGACACCGACGGGACACCGGCGGGACACCGGCGGGACACCGCGGGCCACCGGACGCCAACTGGAATCACTTGGTCCGGCCGCGCCTCAGCCGGAGGCGGGACACCGGCGGGACACCGCGGGCCACCGGACGCCGGTCCGGAATCATTTGGTCCGGCCGCGCCTCAGCCGGAGGCGGGACACCGGCGGGACACCGCGGGCCACTGGACGCCGGTCCGGAATCATTTGGTCCGGCCGCGCCTCAGCCGGAGGCGGGACACCGGCGGGACACCGCGGGCCACCGGACGCCGGTCCAGAATCATTTGGTCCGGCCGCGCCTCAGCCGGAGGCGGGACACCGGCGGGACACCGCGGGCCACCGGACGCCGGTCCGGAATCATTTGGTCCGGCCGCTCCTCAGCCACAGGAGACTGTCTCCTCGCCCGCCCACGCAGCTTCGCCTCGCCCGCACGCACGGCACGCACGAGCACGGAACCCAAATCGATTTCCCGGTAGGGGGGCTCTCCGTTCCCCTTCGATCTCGCCCCCTCGGAGGGCAAAGACGGTGCCACTGAGGGCAGCAACGGGGCCACGAAGGGCAGCGAGGAGGCCACAAAGGGCGGCAGCGGGGCAACGAAGGGCAGCCTATGGGGCCACGACGGGCGCGACCGAGCGGGGGCCACGAAGGGCATAAATATATGGGGCCACGAAAGGCAGCGAGGGGGTCACGAAGGGCTGCAACGGGGCCACGACGGGCAGCGAGGGGGCCACGAAGGGCTGCAACGGGGCCACTGAGGGCAGCAACGGGGCCACGAACGGCTGTAACGGGGCCACGAAGGGCGAGGGGGCCACGAAGGGCTGCAACGGGGCCACGAAGGGCTGCAACGGGGCCACGAAGGGCTGCACGGGGGCCACGAAGGGCAGCGAGGGGGCCACGAAGGGGTGCAACGGGGCCACGAAGGGCTGAAACGGGGCCACGAAGGGCTGCAACGGGGCCACGACGGGCAGCGAGGGGGCCGCGAAGGGCTGCAACGGGGCCACGAAGGGCAGCGAGGGGGCCGCGAAGGGCTGCAACGGGGCCACGAAGGGCAGCGAGGGGGCCACGAAGGGCTGCAACGGGTCCACGCAGGGCAGCGAGGGGGCCACAAAGGGCTGCGACGGGGCCACGAAAGGCAGCGAGATCCCGTTTCCGAACTTATCTGTGAGGAAGTCCTAAACGTGAGCGCGACTCCTGGGTGCCTGAATGTCGGGAGCGCGGCGCTTGAGCAAATTACAAGAAAATCCAACGCAAGGGCGCTATTCTTACGTAAATTGCAAGCAAGTCTCCAGCGAGAGCGCAACTCCAGAGCGCCGAGAAAACGATACCTAAATACATTGTCAGGAAGTCCGAAGCGAGAGCGCGATTCCTGAATAAACTGCGAGGAAGTCTCGGGCGGGAGCGGGGGTCCTGGCTAAATTGTGAGGAAGTCTCAAGCGGGTGCCGTTTATGTTGTAACCCGGGGGCCAGGGGCACAGTTTGAGCACCAAGACTTTCCCTGTCAAAAAACAGGGTGCGAGTGTCGAGGGGCACACTTTGACTGAGAAAAAACAATATGCACCGGTGAGGGGGATCAACCATAATTATTCTTCAGAAGTGAGATTTCACCAACAACAGCAGCAGCAACAGCAACAACAACAACAACAACAACAACAACAACAACAACAACAACAACAACAACAACAACAACAATCATGTTAAGACTGCTCGCTCTTACTGGCACGCGTGTCTTGCATTCTGTACACCCCAGACCTCGATACCCGCCCACTTCGTCTTCGATTGCACCCCCTTTCGGGGGGAATATCTTCCGTGTCGGCCACTGACTGGAGTGCGAGGAAGTCTGGAGCGAGAGCGCCGTTCCTGAGTTCGGTGGCCTTCCTGGCCAGGCGCTCTCGGAATACCAATGGGAAAATATCCAATTGGAACCCTTGTCGACGTGTCTGGGCCTCCACCAACTTGCCCGAATTACGAGAAAGTCTCGAGCGAGAGCGCCGTTCCTGAGTTCGGGGGCCTTCCTGGTCAGGGGCTCTCGGAGTAAATCGTGGGGAAGTATCGAGCAGGAGCCCTTGTCGACGTGGCTGGGCCTCCGCCAACTTGACTGAATTGCGAGGAAGTCTCGAGCGAGAGCGCCGTTCGTGAGTTCGGGGGCCTCTCTGGCCAGGGTGTCTCGGGGTAAATTGTGATATCCAGCGGGAGCCGTTGTCGTCGTAGCTGGGCTTCCAGGGGCCCACATTCAGACTCAAGCCAACGCTCGCGCGGGAGCCTCGTTTTCACAGAAAATGTAGCCGGCGTCGAGGCGAGAGCGCGCGGAACCGTCTCCGGTGATCAACAAAAAACATGTTCTAGAAATGGTATTCAACAACAACAACAACAACAACAACAACAACAACAACAACAACAACAACAACAACGACAACGACAACAACGACAACGACAACGACAACGACAACGACAACGACAACGACAACGACAACGGCAACGGCAACGATAACGACAACGACAACGACAACGACAACGACAACGACAACGACAACGACAACGACAACGACAACGACGACGACGACGACGACGACGACGACGACGACAACGACGACAACAACGACAACAACGACAACAACAACAACAACAACAACAACAACAACAACAATGTTAAGACTGTTCGCCCTTATGTGCTCGAGTGTCCAGTAACGCGTATTTTACAAACCCTCGATACCCGCCTTCTTCGTCTTCGATCGAACCCCTTTTGGGGGGTATACCTTTCTTCCCTGCAGGCCGGGCCCGGGCAAGCGGCGGGGCGGCCGCGGACCGTCGGCCTGGCCAGCGGCAGCGCTGATCGGCGGGGCGGCCGCGGACCGTCGACCCGACCCCAAGAGGGACGGACAGGGGACCGACCACGACGACGACGACGACGACGACGACGACGACGACGACGACGACGTCGAAGACGACGGCGACGACGACGACGGCGACGACGAGCGAAAGCGAGGGCGAGAGAGAACGACAGAAGGGCCACGAAGGGCACGAAGTAGGCCACGAAGGGCGACAGCGGGGACACGAAGGGAATGCGTATGGGGCCACGATGAGCGCGAACGAGCAGGGGCCACGAAGTGCAGATAATGCGGGGCCACAGAAGGCAACTATGGGGCCACTGAGGGTAGCAACTGGACCACGTAGGACAGTGAGGGGGCCACAAACGGCGACAGCTGGGCCACGAAGGGCATGCACATGGGGCCACAACGGGCGCGACTCCTGGGTGCCTGGGTGTCGGGAGCGCGGCGCTTGGGCAAATTGTAAGAAATTCCAACGCAAGGCTAGTCTTCAGTAAGCTGCAAGCAAGTCTCCAGCGAGAGCGCGACTCCAGAGCGGCGGGCGAGCGATTCCTGCATAAATTGTGAGGAAGTCCCAAGCGAGAGCGCGATTCCTGAATTAAATGCGAGGAAGTCTCGGGCGGGAGCGGGGGTCCTGGCTAAATTGTAAGGAAGTCCCAAGTGGGAGCCGTTGTTATTGTAACCCCGGGGCCAAGGGCCCAGTTTGAGCATCAAGACTTTCCGTGACCAAAAAACCGGGTGCGAGCGTCGAGGGGCACACTTTGATTGAGAAAAAACCATCTGCACCAGTGGGGGGGGGGCTTAACATAAATTCGCCGGCCCAACGGGCCAGGGCGTGCTAAGATCTCCGGTACCTGGTTAACAGTATTTCTAGTTCGCGCGCGCGGGGCGGCCCCTGGGGGTCCCCGGACGAAAAGTACCCCCCGGCAAGGTCCCGGCAAGTCCCCGGCAAGGTCGGGCCAGAGATGCCGGAGCCTGTTACAGGGCCCCAGGACGGGCCAAGAGGTCCCCAAGAAGCCTCCAAGACGGTCCAAGAGGGCCCCGAGACGGCCAAAGATCGCCCGAAGACGCCCAACAGGGCCCCAAGACAGCCCAAGAGGCCTCCAAGACGCCCCAAGGGCCTTCCAAGAGGCCTCCGAAGAGGGCCCCAAGAGGCCAAAATCGTTGATTTTCATTGTTTTTTTCTATGTTTTTTGCGTTCTGGCTTTTTCGGCTTCCGGACGCTCCAAGACGGCCCAAGAGGCCCCCAAGACCGCTCCAAGACGGCCCACGAGGCTCCCAAGACGGCCCCGGAACGGCCCAGGAGGGCCCCCAAGACGGCCCAAGTGCCGCCCAAGACGGACCAAGAGGCCCCAAGACGGGCCCAAGAGGGGCTGAAGAGGGGAACCGAGAACTGAAAAATCGAGCCCTCCGCCCCAGAAGGCGCCCAGGAGGCCCCAAAAAGGCCCCAAGAGGCCCCCAAGAGGCCCCCAAGGCGCCCCAAGAGGCGCCCAAGAGGCCAAAAGAGGCCCCAAGAGGCCCCAAAACGGCCCCCAAGAGGCCCCAAAACTCGGCTAGCCCACAACGGTGCGACAATATGGGCCGGCGGAATGAGCGAAGCGATTAATTATTCTTCAGAAGTGAGATTTCAACAACAACAACAACAACAACAACAACAACAACAACAACAACAACAACAACAACAACAACAACAGCAACAACAACAACAACAACAACAACAACAACAACAACAACAACAACAACAACAACAACACCAGCAGCAGCAGCAGCAGCAGCAGCAACAGCAGCAGCAGCAGCAACAACAGTAACAGCAACAGCAACAGCGACAGTTACAGCAACAGCAGCAACAGCAACAGCAACAGCAACAGCAATAGCGACAGCAAAAGCAACAGCAATAACAACAACATCATCAGTATTGCACTCATCGTCGTTACCCCGTATTCTACATCTCGTGAAGGACGACGAGAGGTGGGAAATCGGAGAGGAGGGGGAGGGGGGAGAAATGGGAGGAGGAGGAGAGCAAGAAGGCGAAAGGAGGAGGAGGAGAAAGAGGGAGAGGGGATGGGGGGGATAAGGAGGAGAAGGACGAGGAAGGAGGGGGGAGGAGGAATCGCACGCCACTAAGGGCGAAAAGGAAGGGAGGCTCGTGTGGTCAGCCAGCAACCCCGGGGGAGGCCCCTCGAAGAGGACCTTTGTTTGTGCCACGGTGCGGCTTTGCCTCTCCGCACCGCGGGCCTGCGACGGGGCCCCCCTTAGAAAAAAAACCTCGCCGCGCTCCTCCTCTCCCAGCTCACGGGCCTCCCGCTCGGGGGGGGGGAGGAGGAAGAGGCAGAGGGAGGAGGAAGGGCGAGGATGGAGAGGGGTGGGAAGAGGAGGAACGAGAAGGGAGGGGGAGGGAGAGGGATGAGCGTTGAGCGCACAGCGTGGACACCTACGGGCGTCGCCGGGCTGGCCGGGTCGGTAAGCGGACAGCGGCGGAGAGCATAGCAATGGGGAACGCCGAGAGGCACGCACACTAGTGGATCCTTGCCGGCCCGCGTGCACGCGCTACGGGTCGCGCCTGCCAGCGGGTACTCCAGATTTCGTAATAAAAGGGAGGGGGTCTGGACCCTCCAAGACAAGCCATTTCAGACCTCCCCCGTGGGAGAACCCTCCAAAACATCGTCCCCAGACCCCCCAGGCCCTCCAAGATAGCCTGGAAGAGACCCCCCCCCGAAATGAAACCCCCCTCCCTTTATTACGGAATCTGGAGTACCCTCAAGCCTCGTGGATGCGGAAAGGCATGGTCCAATAGATTTTGGGCGCGAGAAACGCATGTCAGCACGGGCTGGCGATGTGTATGTCAGAGGGACCTGCACGAGCTCGGCGTCTGGCCCGTGAGGTTAGCATGGCCATTCTGAATGGCTGCTTGCGCATGGGAAGAGAAGGGATGCCTAAGCCAGGGTCATGAGAGACGCGAAGGAAGCAGCCCTGCACCTGTTGTCACATAGGTCGTGCTTCCAACACATGTACGCATGGGGACAAGACGTGCGTCGCATTTGAGTCGACCATGTCATGGGTGCACCCAACGTTGGCCTTGGCAACTTGCGCGCGTGCAGTGTCCGAAGTACTGTGTGGCGTCGCCACGAACTGGATTTGCACGAGGAGCACCGATTATCAATGTAGCCCCATATGTTCGCCAACATTGATGAGGCCGGGGGCAACACGTAACACGTTCAGCACGTCGTGACGGTGAGGTCACGCGCGCACAGTGTTTGCGGCGATGCGAGCTGGCATACAATCCGAGGACGGGGAGTTGAGCAAACGTCTGGTATGGGATGTTCTCTGAAGTCGCATCGCCCAGGCTGCGGTGGCTGAATACCGTCCAGATTGAAACATGGGATGGAGGTAGCAAACTTGGAGTTCGCTTGTAGCTGAACAGTTCGGCGCCCTTCCTCAGCACGTTGGGGTCGCCGCTGAAGGGCAGCTTCGCAGCTTTGTTGCATGCGCGCACGCTGCGCGACAGTAACTCACAGCCCATCAGTGGGCACTTCAGCATGAAGGATCATCGCGGGCCGTGGCATGCCTAACGCATCTTGCAACGGCAGGTCAAAGTCGAGCGTGCGCGGAGAAGCGGCACTATCACCCAGCGGCTTGCCTGTTGGGGCACGAGGTCTCGAATCAGTCCGTTGCCCCATCTTGCCGTGTTCCGAGAAACAATCGCGACGCCAGTGTTCCGAAAGCACCGCCGTGCTTTCAACAAAGAAGGCATCGCGGTCGCAACAAAAAACATACAAAAAACACACTGTGGGAAAACACACACACACTGTGGGAAAAAAACACACTGTGGGAAAACACACACACACACTGTGGGGGAAAAAAGCACTGTGGAAAAAAAAAAAAAAAAAAAAAAAAAAAAAAAAAAAACAAAAAAAAAAACACACACACACACACACACAAAAAAAAAAAAAACACTGTGGGAAAAAAAACCACACACACACACACACACTGTGGGGGGGGAAAAAAAAAGAAAACAAAAAAAACACTGTGTGTGTTTTTTGTTTGTTCTTGTCCCACAGTGTGTGTTTTTTTCCCACAGGCCCCTCGCGGGTGGCCAGCGCTGCCTTATGCTGCTGCCTGTGGGGGTCTTCACTCGGCCCTCAACGACTGCAGGCCCTAAGCAGTATCAACCACGCCGAGTATGGACTCGGGTGGCCCTTCCAATCTCAACCGCGCGGGGGACTTCGGGCCGACACTTGGGAGAGGAGGCGGGAGGGAGGAAGGAGGAGGGCGGAGAAAGGATAAAAGGATGGAGGCGGGTGGAGGTCGGAAAAAAGGAGGGAGGGAGGAGGGAACGTGGAGGACGCGAGAGGTCGGGGAGGCGGGGGGATCGGAAGAGGTGCAGGGCGGAGGAGGGAGGACGGGGAACGGAGAGAGGGGGAGGAGGAAGACGACGCAGGAGGAGCCGAGCACTGGAGGACGGGGAGGGAGCTCCAACGTGGCATGTGCGCGATTCGAGCTCCGTCGAGCCCAGTGCTCGCGCGCATGGTTGGCAGCCCTCCGAGGAGCGACGACGCGCATGTCCTCCGGACAATCCCCGCGGGCAGCCGAACCGCTGACCCCCCGGGCGGGGGCACGCCGGGCGCACGAGAACCCTGGAGGGAGGGAGGAGGGAGGAGGAGGAGGAGGAGAAGGAGCGCCAGAAGGAGGGGGAGGAAAAGGGGGAGGAGGAGGAGGAGGAGGAGGAGGAGGAGGAGGAGGAGGAGGAGGAGGAGGAGGAGGAGGCGGGGGCAGGGAGACGAAAGGGAGGAGGAGGATGGAGTGAGCAGGAGGAAGGTGGAAGAGGGAGGAGGGAGAGGGAGAGGAGGGAGAGGGAGGAGTTGGGCGGAGGGGTGATGGCGGGAGGACGGAACAGGGAAGGAAGGAGCAGAGAGGAAGGAGAGAGGAAGGAGGGAACCTAGCGGAAAAAGGAGAGGGGGAATGCGCGACGAAGTGGGGGAGAGGGCTGGCATGCAGCCTTCAAGAACCCAGACGGGACGCGGGGCGCTTCCTCCAGGCCGATGCTGCACGACACCGCCTGGTGCGAGTGTCAAGCATATGCTGGCATCGGTCGGAAATTCAAAAAAGACGAGATGCACTTGTAGCCACGCGGCGCGTGCATGGTACGCCCAAAAAAATAGGGCGCAGGGCGCACCAGCAAGTTGAGGTCGGAGTACGTCCGAGTCCAGAGCGGGGCGATGCCACAATATGGCCGCTGATACTGCCGACGGGTAAGCTGCTGCTGCTGCTGCTGCTGCTGCTGCTGCTGCTGCTGCTGCTGCTGCTGCTGCTGCTGCTGCTGCTGCGGCTGCTGCTGCGGCTGCTGCTGCTGCTGCGGCTGCTGCTGCGGCTGCGGCTGCGGCTGCGGCTGCGGCTGCGGCTGCTGCTGCTGCTGCTGCTGCTGCTGCTGCTGCTGCTGCTGCTGCTGCTGCTGCTGCTGCTGCTGCTGCTGCTGCTGCTGCTGCTGCTCGACGTGCGTAGCTTGCTTAGGACGGCAGCCCACTGCAGCATCGAGCTGCTGTGCTTCGTTCGAAAGTGTGTTGAATCCCGGGCAAGTCCGAAAGTCCAATAAAGTCAACCTCGAAAGACAAAGCGAGGGCGCTAGTCACAAGCGTGCTGTTGTTTCCCCCATCCCCCGTTCTTACGTTTGCAGCGCGTGTCCAGGGCACGAAGTCACCCAGTAAAAACACGCGAAGCACGGCTGGAATCCCACATGGGCACCTCGAGGTGCCCACTAGCAGCAGAAGAAGCCACGCAACTTCCGGGGAGGCGGGCACACCTGCCGAGGGGCGTGTGCGCCGCCTGTGGCGCTGGCCCAATCTTTCTCCTGCACCCTTTCCCCGCCCCTGCCGGGGCCTGGGTTACCAGCCTCGAACGTATCCCTATCCCTAAGATTGGCACGCCAAAAGGCGATGACAATATTAGGGATTCGCCGTCAAAAAATAAGGGAATCCCTAAGATTGGCATCGTGATGAGGCGATGCCCAGCATAGGGATAGGGATATGTTCCAGGCTGGTGACTGGGGGGCAGCCAGAGGAGGGGGACTGGCTCCTGGGCCTCCTCCTCCTCCTCCTCCTCCTCCTCCCTCCTCCTCCTCCTCCTCCTCCTCCTCCTCCTCCTCTTCCTCCTCCTCCTCCTCCTCCTCCTCCTCCTCCTCCTCCTCCTCCTCCTCCTCCTCCTCGGTCTGCAGTCGGCGACGCCTCGCCGACGGGCCGGTGATGGGCACCCGCCCGGCAGCGAAGGCGCCCGCTCCCAGGCAGAGCGGGGCACCCGCGCTCCCGATCGGCGATGAGCGGGCAGTCGGGGGTCGAAACGTTCCACCCCTCCAGAATCCAATGCTCTTCCTCCCTCTCCCTCCGCCCTACTCCCTCCTCCTTCCTCCTTCCTCCTTCTCCATCCCTCCCTCCCTCCCTCCCTACCCCCCCCCCTCCCCCCCTCCCTCATCCCCCCGCATCCCATCTCCCCCCTCCCCCTCTCCCCCCGCCCCCCCCCCCCCCTTCCCCCCCTCCCCCCTCCCCCCCTTCCCCCCCTCCCCTCCCTCCCTCCCTCCCCTCCTCGCCCCATCCCCCATCCCCCCTCCCCCTCCCTCCCTTCCCTCCCTCCCTCCCCTCGCCGCCCCTCCCTCCTCCTCCTCCTCCTCCTCCACTCCTCCTCCTCCTCCTCCTCCTCCACCTCCTCCTCCTCCTCCTCCTCCTCCTTCCTCCCTCCTCCTCCTCCTCCTCCTCCTCCTCTCCTCCTCCTCCTCCTCCTCCCCGTCCTCTCCTCCTCCTCCTCCTCCTCATCCTCCTCCTCCTCCTGCCTCCTCCTCTCCCACTCCTCCCTCCCTCCTCCCCTCCTCCTCCTCCACCTCCTCCTCCTCCTCCTCCTCTCCTCCTCCTCCTCCTCCTCCTCCTCCTCCTCCTCCTCTCCTCTCTCCCTCCTCCTCCTCACTCCTCTCCTCCTCCTCCTCCTCCTCCTCCTCCTCCTCCTCCTCCCCCTGTTCGGCGCCCCTGATCTGCCCCTCAACCCCCTCGCCCCTCGAGCGCAGGCGAAATGCAGGATCTGCAGCAACAGCAGCAGCAGCAGCATCAGCAACTGTGCAGGCAGGGGGCCAAGCGTCGTCTTTCGGCACGGACTGGGCGCACATCTCTCGGGACCCGCTGCATGCGACTCGGCGCCCGCGCCTCCCTGCGGACCTGCGAGCCCGAACGATGGTGGCAGAGAGGGAGGCAGGCCAGCAGGAGCGAGGGAACACGCGCTCCGCGTGCCGACATAACCAGAGGAGCGTGGGGCCACAGCCGCGCCCAGGCTCAGATGCGACGCGAGCGCGCGCGGAGCCGCGGCCTGTCATGCGGCGCCGCGCGCAGAAAAAGTTCCGCATCGCACCGGCCCCGGCGCGGGAAAGACGCTCGGCGGCACGGATCTCGCGCTGTGCCTCCTCTGCGGAGGGCAGACGGGCACGGCCAGGGGACCAACAACAACAACAATTTTAAGACTGTTCGCCCTTATCTGCTCGAGTGTCCAATAACGCGTATTTCCCAAACCCTCGATACCCGCCCTCTTCGTCTTCGATCGAACCCCTTTTGGGGGGTATACCTTTCTTCCCTGCAGGCCCGGCCCCGGCAAGCGGCGGGGCGGCCGCGGACCGTCGGCCTGGCCAGCGGCAGCGCTGATCGGCGGGGCGGTCGCGGACCGTCGACCCGACCCCAAGAGCGACGGACAGGGGACCGACCACGACGACGACGACGACGATGACGACGACGACGACGACGACGACGACGACGACGACGACGCCGTCAACGACGACGGCGACGACGGCGACGACGACGACGAGCGAAAGCGAGAGCGAGAGAGAACGACAGCAGGGCCACAAAGACACGAAGTAGGCCACGAAGGGCGACAGCGGGGACAGGAAGGGAATGCGTATGGGGCCACGAAGAGTGCGAGCGAGCGGGGGCCACGAAGGGCAGATAATGCGGGGCCAGAGAAGGCAACGATGGGGCCATTGAGGGTAGCAGCTGGGCCACGTAGGACAGTGAGGGGGCCAGAAACGGCGACAGCGGGGCCACGAAGAGCATGCATATGGGGCCACCACGGGCGCGAACGAGCGGGGGCCACGAAGGGCATGTTACTTGGGCCGCGGAGGGCAGGACGGGGCCACTGAGGGCAGCAACCGGGGACCACGAAGGAGCAGCGGAGGGCCACGGGGCCCCGGGGCCACTAAGAGCATGCTAGGGGCCCACCCGGGCGCGAACGAGCGGGGCCACGAAGGGCACACATATATGTGGCCACGACGGGCAGCGAGGGGGCACGAAGGGCCGCAACGGGGCCACGAAGGGCAGCGAGGGGGCCACGAAGGGCTGCAACGGGGCCACGAAGGGCTGCGACGGGGCCACGAAGGGCAGCGAGGGGGCCACGAAGGGCTGCAACGGGGCCACGAAACAAAGGGATGGGGCCATGAAGGGCTGCAACGGGGCCACGAAGGGCAGCGAGGAGGCCACGAGGGGCTGCAACGGGGCCACGAAGGGCAGCGAGGGGGCCACGAAGGGCTGCAACGGGGCCACGAAAAAAAGCGAGGGGGCCACGAAGGGCTGCAACGGGGCCACGAAGGGCAGCGAGATCCCGATACCTAGGTAATCTGTGAGGGAGTCCTGGGCGTGAGCGCGACTCCTGGGTGCCTGGGTGTCGGGAGCGCGGCGCTTGAGCTAACTGCAAGATCCAACGCACGGGTGCTATTCTTCAGTAAAAATTAAGCAAGTCTCCAGCGAGAGCGCGACTCCAGAACGCCGGGAGAGCGATTCCTGAATAAATTGTAAGGAAGTCCCAAGCGAGAGCGCGATCCCTGAATCAAATGTGAGGAAGTCTCGGGTGGGAGCGGAGGTCCTGGCTAAATTGTGAGGAAGTCTCAGGCGGGAGCCGTTGTTGTTGTTGTAAACCGGGGGCCAACGATACAGTTTGACGCTCAAGACTTTCCCTGATAAAAAAACAGGGTGCGAGCCCTGGGAAGGGCACTTCAACCGGAAAAAAACATGTGCACTGGACGGGGGGATCAACAATAATTATTCTTCAGGAATGAGAGTTCAACAACAACAGCAACAGCAACAACGTACAACAACAACAACAACAACAACAACAACAACAACAACAACAACAACAACAACAACAACAACAACAACAACAACCACAACCACAACCACAACCACAACCACAACCACAACCACAACAACCACAACAACCACAACAACCACAACATCAACAACAACAACAACAACAACAACAACAACAACCACAACAACAGCAGCAACAACAACAACAAAAACAACAACAACAACAACAACAACAACAACAACAACAACAACAAAAAAAAAAAAAAAACGTCGGACGCCCGCGGGAGACTTCTCCGCCGGCGCTGGGCACCGCCGACGGTGCAGACACGCGCGCGCTCCACGACTCGCAAAGTAGTTACTCCCTGCGAAATGCTTTAGAAATCATGGATTAAGAAATTCATAGTCTCAGAATTTGAATAAAAACCCAGAATGTCGATTCAAAACTTAGGATTTACATTGAAACATAAAGAATAATCGAGACTCTGGCCGAAAACCTGGGTTTTCTCAAGCATCGCCTAGAGTGTACTCGCACATGGCCTGGGCCCGCCGCGGGGGACTCACGATCCATCACGTCGCGGCCACTGTGTGTGTGTTCGGACGCTTGCCAGTACGTAGGCACTCTGCGAGCCGTGGGTGAGCGCGCACGGGGAGCTGCGGGGCGGCGGGGGGCAGAGCCAGGGGCGCCGCTCCGCGGGAAGACGGTCCGCGGACCTCCCACGCTCTTACCGTTTTCGGGTCGCGTCCGCGAGCGAAGGCGCAGGCGGAGTCAGAAGCTGTCCGGGGCGCGGAAACAGGCCTAATTAGCTACTGGGTCCGACGCTCGTACCCAGACCTCCGACGCCATGATTTTTCCAGCACACATCGACCCTCGGAGCTCTGGACCCCTTCCCCGTGACCGGCTTCTCCTCCTGCGTCGTCACGTGTTCGACCGCGGACCCCGTCTGACCCATCGCCCCTGGGGCCGCCTTCGGCGGCCTGCGCACAGCTGTCGGCGGTCTCTGGCGGCCTTCTGACGGTCGTCGGCAGCTTCTGGCGGTCTTCGGCTGTCTCCGGCGGTCTTCGGCGCGGAAGCTCGACATGGGTGCGTTCCACAAGGGGTCCAGGATCGAATACCCAAGAGCTGTTTTGTTGACGGTCCCGGGGCCCGGTGAGGGCCCCCAGAGTCCCCTGAGGAACTGGCAATGTAACAGTACGAGGCACGGGGAACCTCCGAGCAACGGGAAAAGCAACCCCCCGAGGCACCCACCTCTGACCATGCAAGATGAAGAACCCCTTGGGCAAGCCTCCTTGGGGAAAGTTGAGGAAAGCGTCGTGATTTTTTCACAACGTCGACCCCCAGAGGCCTGGACACCTTCCCCAGGACCTGCTCTTCGTCCTGAAATGTTTTTTGGCGGTCCCAGGGCACGCCAAGGGCCCCGAGAGGCCGAAAACCGTGGAAAGCCACCCGTCGTGTTTTTTTTTCACGGTGCGAGGAGGTCCGCCGAGGGGGAGGGGGAGGAGAAGGAGGAGGAGGAGGAGGGGG
>CAUYUJ010000548.1:96840-112262 GCA_963575745.1 Prorocentrum cordatum
TCCTCCTCCTCCTCCTCCTCCTCCTCCTCCTCCTCCTCCTCCTCCCCCTCCTCCTCCTCCTCGAGTGCCTGCTGCCCAACTAAAAAGAGCCCAAGCCGAAGCGCGTGGCAGATCGCGTTGCCCACCCGGACCCCCCGCGGAGTCTTCACCACCAACGGCTCCGCGGATGGCTCGAGCACGCACCTCGCCGAGGTAGGCGTGGTGCGCGTCGGCCTCGGGTGCGGCTCGGAGGGCCACGTCGGACGCGCCACTGGGGGCCTGCCATGGGCCACGGGTCCTCTTCCTGGATGGCTGCAGGAGGTGGGGGAGGCAGTCGAGATTACGCTGCACCACATCGTCCCCCCCTCCTCATGCTACCCAGCGACTAAACCAGAGCTTCCTTGACGCATCGCGGAAGGACCGAACATGTGCTCCGCCCCGTCACACGCGCACGCGGAGTTGTGGCGGAGAATCCGGAGGCTGATATACAGCATCGGCCAGAAAATCAAGAGACACGGGGCGATCTTACGCCTGGGCTACGGCACCATCGAGAGGAGGCTCGCGCTGGGAGACAGACTGGCCGTCTCGGGGGGCGAGGCTGGGATCCGAGCGCCACCCCTGCAGGCAGCGGGCAGCGGCACTCGAGAAGACGACGGGGTGCTCTGGGCGGGCGGGCGCGACGGCGGTCCCGGAGCCCAGGGACGGGCCGCAGGCTGGTGTGCGCGAGGGCCTCGAGGTGCGCGTGAAGTCCCGCAGAGGGGAGGAGGGCGCCGAGCCCGACGGGTTTCACGGCTTCAGCGAGGGGCGGCGGCCGAGGTAGGGCGAGCGACATCGGAGCGGTGGCCGCGGGGGCTGCAGCGGCCGGTGTGGCAGCCGCAGTCGGCGGCGACAGGTCTCCTCCGCCAGCGGCGAGAGGTACGAGGGCTCCACGAAGCAGAAGGCCCTGCCCACGGGTGCGGAGCCGTGCGGGAGCAGGGCCAGGACACGGCGGGGGCTCTCGAGGCGCAGCTCTGCCGCGGGCGGCCAGCCGCCGTGGAGCAGGCGCACGACGCCGCACGGGGCGATGGCAGCGGGGAGCACCGCGGTCTGCGACGCCTGCAGGGCCAAGGGCAGCGGCGGGGCCGTCCTGCTGCTCTTAGGGGAGTGCCGCACTGAGGCTGCGGGCCAAGGGCGCGAAGACGAGGAGGGGCCACGCCAGGCAAGACCTCCCCGGAGAGCCGATCTAGACCGCCAGGGCCCGAAAGCCAGGCGGCGGCAGGCCGCAGTCGGCTGCTGCCTCGGTGCGGCCTGCCACTCCCACGGGGGGCCTGCCAAGGGCCAGGCTCAGCGGGCCCGACGGGGTCAGTCCGCAGTCCACGAGCACTGGGTCAGCGCGGCTTCCGCCGCTGCGCGGGCCCGAGGAGCCCCGAGGTGCGCCCGCCCCTCGCGCGAGAAGCGCCGAAGCCAGAGCAGCACGCCTGAAGCGCGCTTCCTTATCATCGGCGATGACGAGCGTCCTGGGGGGGGGGAGGGGGCGGGGAGGGGTATGACGTAACGCCCCCCCCCCCACCGGCACCACAGCCGCGCCCGCGCGCACGACGACGATAAGCGACGAGCAAGAACGACGACGACGACGACGACGACGCGAGCAGCATGCAGGTGGTGATCTGCACGACAACGCCTGTGTACACCACTGTGCTCGCGTGCACCACAGCGCTTGTGTACACCACAACGCCTGCGTACACCGCAACAGCCGTGTGCAACGCAGCGCCTCTGTACACCACAGTGCTTGCGTGCACCACAGCGCCGGTGTACACCACAGCGAATGTGTACACCGCAGCAGCCATGTGCAACACAGCGACTGTCTACACCACAATGCTTACGTGCACCGCAGCGCCTGTCCCAACCACAACGCCGCCTACACCACAGCATCCGCGTGCAGCGCAGCGCTGGTGTACATCAGTGTGCCTGCGTGCACAGGACAGGTAGCAGGAGCATGTCGGTGAGGATCTGGTGAGAACAGCTAGACGCCACGCCAGGGAAATGCTGAGAAGAGAATGCGACGTTTTTCCCTCCTCCCTCCTCCACCTCCGCCTCCTCCTCCTCGTCCTCTTCCTCGTCCTCCTCCTCCTCCTCCCTCACCCTTCCCCCGTCGTGCGGGCCGGCACTACAGCGCACGTGCGCGTCTCAGCGTGCACCGCAGAATGACTAGTGCCGTGCTGAGTACACGCAGGCATTGTGGTGTACACTGGTGCTGTGTTGCACACGGCTGATGCGGTGTACGCAGGCGCTGTGGTGTACACAAGCGCCGTGGTGCCAACAGGCACTGTGGCACACACTGGCGCTGTGATGCACGCGGCTGCTGTGGTGTACATCGGCGGTGTGGTGTGCACAAGCGCTGTGGTGCACGCAGGCACTTTGGTGCATACAGACGTTGTGGTGCAGATCGCCACCGACATGCTGCTGCTACCCGTCCTCGGTGATTCCTAGGCATTCCCTAACGCCGCCGGCGCAAAACGTGACGTCATCGGCCCCCTCCACCCCCCCAGATGATTGCCGTCATCGGCCCGGAAAAAAAAAAAAAAAAAAAAAAAAAAAAAGCCTCCACTGGCGTCCGCGCGCACTGACGACGATGAGCGACGAGCGACACCGACGAGCGACGAGCGACGAGCGCCACGACGACGACGACGACGCCGACGCCGACGACGACGACGACGACGACGACGACGACGACGACGACGACGACTGCGGACCAGACTCCTATGCGGATTCCTACGCGGACACCTACGCGGATCCAATACGCACGGCGGCAGTGCCCAGAGCGTACTGGGGGGGGGAGCGTTACGTCATAAGGGGGGGTGGGGGCGGGGGCCATGACGCCCGTCATGCCCCAAGCAATAAGGAAACGCGCTCCTGCAGGGCCGGGGTTCCTCTGGGCCGAAGCCGAGGCGCCGAGACGATCGGTGCGCGGAGGGCCCGCGCCTCCTTGCGCGCGGGGACCGGCCGACAGGCTGCGCTGGCCGGGCGCGTGGGTGCCCGTGGACTCACCGAGGCGAACGGCCAGCTGCGATGGGATGGCCTCCTCCTCCTCCTCCTCCTCCTCCTCCTCCTCCTCCTCCGCCTCCTCCTCCGCCTCCTCCTCCTCCTCCTCCTCCTCCTGCTCCTCCGCCTCCTCCTCCGCCTCCTCCTCCTCCTCCTGCTCCTCCTCCTCCTCCTCCGCCTCTGCCTCCTCCCCGTCCCTCCTTCGGCCCCTCGTCCTCCTCGCCTCGTCCCATCGTGGAGAGCCATCCTCGGTCGCGGGCAGCCGTGGCACAGCCGCACGTGCACCCGCCTCGGTGCTCTCGGCCAGTGCCAAGAGAGCGCGTGCATGCCACGGGAACCCTGATGCGAGGAGGCGCCCCCCCGCGGCTGCGGTCCGCTCGGGACAGTGCGCAGCCACGGGCCCAGCGCAGCCCGAGCGCAGGCGGGCAGCCCGGAAGATCCCGCCGAGCCCCCGACGCCGACCCGACGCCAGGAGGTGCCCCGTGCCCCCTCGTGTCTCCCTCGGCTGCACGCAAGAGTGACCCTGGGTGGGAGTGACCTTTGGTGCGCGGCGGCTCTCTGGGGGCCGCGGGGGGACCAAACCCGAGCGCGCAAGACGCTGCTCTGTCGCATCGCGCTCGGCGATCGGAGAACCCCTTGGGGCCCGCGCCAGAGGTCACTCCGACGAAAGGTCACTTTTAAACGTTGAAAAACAAATAAGAAAAAAAAAAAAAATTAAAAAATATAAGTAAAATAAAAAGAGGTAGAAAAGTAGACGAAGAATAAAAATAAAAAAAAAAATAAAGGTGAGCCGACTCCCTTGGGAAACCGAAAGGCACCGATACCGATCCCCCCGGAACCTCTCCCGGGGTGCGTTCTGGCCAGAAGTCCGGAGCGAATCCAGCGGTGGTGACGAGGGCCTCCCACGAGGCCCAGAAAGGGAGAGAACGGCCGAGGGGCAGCTGTATGGGTACCTTTTCCTTCCCTAATCTCGGGAGCGGCCAAGAGGGGGGGTGTCCAAGAGGGGAGGGTGCAAATCATGACCGGCGGCATGTGCGCGGCCCAGCGGGGGGGCCAGGGACGTCATGAAATGGGAAGAGGCGCCAGGAAATCTGGGGAAAAATCATGGCCCGCGCCATGAAATCCCCCCCCCCCCCAGTCATCAACCCCCCCCTCTTTGCCGCCCCCATGAAATCCACCCCCCCTAGTCATCAACCCCCCCTCTTCGCCGCCCCCGACGGTAGGGGTACCTTGTTCCTTCCCTGACCCCTCCCGCGGGCACCGCCAGGGGATCTCCCGAGCCGCCGGGCGAGGACGGCCGCCCGGGCGGCCGGGGCGGGACGAGCGGCGCGCGGGACGTGCCACGAGCCCGCGCGTGCCGCCGCGGGGGGCGGTGCACGGCGCGCGGGCGCTGCACGGCCTCGAGGCCTCGAGGCAGGCCCGTGGAGCCCTCTTCGGGGCCCGTGGTGGGGCGGCAAAAACAGCAGCGTGGGCGCGTCGGATGGGCCGGCGTTCCACCACCACGACCGAGGAGGAGGAGGAGGAGGAGGAGGAGGAGGAGGAGGAGGAGGAGGAGGAGGCGGAGGAGGCGGAGAAAGAGGAGGAGGAGGAGGAGGAGGAGGAGGAGGAGGAGGAGGAAAAGGACCTCCGCATCCTCCCTTCTCCGCCGTCCTACCTATGGTAGGTGGTGGAAGATTGGCCCATCACGCGTCGCCGCCGCTCCCCTCCGGGAGCGCGCGACGGCCTGACTGAGCAAAGAATAACACGTGTCTGTCACTTTACAGGTCGGTTGTGCTGTACCGCGCTGGAACACGCGCGAGGGCTTCGCCGCATGTCTGACCCCGTCTCCCTGCTCGCGTGCGTGTTTTCATCCCCCATCATCCAGATGCGCCAACGGCCTACACTGTGCTCGAAGCACTCCAAAAGATGGCCGTGCGAAACCAGCTCGCGCGTGAACACAACTGACGCTTGCTTTACAGTATTGTGCGAATCCTTCGTGGAATGGGTCGGGTAGCAAATCCAAGACGGTCCCGCAATTGGAATTCAATAGCGAGCAACAGTTCGAAAGAGAGTCCACGGAGGATTCTGCAGAAAAACACGATAAAGGGGGCCAGGCAAACTCCTCTAATTACTGTGCTAGGCTGTCTAGGCATAGATTATGCCTGAAGCTGCCAGCCACCGAGCAGATATTAGTCAGATTGTCGAATTGCCCAAACGTGTCCGAACGGTGGCAACTGCCTGAAAGCTTCTGATGCCGCTCGCACAAAGGTTGAACCACCTTTGAGTGCAAGCGGCGCCAGAACTAACTCGGGCAATAACAGCCAGCAAGCCATGAATGACGAGCCTGTGAACTCAAACTTTAAACAACTGCGCCTGATCAGATGGACTGCTCCACGGCCAGCATGTGCATCAAATGCTAGCCTGCACCCCTGCCCTCTCATTGATGCCGATCTCCGTAAACAGATTCTGAAGAGCCAAGCCCGAGTGCTCTCCCCCTCTACGTGCCACGGCACACCCGCAGCGCCGACTCGGGAGCAGGAAGGATACAGTGCAGAGCAAGGGAGAAACCAACAAGTGGCAGAAGAACGAAACGATTCCTCCTCCTCCTCCTCCTCCTCCTCCTGCCCTTCCTCCTTCCCCTCCTCCCCCATCCTTCCTGACTTGTCTGTTCCCCAAACATCATGTGCTATTGGGTCCTCGCTTTGAAGAGACAGCGCCACGCGTATCCTTCCTCTCCTCGTCCACCTCCTCCCTCCTCCCATCATCCCATCCCTGCCTCTCTGCCCCCCGCATGTCAACAATTCCTGCACACCCAGCGCGGTGTTTCGTGGCTCAAAATACTCAACCGAAAACCCGAGGGAACGTGCATATGCGGTTCCCAAACGAACGCAACGCTTTGTGGACCCATGAGGAGCTACACCGAAAGCCCCACAGGGAGCGTTCGCATGCGGTTCCCCCACCCTGCGCAGAGCTTCGTGTCCCCGTAGGGAGCTCCACCGAAGACCCCAAAGGCGATGCTCGCACTCGATTCTCCACACAGTAAAGCGCTTCGTGGCTCCACCGAATGCCCCGGAGGCGACGTTCGCACGCGGCTCCCCCACCCGATACAACGCTTCGCGGCCCCATGGGGAGCTCCAACGAAAGCCACATCAAGGAGCGTTCGAATGCACGGCCCCAGTGGCCGCGGCCGCATGCGTGTCCCATACCCAACACAACGTTTCGTGGCCCCAGAAAAAGCTCCACCGAATGCCCCAGAGGCGACGTTCGCACGTGGTTCCTCCACACAGCACAGTGCGCTGTGGCCACAGAAAGAGCCCGACCGAAGGCCCCTGTGGCTGCTGCCGCATGCGTCTCCCCCACCCAACATAACGCCCCGTAGACCCACAGGGAGCTCCACCGAAGGTCCCAGAAGGAGCGTTCGTGTGGGTCCCCTCCACCCAGTACGGCGTTTCCGTGGCCTCATCGGGAGCTCCACCGAAAGCCCCAGAGTGAGCGCTCGCATGCGTCTCCCTCACCCAGTACAGCGCTTCGTGGCCACATAGGGAACTCCACCGACGGCCCACAGGGAGCGTTCGCGCGCGCCCCCCCACCCCACCCACCCACCCACCCACCCGTTCAGGCACACCATATCACGCACTTCGTGGCCTCCTGGGGAGCTCCGCCGACATTGGTGCCCACAACGCAGCACTCACAACTGCATACGGTTGGTGAAAGCGACCTGAGGCCCAAACCTGGCGGGCGCGAGCCTGGAAAATAACGGCCGCGGCGCCCCCTCGAGAACCGAAACAGGACAATTCACTGATCGACGTGCCACTGTTGGGAGGTCTGTCCACCCCCGAGCATTGCGGAGTCCCCGCGACACGCGCCGGTTGCCCCGAAGGACTCCCAGCGACGCGCGCGGGTTGCCTGCGGCGCGGGGCCAAAAAGCGCACGGGCGTGGCGGACCACGAGCAAGTAAGGCGCCGGGGGCAGAGCGCGCGGGCGCCGGGCATAGCTCCCGGGAGCAGAGCGCAAAGGGAGTCCCCGCGAGCCTACGGTTTGAAGGGGCCCCAGGAAACACAAATAAATACACACAAATAAAAAGATTCCCCATATCTTCCCATAATTTCTGGGTTTTTGTCTCCCCCCCCCACTTCCCATATTTTCCCATATTTTCTGGGAAATCGACGTGTAATTGTGTCTGTGTGTTTCTTTTCCTCCTGACGGTTGGAGGCCTGGAAATGGGCACCAACACCAAGACACGGGGCTGCCTCCACAGGGTGGAGACGATCCTTGACTTCGGTGTTGGTGGTAATATGTCGGTCACCTTGGGAGCCAGAATATTGCCACCGTCGCCGAGATCGGGATTTTTCTTCCCTCGGTGGAGGCACGCCGCCGATCTTGGTGTTGGTGTCAACCTCTAGGCCTGCAATACGGGGACATGAAACGCGTGGAGGACTCCCTCCGGTGGGACTGGAGCCACGAAACATGCGAGGGGACATGGACATGCGGTGGGCGGGGAACCGCACGCGAACCATGCCGCTGGGGCCCTCGGTGGAGCTCCCTGTGGGGCCGCGAAACCGCGCGAGAGGTGTGCCGCAGTGGACACGCGGTGGGCGGGGAGCCGCATGTGAGCCCTGCCACTTCCATCAACCGCTACGCTTAATCGAAGCATGTTTGGGACATCCCGATAGCGGCTTCCGCTACAGACTTCATCACAAGTTGCCGAGGAATGCGGCCGCCGCTCGAAACTTCCTCACAAACTATTCCCAGAATTCACACGTTGACTGTGTTTTCACCAGGCCTTCCGAACAGGCGCTGTGATCCAAATAGTCCTCCTGCTCCCCGCTGGAAGAACAGTCTGGCAGCTCCATCTAAAAAGTTCCCCACAATGTACTCGTGAATGCGGCTCATGGCGAGAACGTCTCCAAATTGATGCAGGACTGTCCATACTGGCTGCGAGTTTCAAGAGCTCTAACTTCTCGCAGTTGATTCAGGACTGCCCGCATTGATTACGAATTTCAGCTTTAAAAGTTTCCCGACGTCGGCTCGCTATCCAACGCTAAGTCTTGACCCTTTTCTGGGAGAACGGAAGAAAGGCTCCCGCAATGGAACTCCTCGCGATTCACTCG
The DNA here is from genome assembly GCA_963575745.1 of Prorocentrum cordatum. NCBI lineage: Eukaryota > Dinophyceae > Prorocentrales > Prorocentraceae > Prorocentrum > Prorocentrum cordatum. Next base: position 104,931 of record CAUYUJ010000548.1, read on the forward strand.
GGAATGGCTCGCGCTCGCAACTCCCTTACAGGGTATCCAAGAACGTCCACTCTATGTTTCAGAACGGCTGTGGATAACTGCTCGGACTCAAATCCCTTTGAGAAAGCGCGAGAGAGGTTCCCGCAAGTACGGTTTCAACTCTCGCGACTTCCTCACAATTTTGCCCAGGATTGTCCACGCTGGCTGAATATCCCAGGGCGGCTCCTCCACAGCCACTCGGATTCAAACGCTGTCTCCTGACCCATCTGGGAGAGCTGGGGGGGGGACTGCGAGGGTGAGGGCGAGATTGCCAAAAGAGAGCCACACGCTGTCTCGCCCGCTCCCACCAGGCGAACGTTTTCTTATTCGGCGTGTCGACATTGGGCGGAAGGGGGGAGGGGGAGGGGGAGGGGTTTGGCTCTGGACCACTGCTTACTGCGACTGTTTGCAGCAGTGCGTCCTTCTAGAAGAGACTCCTCTCCCGAGAGGCCCAGGGGCGGGGGCCCTCCCAAAGAGCCCCCCGTCGCCTTCCGATGGGGCCTTCCTCGGGCGCGGCCTAAACGACCCCCGGCAGACCGCGCCCTTCCGCGACGTCATCCGCGCCTGTCGAGCTCCCCTGCGGCCGCATGTGCACGTCTCCGGGCGAGGCGACGAGGACGTCACGGAAGGGGACGGTTTGCCCGGGGTCGGTCAGGCGGCCCCTGACTTGCCCGAGGCCCCCGAGCCTTTCAGAGAAGCAGCCTGTGATCCCGGAAGGCCACCCCAGCGGGCGACGACAGGCGACGACGACGGCAGCGGCAGCGACGACGACCACGACGACGGCGCCGACGACGCCGACGACGACGACGACGACGACGACGACGGGTGACGACGGCGGCGGCGACGACGACGGCGGCGACGACGACGACGACGACGGCGACGACGACGACGGCGACGACGACGACGACGACGACGACGACGGCGGCGGCGGCGGCGGCGGCGGCGGCGGCGGCGGCGGCCGCCCGTCCTCGTGCGCGCAGAGGGCCGCCGGGGCCGGCGCGGGCGCGGGGGCGGAGCGGCTCGCCGCGACCGGGCCGCCGGGCGAGAGCCTCTCGGGCGCGGCGCGCCGGACCGGCTCGCGAGGCGACGACGACGACGACGACGACGACGACGACGACGACGACGACGACGACGACGACCACGACCACGACGACGACCACGACGGCGACCACCACCACCACCACCACGACGACGACGATGGACGATGATGGACGACGGACGACCGACGACTGACGACTGACGACGACGACGACGACGACGACGACGACGACGACGACGACGACGACGACGACGACGACGACGGCGGCGACGACGACGACCACGACGACGACCACGACGGCGACCACCACCACCACCACCACGACGACGACGATGGACGATGATGGACGACGACGGACGACCGACGACTGACGACTGACGACGGACGACGAACCACGACGACGGACGACTGACGACTGACGACTGACGACGACGACGACGACGACGACGACGACGACGACGACGACGACGACGACGACGGCGACGACGACGGCGACGACGACGACGACGACGACGACGGCGACGACGACGGCGACGACGACGACGACGACGACGGTTACACTTCTTCTCTGCGGCGGGCCCAGGGAGGAAGTGAGAAGAGGCGGGTCTTCTCAGAAGGCTCGGAAGGGCGGGCTCGGCCCCACGGGGAGTCCACACAGGCCCCTCCGAGCCGCGGAAGCACTGCGACTGAGGAAGGAACATGTTCGGCCTTTCGATGCTCCAAGACAGCCCAAGAGGCCCCCAAGATCGCCCCAAGACGGCCCAACGGCCACCAAGAGCGCCCCCAGGCGGCCCAGGATAGCCCAAGAATCCCCCAGAAAGGCCCAAGGCCCCAAGCTCGACCAGGCCCAGGGGCCGTGCAAAGACAGCTCGGGGCGGAAGACCGGCCTCGGAGAAGGGTTCGAGACCTCGGGTGTCCACGCTACGGAACAGTCGCGTAGGGCGGCCGGTGGAGGATCGAGTTTCTGCTGCTTCGTATATCCTCGTTGGGGGGGGGGCGGGGGAGGATCCAGGTTGGGGGGAGTTGTGGCTCGCTGTCGGCCTCCGAACGCCTCCCGCAGACATTCAGGAGGGGAAGGGCCTTGTGCCATGGGCCGGGCCAGAGGGGCCTTGAGGGAGAAAGCTAGAGCTGCGGGTCCCAAAGATCCGCCGGCCCCCTTGTGGGGCCACCAGGCTGTAGGCGCGGGTTCGCAGTTTCCTGTACCAGTTGTAGCTTGTAGTTTCCAGTGTTACAGTTCTGCTTCTTGCTGGTTACTGTAACTAGTTGACTTCTTGCTGGTTACTGTAACTAGTTGATTGACCGCGCGAGGGGGGGGAGGCCCAAACAAGACTTTTAGCCTCACCTGCGCGCGTTGTCTGAATTGCTGGGGGGCTCGAAATCGACACCCCTCACGCAGATCCGCAGGGTCAGGGTCCAAAAACACATGGGATTTGCCACATTTCTGAAAGTCGGTGCCACCCCTCACGCAGATCCGCGGGGTCAGGGTCCAACAACACAGGGGATTTGCTACATTTCTGAAATCCGGTGCCACCCCTCACGCAGATCCGCGGGGTCAGGGTCCAAAAACACATGGGATTTGCCACATTTCTGAAATTCGGTGCCACCCCTCATGCAGATCCGCGGGGTCAGGGTCCAAAAACACATGGGATTTGCCACATTTCTAAAATTCGGTGCCACCCCTCAGGCAGATCCGCGGGGTCAGGGTCCAAAAACACATGAGATTTGCCACATTTCTGAAATTCGGTGCCACCCCTCACGCAGATCCGCGGGGTCAGGGTCCAAAAACACAGGGGATTTGCCACATTTCTGAAATTCGGTGCCACCCCTAACGCAGATCCGCGGGGTCAGGGTCCAAAAACACATGGGATTTGCCACATTTCTGAAATTCGGTGCCACCCCTTCACGCAGATCCGCGGGGTCAGGGTCCAAAAACACATGGGATTTGCCACATTTCTGAAATTCGGTGCCACCCCTCACGCAGATCCGCGGGGTTAGGGTCCAAAAACACAGGGGATTTGCCACATTTCTGAAATTCGGTGCCACCCCTCACGCAGATCCGCGGGGTCAGGGTCCAAAAACACAGGGATTTGCCACATTTCTGAAATTCGGTGCCACCCCTCACGCAGATCCGCGGGGTCAGGGTCCAAAAACACAAGGGATTTGCACATTTCTGAAATTCGGTGCCACCCCTCACGCAGATCCGCGGGGTCAGGGTCCAAAAACACAGGGATTTGCCACATTTCTGAAATTCGGTGCCACCCCTTCACGCAGATCCGCGGGGTCAGGGTCCAAAAACACATGGGATTTGCTACATTTCTGAAATTCGGTGCCACCCCTCACGCACATCCATCGCAAGGCGTGGTAACCCAAACTGCGAGTACTCCCTCGGCCCTTTAATCCCAAGGAGAGGTAACCAAGCTCGTAAACCATACACGTCTTACCAATCGCCCTGTGTGGTAACCCCTCCTGTGATCAGTTGGTTTTGCCGATTGCGAATCGGCCTCGCATGAAGTTCCGATACTGCTGCACGACAGCGCCAAAGCCTCATGACTTAGCTCTTCCATGGCCCATTCTCCGAGAGAGGGGGCCGGCGGCAGGGGGCGAAGCCCTTACGGATATACACCACCACCACCTCTTTTTCTGTAGTTCTTTCCTTCTCTCGCAAAGCTTCAGGCACGGACAGCTTCCGCAAATTGAATGCTACGTTCGGGGGTGCGATCGGACAGTCTGTTGACTGAGCCCGCCACGGCTTCAAACGTGAAAGACAAGACGCGCTTCTGACAAGACCTCCATTCCCGCCCCCCTCCTCCCCTCTGGGAGAGGGAGAAGGTGAGGGAGGGGGTGGTGGTGTATATGTTTGGGCCCCGTAGGAGCCCTGTGGCCCTCCGTCAACCATCGTAGCGTCCCTTTTGGCGCTGCAGGAGGGCCGAAATCCCCAGGACACTTTGGCTCATGGCGAGTGTCGGATCCGGAGGGTCATAGAAACACACGACCGGTGTCACAGCCCCGTGTCGTCACCTTCACAGCGGGGCTGCACCCTCACAGCGGGCCCGTTCGGCTCGAGAAACATGCCGCGGAAGGACGGGGTAAGACTCGATGTCGTCGTCGTCGTCGTCATATAGTCGTCATCGTCGTCCTTGTCGTCGTCGTCGCCGTCGCGCTCGTCGCGCTCCCCCCCCTTCACTGGGCTCTCCTCCTCAAGCGAGCCAGCCACACCATCCTCTCCATGCTCCCCCTCCCCCTCCTCATCCAACTCCTCCTCCTCCTCCTCCTCCTCCTCCTCGTCCTCCGTCTCGTCCTCCTCCTCCTCCTCCTCCTCCTCTTCTCGTCTTACTCCTCCTCTTCTTCTTCCTCCTCTTCTCGTCCTCCTCCTCGACATCATCCTCCGCCTCTTCCTCTTCTTCTTCACCCTCCTCCTCCTCCTCATCCTCCTCTTGTTATCAGTATGCGCATCCGTCTTATTCGTCTCAATAGTATTGTGAGTATTGCTCGTAGTATTCGCAGTCTGCGTGTGAACATGATTCGTAGTTGGAGTATTCGTAATATGCGCTGTCGTATTCTTATTCGCAGTGTTTGTATCATGTTTCTTCCAAGTATAATTACTCTGGTTCCGTTGTCGTATAATAAATGTTAATAGTACGCGTTATCTTAATCGTCGTGTGGTGACTCTTGCTCGTCAAAGTATTCGCATTACTTTTCGCAATCTGATCCTTAATGTCAGCAGTGGTTGTCTTGCGATTGCCGTTAGTACTCGGATTCGAGCTGTTATGAATATGGTTATTCTTATGAATAGTGGTAATAGCACTAGGAGTAGCATTCGTAGTGGTATTGCGATGCGAAGGTTTATTTGTAGTGTCACTCCTCTTCGTGATACGAGTATGTTCGTCTCACTATTATTAATTCTAGAGTTAATCGTAACCTTATCCTTCTTATTCGTAATAGGACTATTGTTCGTATTAATATCTCTCGTAGTACGGATAGTATTCCTTTTCGTTTGCGTAGTATTATTATGCCCCGTAACAGCTTAAGTATGCTTAGTATGTTTGTTAGCCTTGCTGTTGTTATTAGTACCATTGGCATTGTTAGTGTTAGTAGCATTATTCGTATTGCTAGTGCTGGAAATAATATTGTTCGCATTAGTAGCAGTTGTTGTTTCAGTTGTAGTAGTCGTGTTATTAGTAGTGTCAGTATTAGTAGTACTACGATTATTGATAGTAATGGTATTACTCTTAGTATTACGATTGTTCTGATTATTCTTGGTCGAATGATTACTCGCATTGTTATTATTAGTAGAAGTTTGCTTGCTCATAGTATTAGTAATGCGAATCGTTTTCCTACTATGAGTGGTGTTAGTGTTCTTCGTGCTGGCGATAGTATTAGTAGTATTCGTATTCATCTTCTTCTTCATATTATTCCTTCTCCTCCTCATCCTCCTCTTCTCCTCCTCCTCCTCCTGCTCCTCCTCCTCCTCCTCTGTCTCTCCTCTTCCCCCTCCTCCTCCTCCTCCTCCTCCTCCTCCTCCTCCTCCTCCTCCTCCTCCTCCTCCTCCTCCTCCCAGCCCTCCGCCCCCTCGCCCCCGACCCTTGCCCCGGAGGCGCGCACGGGCGGGGCGCCGCTCGGCGGGGTGCAGCGGCCGCTCCGCCGCCGCGACCCGGGCCGGCGATTCAGGCGCTCAGCCTGCGGCCCCCCGCTGTCGCCTCGCCCTCGTCGTCCTCGTCCTCCGCCTCCATCTCCTCGTCCTCCCCCCTTCTGCGCGTCCTCCTCCTCGTCTTCCTCCCCCCCTTTCCTTCTTGCCAGCTCCTCCTCCCCTCCTCCTCCTCTCCCCTCCTCCTCCTCCTCAGCCTCCTCCATCCTCCTCCTCTCCGGCCTCCTCTGCCTCGGCCTTTTCCTCTCTCCTCCTCCTCCTCCCTCATCTTCCTCCTCCTCTCCTCGGCATCCGTCTCCTCCTCGTCATCCGTCTCCGCCTCTCCTCCTCCCTAATCGTTATAACCTCTTCCTCTTCCTTCACTCCCTCCTCCTCGCCCTCCTACTCCTCCTCCTCTCCTCCTCGTCCTCCTCCTCCTCCCTCCTCCTCATCCTCCTCCGCCTCCTCCTCCTCCTCCTCCTCCTCCTCCTCCCCTACCTCCTCCTCCTCCTCCTCCTCCTCCTCCTCCTCCTCCTCCTCCTCCTATATTCCATCCTTCCTTCTCCCTCGTTCCTGAGAGGAAGAGGTGCAACAAGCTTAACAGAAGTAGAAAGAAGAGGACGAGCAATAAAGGAGACCAACGCACCTCGCGGCAATGTTTCCACTGCAATAAAGGGCATGAGACCAAAGACGGCCAGACAGACCGAGAGTGCGACACGAGTCAACTTGCAGTATCTCCGCGCATCATGTCGGAGGTTGGGGGGTGTGAACGGAAGTGACCCCAACCGGGAAATCGCTTTGGGTTTCGATTCATGTCGTGCGTGCGGTCGAAGCGAAACTGCGCGAATTCCTGCAGTTATAGAGCCACATGAAACCCGAAAGGTCGCCCGCCCGCCCCCCCCGCCCCCCCCGGCCGGGCGCGGCCCCCGATGGTTGTCCCGATGGTTGTCCCGATGGTTGGACCGATGGTTGTCCCGATGCTTGTCCCGATGGTTGTCCCGATGCTTGTCCCGATGGTAGTCCCGATGGTTGTCCCGATGGTTGTCCCGATGGTGTGCCCGATGATGGTTGTCCCGATGGTTGTCCCGATGGTTGTCCTGATGGGTGTCCCGATGGTTGTCCCGATGGTTGTCCCGATGGTTGTCCCGATGGTGTGCTCGATGGTTGTCCCGATGGTTGTCCCGATGGTTGGACCGATGGTTGTCCCGATGCTTGTCCCGATGGTTGTCCCGATGCTTGTCCCGATGGTAGTCCCGATGGTTGTCCCGATGGTTGTCCCGATGGTTGCCCCGATGGTGTGCCCGATGATGGTTGTCCCGATGGTTGTCCCGATGGTTGTCCTGATGGGTGTCCCGATGGTTGTCCCGATGGTTGTCCCGATGGTTGTCCCGATGGTTTGCCCGATGGTTGTCCCGATGGTCGTCTCAATGGTTGTCCCGATGGTTGTCCCGATGGTTGTCCCGATGGTTATCCCGACGGTTGATGGTTGTCCCGACGGTTGTCCCGATGGTTGGCCCGATGGTTGTCCCGACGGTTGTCCCGATGGTGATTCCGATGGTGTTGTCCCGATGGTGTTGTCCTGATGGTTGCCCCGATGGGTGTCCCGATGGTTGTCCGATGGTTGTCCCGATGGTTGTCCCGATGGTTGTCC
>CAUYUJ010000549.1:0-50000 GCA_963575745.1 Prorocentrum cordatum
TTTTTTCTTTTCCCCTGACGAGCCCAAACGGACAGATCGGCGCTTCCCGTTCTTGTCCGATCAGGTTTCCTTCCGACGCCACGTCGGGGCATCAATTTTCCAGCCGCCTTGGAGCAAGCGTCCCCGACGGCGGAACAGTTTATGTTACACAGTTCTTGGTCCCTAGCCCGGACCCCCGATGTCATCATTTTTGGTCCCCGACGGCGGAACAGTTTATGTTACACAGTTCTTGGTCCCTAGCCCGGACCCCCGATGTCATCATTTTTGGTCCCTTGCCCAGACCCCCAGAGGAGGTATCGACCCATTCCCAGGGGCCGTTTCTTCGTCCTGAGTTGTCTTTTGCTGACCCCGAGGCCCGGCAAAGGCTCCCAGAGGCCGAAAAACTTACCGTCGTGCCTTACGGCCAGCGCCGCCGACCCTGAAGACGACGACAATGACGACGAGGAGGGAGGGGGAGGACAAGCTAGGTGTGCTCGCGTCATATCTGACGTCCTACACCCCCCTCCCATCACTTACCATGGCGTAGATCATCGTAGATCTCCTCTCTATTCTTACAGTCGGATGTCGCAGCATGGCGCCCGAAAATGAGGCCAGCGCTTCAGCGGGAGCAACATTTTGAAAACAACCCAAGGGAAAACCCAACTCCCGGGACTCTTATGTTGAAAAACAATGCGGGGATGGGGGGCCGGACATCTTCTGGACGTCATCAGGGGAGCGGAGAGTAGTACTCATATTGTGTAATGGTGGAGCAGGAAGAGGAGGCGGAGGAGGAGGAGGAGGAGGAGTAGAGGAGGAGGAGGAGGAGGAGGAGGAGGAAAAGGAGGGGGAGGAGGAGGAGGAGGAGGAGGAGGAGGAGGAGGTGGAGGTGGAGGAGGAGGACGCGGAGGAGGATGAGGGGGAGCAGGGGAGGAGGAGGCCGCAGGGAAGTGGGCGCCGCAGGGGAAGAGGGGACGGCAGAGACGACGACTAAAGAAGCATGGAGACGACGACTCGAGCGGATGGGCCCCTCACACACGCCGACAGGGTCGGCGGACTGTTTCATGACTCGAGGGTCAGGCGATCGCACACGTGGATCAAGGGGGCGTAGATTGGCGACGGGTCCCGCCTCCATGGGAAATCCCGGACTTCCCCCGCTCAGCGAGGCGGCACGGGCCGCATGATGGGGAGGGGGCCTCCCCGATCCATGGGCTTGGCGACCGCGCGCCCAAACCACGGATCGCGAAGCCATGTCTGCGCGCCCCCGAGAGGGGGTCTGTGAAGAGAGGGGTGTGTGCTCGTGCGCGCGGCGCCTCAATGTGCGGGGCCGGCCGCGCCGGCCGCGGCGAGGGAGGCGCGAGGCGCGAAAGCGGGTGGCCGCCGCCCGCTGCGGCTCCTCGTCGCTCTCTCTGCCTCGAGTTTCTAGTAGGAGGTCGACTGCAGAATCGATTTGCTCCAAAGTCGGTCCGCTCATCGAAGCTGCGAAGAACACGTGTAGGACGTTCGTAGATTCGCGAACAGTCTGCGCTCTTCCCGTAGATCCGACGAACCTTTCAGTTCTTGGGCACATCGATTCGGTGGTCGATCTCCTAACTCGGGATTTGTGCCTCTGTCGTGACACGCATGTCTGGGCCTCCCAGATGGACAGGAACGGGTGCCGATGTGGCTACCCCTCCCTCGTTTTCCCCTCTGTGGGCGTCCTGGGAGGCCCTCGTCGCCACGGCCAGCTCCGCTGCAAAATGTTGGGCAGAACGCACCCCGGGAGAGGTCCGGGGAGCAGCGGCATCGGCACCTGTTGGTTTCCCCATTGGCCTTGTCATCGCTCGGACGTGTGCATTTTTTCTCGGCGACGGCCATCGAGGAGCATCCTTGATCATTTGGCGAAAAAACCACGCACGAACCCCAAAAAACACAGGAAATGGACGTCCGAACGATGGCCAGTGGCGGGGGCGCGGGGAGGTCGCAATGAATTTAGGCCTCCCAAAAGCGATGGTGTCGGAGGATCGCGCTGCATCGCGGATGCATCGGCGATGCGGCTCGGTGTGGAGCCCAGTTTTCTCCACTTCGACGGCGCCGATGCATCGCGGACGTGCTTCTCAGAAATTCGCGCAGAGCTTCGAAAGTTTGTGTTTATGCTGCTTTCCCTGTCGTGGTGCGAAGGGCTCCGCAGGCATCTCTCTTGCCTTTTTTTTTTTTTCTCTCTCTCTCTCTCTCTGCATCTCTCTTTTTTTGTTCTCTCTCTCTCTCTCTCTCCCTCTATCTTCCATGAATACGCTCTTCCTCTATCCGACCCCGCGTTTCCTGACCCACGCGCCGGGCTACGACGGCGACCCTCACGGCGACGACGACGAGCACGACGACGACCATTACGACTACGAATGCAAAGATGAACACGCCGACGACGGTGACGCTGACGCTGACGACGACGACAGCCACGACGACGACGACCACGATGACGAAGACGACGCTGACGACAGATTCGACGACGCGGACGCGCACGACGACGTGGACGATGACGACGACGACGTCGATGATGCGGACACCGACGACGACGAACGTTGTCCAATCAATGTGCGACATGTCATGCTCCGCCCGCTGCTTTGGTGTCACGCATTTCGTTGTCGTTTGCTCGGCTGTTTCGAATGTATTTCCCCACCAGCATTATCGCATCAACACGTGAAGATTCTATGTGGTGTCCCGCCCACACGGTCGCGTTGATGCCCCGCCCGTCGTCGTCGTTGTCCGTTGACGTTTTTTTGTTTGTTCAGCGGTTTGGGTATTTATCGACCGGGGGATGATTGACCTTCCGACGGAGGATGCCCATCACCCCGCCACTCTCTCCGCCTCCTCCCCTGCCGTCTCCTCCTCGTCCTCTTCTTCCAACCCCCTCTCTACCCGTTCCGACAGCACGTGCCCAATCCCCCCGCGGATCCAAAGGGGGGCGATTCTTGTCCCGTCCAGAGTTTTTATCTTCTCCACCAACCTCGCCGAGTCAACAACCGAAGCACGCGCTTGCAAAACACACTTTTACAGCAGCCTCGTGATGTGTTTCAGCCGCGTGCACTATGGTCTACCTTGTTAGATGTTGGCTGCAATTTCGGCCCAGAGGGAGGAGACGGCGGGCAGCGCCCGCTTCTACGAGCCCGGGAGGACACCCAGCCTTTCGGGCGCTCCGCGCGCCCAGCACCACGGCGCACATCGGGCCAGTTGGGTGGGCGCTGGCGGTGGCGGCACTGGCGCCGGAGCGGGAGAGCCCCACCGCGGGTGAGGCCGAGGAGGACGACGCCGACAGAGACCCCTTGTTCAAAGGTAGCGCAGGCGGTCTAGCCTGCCCCAGCTTTGGGCGTGCTGGTCTGACGGGGCGGGGGGGGAAGACCGCGCGCGCACTCGCAAGACAGCAGGGCGGCGCGAAGAGGGGGCGGCCGGCGCGCCCCGCCGCCCGCGCGGGCGCGGTCGCCCCGCGGCGATTGCCTTTGTTGCGCGGAGCCGACGGGGATGATGCTTTTGTTCATCTCCAAGGCGGGCGGCGCGAAGAGCACCTTCAGGGCGGCGGTGGACCCCACGCGAGGCGCGGTTTTCGTCAACCCCATGGACAAGAAGTATACGCGCGCTGTCCAAGCCCAGTGAGGGGATCGTCTGAACGGAGCACCCGGGCCTGAGCGAGAAGCAGAGGGATGTGGCCTCGATTGCAACGGAGAGGCTGATCGCGCGAGGCGACTTGAAGCAGGCGGAGGCAGCTGCGGCGAAGGCCATGGCGGCCGGCAGGCAAAAGACTAGCTCGAAGACGAAGGTGGCCAGCTGGACGTTCAGCAGGGTCACGACGGTGTTGATGACGGGCTGGAGCTACAGGACATCTGCAGCTGCGCCGCGGTGGGTTCCTGGCCTAGATGGTCTGGCGCTGATGACACTGGGTTCCCCGGCGTCTGTCTCGGCGCTGCAAGCCGTCGAGGGCGCGATTTCACTCATGGGGTGCATGGGCGAATTGTGCGAGAACAGCGACCTGGTAAAGATCGCGGGCGCGGTGGGGCGGCCCATCGGCGCCTCGCATTTCGGGCGGCGCTAGAGCAGCAGGGGCAGCCGCGGCAGCGGGGGCACCCCCGACTGCGATTCAGGCGCCGATTCGGACGCTGCATCCCTGATTGGCAGACGCTACGTCTGCGACAGCGACGCCAGACCCGACGCCGAGACACTTTTTCTCAGAGTTGGCGAGGGGCCAGGCAAAGCTGGCTTTGGCGATGATCGACCTGATTGCCCGGATCCGCAGAGGCGCCCGCCCGTCCGCCGCCGCGGCCCCCTGCCTCACCGCCGCCCGCGGACGCGCAGGGGCGCGGGCGGCGGGGCCAGCAGCCCCAGCGCTGCGAAGATCGACGCTTTCATCGCGGAGCTGAACGAGCGCGAGGCAGCGGCGGGCGGCGACTCGGGGACGGCCATCAGTCAGAAGCAGCAGCGGGGGCAGCGGGTCGCGAGGGGAGCTCGGCGGCAGCGAGCTGGAGGGCCCCGCGAAGGACCAGATCGCGCCGCTGAAGTGGGAGCTCGGCGGCAGCGAGCTGGAGGGCCCCGCGAAAGGCCACATCGCCCGGCTGAAGTTGGGGGCGACGAACCCGAAGGACAGCTTGAGGAGCGCGCCGCAGCAGCGCCGCCTGACGGTCGGGGCCCAGGCCGGCCGGGCGAAGGCACGAGTGGCTCGCGCAGTGCCGGCGAAGCTCTACCGCGGCGGCCGCTCGGCGCGCGTGGAGACGCAGGAATGGTTGTGCTCGAACAAGCTCCAGGGCGCGTCGGCGGCGAACGAAGTGAACGCGCTGGCCGCGGCCCCGAGTCGCACGGTGAAGGCGGGGGGGCGCGACGCGCTGGTCAGCGGCCTGGCTGTGGAGTCGACGCGCGGGCGGCCCCACTAGATCTGGATGGCCTGCGAGCGGGCCCAGCGCCGCCTGGGCTGGCAGCGCCCAAGGGCGCAGAACGGCGGGAAGCGGAGGGCCGACGTCGACCGGGGCCCAAGAGGGGGGGGGCACCTGCACCTCGCGGGCGACCGCGAAAGCGAGAACCTGATGGTCGACGAGGAATTGCTGAACAAGCACCTGAGCCAAGGTCGGGACGGGGCGAGCTGCGCGGGCGTCGAATCCGACGCGGCCGGCGTGACCGCGGGAAGAGCTTGCTACAGGCGCTGCGCCGCGCAGCGCGTCGGGGCGGTCGGCGCGCCGCTGCTCGTCTCGGGGGGCGTTTGGGCCGGGCATCTTCTAGTGCCTGAGCCAGGTTGTCTACGGGCCTGCCATGAGGGGGGCCCTTCGCTCGGGCGTCAAGTCGGAGGCGGGCGAGATCATTATACCCGGGGGCCCTTTTCCGCGAGCTGGCCAACCTGTGCGTCGCGGCGCAGGTCACCAGGTGGGGGCCGCCGCCGATGGCACTTCGGGGGCGCGATCATTTTCCGAAGCCTTCCAGTTTTACCATTCCCGCTCACGACGAGGAGATCGAGCGCGAGCGCGGGGCTGACGGGCCGCGCGTCACTCGGCAGAAGTCCGCGAGAACGATCGCGGCAATCAAGATCACGGCGACGAGCTGCGCGAATGGGCGGCGCGCCCCGTCTCAGTCCGAGGCGGAGGTCGCGGCGAAAGACGCAGATCATCACGGGCACCTGGGGCCAGCGCGCGAGGCGAGCGGGGCTGGGGCAACGCCAGCAGCGGCGCGACGGCGCTGCGCCGTTTCGAGGAGACGGCGGCAGCGGCTATTTAACATCGTTGAGGAGCACGGAAGCATCTGCGAGTGGATCGAAGAACCTCAGCAAGGGCGACCTGCGTCCGCTCCGAGCCGAGCAGGCCCCACTGCACTGGCGCGGCCCCACTTCGCGCCCAGGACCTGTCGCCCCGCAGGCAGCCGCGTCGATATCGCACGGCGCCCCGATCGAGAGCCCGGGGGAGGTAGGCCGGGGCGATGGAAACCTGCCAAGAGTTTCTCGGGCCCGGCGCGGAGGAGCAAGTCCGAGAAACTGGGGCATCGGAGCCCCTGCCCGGAATGCGCCGAGAGGGGGCGCCGACCTACGCGATGGGCGCGCGCGAGAAGGTCGGGCTGTTCATTGCGGCCAGAGACGTCGAGCCCGACTCGGGGCAAACTCTCAAAAGCAGGCTCGTCTGCCACTGCAGGAAGGCGAACGCGCTCTTCTGCGACCCCCCGCGGGCGCCGCCACGCAGCCCAGCTGGGGCGGCCCGTTTGAATTTGGACGGGGTGGCCCTGCATGGGCGGCGGGTTGGGTTGGCCCCATCGGCCGCGCCAGAGGTCGGAGCTGGCGGAGTTCTTTGCCGCGGGGGGCGTTTCGACGCACGTGCTGCGCCAGTGCGCGGAGTCGAAGGGCTCGAGCATCAAATTGCCATCTGGCGCGGATATGGGATCGGCTTGGGCGGTGTTCTCGGCGCGCCCATGCCTCCGGCGAGTTGCGCGACCCCGAGGGCCTCGCCGGGCGCGAGGCGGAGGCGGCGGAGAGGCTGATCCTGGCACTGCGCGTCGACGATTAGTTGCTTGGGGCGCGCGCCGGCTGGGCCCCGCGGGGAGGGCGCCGCGGCGCGAGACGGGGGGGGGGCCGAAGGGGCTCCTGGACAGCACGGGCTTTTCGATGAAAGATGGAGAAGCGGGGGGGGGGTCTCTCGGCGGGCCCGGCTCTCGACACCGTCCTCGAGGCCATGCGCTCCGAGGGTCTGGGCCGAGAAGTTCTCGGGGCTGGCCTTGGCCGCGCTGCTTTTGGAGGACGCCGTTCGCCCTGCCGCCTGGTCGAGCCCGGCGGGCCACTGGGCGCCGGCCACTGTGGTCTCCAGACCTGCCTTCGCGTCTGTGGACGAGGACTTCAGATGGATCGGGCACTGCGAGGGGGCGGAGGCACGCGCCCCCCGCGGGCTGCCCATGGCGGCGAAGAGAGAAGCATCGGCGGCTGAGGCGCCCTCAATCTACGTGGCGGAGTCGGACGCGAAGGCGCCGCGGTGGCCGCGGGCGTCTACGTCGGCGGCGGCGGGCGCGCGCCGCGGTTCGCTGGCCCGCGACTGCGCGCCAGAAGAGGCTCGCGAGGAGGCGGCCGGGGGGGCCGAAGGTCCGAGGGCCTCGCGCGGAGGAGACGCACGCGGGAAAGGGAGGCGGACTTAGCCGGCGACGAGGAGGATTCCCCGCGCATCCTCACGCGGGCCGACCAGGAGCGCTGGAGCTACGTTCAGGCTTCTCAAGACTGCTGGGCACTTCAGGTGGCTCACGGACTCGGGGCGAGGCGCGGGCTATCTCGGGCGGGGGTCGAGTGCGACGTCTTGGTGAGCGATGCTCTCGAGTTGCTCTCGATGGCGCACGGCGAGCGCGTGGCGCTCCACCTCGCGCGATTTTGTCCGAGGCCAGAGTGGCGCCCCCGAGGTCGTGCGAGCACGTTTGGGCCCGCCTGACTTGGGCCAGAACAGCCGATCGAAGTTGGAGGATGGGAACTTGCTGCGCTTAGTGGCGTTGGCGGTGGCCCGACTGTGTCTTCGGATGGCGGTCCTCTTTGCGCGGGGGAACCCTGTTGGGAGCTACGTGCGGTTCCTCCCGCCGCCGATGGAGATGCGGAGGGGGGCGGGCATCTGGCGGGCGGGCGCGGACAACAGCGCGCGTGGCGAGATTCGGAGGAAGGCCGCGGCAATCATCACAAGCGCGAGAAAGATGACGGGCACGGCCAGGAGGTGAACTCGATTTGTTTCGCGTTGCAGTGGCACCTCGCGGCCACAGCAAGATCTGCGAGGGCAGGTGCCGCGCGGGAGCAGGCGGTCGCAGCTGGCGGCTGAATGCACTTCGGTGCTGCGCCAGGCGCGCGTGCCATGCGGGGGGTGGCGGGCGCAGCTGGCGCGCGATTATCCTTCGGCGCCGCGCGAGGCGCGCGCGGAGGCGGCTCGCCCGCTAAATCCCGCGCGGGCGCCGGCGCCTTCAGGAGCTCGCGCGGGGCTATGAGGGGGTCGGGCTCCGATGCGAATGCTGGGCGGATGAAGCAGAAGTCGCATATTCTGTTCTCCCGCAAGTGATTTCGCTAGGAACGCAGCGTCGCGCTGGAGCTGCGCGCCGCGGCGGCTACGCTGAGGCATCTGAGCAGGGCCTCGCGCGCCTGAGGCCGCGGGATCTGGCTGCGCGCGGACTTTCCAGTCTCGCCAGTGCATGGCGTCGCAGAAAGGGCGGCCATCGGCGAGGGACCTCATGCACTTGTGCCTCATCGGGGCGATCGCCCAGATGGTCCGCAGGATCAGAGGCAACTGCCCGCGGGCGCCCTCGGAGCTGAAACCGGCGGGCGGATTCTCACGGGGGCTCGCCATTGGCGCGGCGGAGGAGACGGTCAAGTTGCACGCGGCTCGCGGCGCCCCGCCGCGCCCGCGGACTGCGGCGGGCCCCGCGCGACCGGGGAGTTGCTGCAGGCGGGCCCTCGGGCTCGCAGTCCTCGGGGCCCGCCGGGCTCGGGGGGGGCCGCGAGAGCTTCGCCCCAGCCGCCTCTGGCCGAGACGGGTGCGCGAGACTGGGGGAGGAGGGCGCAGGGCGGCAAGCTGCCGCGCGCCGAATGGCCGGTGATCCACGCGGTCGATGGCGCGACCAACCAGGCCTAGCAGAAGGCTGCGCGCGAGCGCTGCCAGCTGGATTTCTGCAGCCACAAGGCGCGAGACCTGGCGCTGGTGGATTGCATCTCGGTCATGCGCTTCGTCGGGTCGGCGGCGAGCCAACGCGTTTTTCAACGGGTTTGCCTACGTCGGCGCGAGCTCTCAAGACTTGGCAGCGACTCGGACAGCAAGGCGAGGGCGCTTCTGTGGCCATGGAGGCGGAGGCCCCGGTGATCCGTCATTTATTTTGGACGGGGCCCTTGGTCTAGGGGTCGGCCGTCCTGGCGCAGCTGGTCGGCTGGCCCGGGAGCAGGACTGGGGCCAGCTCAGGGCCGCGGACGTGGCGGAGGGGCCCGGTGGCCAGCTCGCCTGCATGCTGGGCAGGCGCAAGAGGGGCGAGAAGGTCAAGGCGGGGACCATCCTGGGCGCGGTGATCTCACGTGGCTGGCGACAACGGTCGCGGCCAAGGGTTCGCTGCAGTCGCGCGAGCCGAAGGACCTCGTCGCCCCGGTCTCGCAGGACAAGTTAATTCAGGATGGAGCGGCGCAAGGCGCTGGAGCCCGCGTCGCTGCGCGGGATGGGACCGCCCCACGCCATTCGGCACTCGGGGGCGGCCTCTTTCGTGGCAGGCGGCGGCTGGTTGGAGGCGGCCCGGCGCAGGGGCAGGTGGCAGACAGCGGCGGCATTGCAGAGGCGCGGGAAGACGCGCGCGCTGGCGTCGCAGCCGGCGAGGACGCAAGATCCGCAGATCCACGAGGGCGCGTGCTTAATGGGCAGCGTCTGCTGAACGCCTGGCAGCCTGCATTCGAGCGCCGCCGGCGGCCGGCGCGCCGCCGGCGGCGGCGCCCTTGCGACGCAGCCGGCGAAGGCCCGCAGCAGCGAGGCGGAGCCGCGGAGTTTGGTCGGAGGCCCGGCGCCCACGACCGGGCGCCCGCGCTGCCGCGGGGCGCGCGCCGGCCGAGCGCAGGAAGCGCAGGAGGTGAGCCGCAGCGTGCCGGGGATTTCTGCGGGGGCCCCCTCCTCCTCCTCCTCCTCCTCCTCCTCCTCCTCCTCCTCCTCCTCCTCCTCCTCCTCCTCCTCCTCCTCCTCCTCCTCCCTCCTTCCTCCTCCTCCTCCTCCTCCTCCACCTCCTCCTCCCCTCCTCCTCCTCCTCCTCCTCTCCCCCTCCTCCCCCCCTCCCCCCCCCCCTCCTCCTCCTCCTCCTCCTCCTCCTCCTCCTCCTCCTCCTCCTCCTCCTCCTCCCCCTCCTCCTCCCCGTCGGGGCCCGATGTTCTCTGGGCCCTCGCGCGGGCATCGCGCTGCCGCGGTGGCGTTCCCTGGCGGAACATGCGCCCGCCTGTGCAGCTGCGCGGTCGCGTGTTTGGATGGATGTGGGGCGGTCTTGCCCAGGTTGAGCTTGCTCCTTCGTCGCGCGTTCCCTGAACTGATTCAGCGCAGCATATACTGTAAACTTTTCGGGGTTGGAATCCTGGGGGGTGTACACGAAAGGGGGGCTGGAGCACAACGTAGGAATCATGGCCCGATCCCTCCTCCCCTGATTCATGGCGAAGGTCTGGGTAGCCTGGAAAGTGTGCCAGTCTCCGCCGGTTGGGGCCGAGATTACCCTCGTGCGTGTCTGTTTGTTTCAGGTCCTGACTGGGCCGCGAAGGCCAGGTCAGGTGCCGTCTCGGGGTTTTGGTCCTGGTCCGGTGGACGCGCCCTGTGAAGGCGCCTGGGCTGCTCTGGGCAATCTTGATATTACAACTGCTGCGTCGAGCATTCACGAGAATATATTGCGAAGGCCTTACGGCCGGTGCCGCCGACCCTGAAGGGGGACGACGGCAACAGCGGCGGCGGCGACGACGACGACGACGCTGACGTGGGCCAGAGTCCTCATTCTTCCTCCTCCTCCTCCTCCTCCTCCTCCTCCTCCTCCTCCTCCTCCTCCTCCCCCTCCTCCCCCTCCTATTCCTCCCCCTCCTCCTCCCTCCCTCCCTCCTCCTCGGGGAGACTTGCAGTCCATCGACGCCGTGTGCGAGGCCACTCGGCAGCGGACGCAGCGCGCCTGGGCGCGCGCCCTCGCCTCGTTCAGCGAGGCCTCTGTCGAGTGGGCCCGGGGGTCCTCGGAAGTCTAAGCCGGGCCTCGTCCGCGGGTTCGTCAAGAGGACCTTTTGTTGCTCCTCCGCTTCTGCAGGTCGAGGTCACTGTGGAGCCCCAGGGAGCCTCCTGGGGCCCCGCAGTCATCGTGGAGGCCCGTCTTCGGCAGTGGAGGGCCCTGTGGACTGACCCTCTGGCCTCCAGGCAACAGCTGATGGAAAGCATGTAGTTTCTGCTTCAGCACGCTAGGGATAACCCGTGTCTTGAGCTCAGCTTCGAACGCCTCGAAGGCGTCGTGAGCAGAATGGCCCCCCAGCAAGCTCAAGGGAGTGGATGGCCTGAGCCCAGTTGACACTCGGAGAATTCCTTTGGAGGGCCGCGTCTCCTTTCACGAGCTCCTCGAGGTGGAGTCCCGAGGTTGGTGGCCTAGCTTCTCCTGGCGGTGGGTGCCACGGTACCGAATCCAGCGGGAGGGGAGCGGGTGATGAGGGTGTTGCCTACATGCATTCGGGCGTGGTTGAGAGCTCTTTCCCACATAACGGACCAGTGGTCCGAGCCTCAGTCCGAGATGTGGTGCCCAGCCGGCATGGACTCTTCTGCTCTTTGGGCAGCACTGCAGCGCGCCATCTTTTGCATGAGGCGTCTCGCACACGGGGCTTCGCCTCTGCGCCTCCTCCTTTTGGACATGGGAAGTGTGCACGACGATGTCAGCATGGCACCACTGATGCGCGCTGCAGTTCAGCCGGCATTCCCAGCGACCGTCGCCCTGCTGGAGGTTCAACAAGTGTTCCGAGCTCCGCGTGCGCCCCGGTCTCGTTTTGCCGTTTCAGAGCTGGCTTTCCCCTCCTCCTCCTCCTCCTCCTCCTCCTCCTCCTCCTCCTTCTCCTCCTCCACCTCCTCCTCCTCCTCCTCCTCCTCCTCCTCCTCCTCCTCCTCCTCCTCCTCCTCCCTCTCCTCCCCCTCTCCTCATCCTCCTCCTCCTCCTCCTTCTCCTCCTCCTCCTCCTCCTCCTCCTCCTCCTCCTCTCCTTCTCCTCCTCCTACCGTTCCATCGTGGCGGATTCGCCCCAGGGGGTCAGACTCGCCAAGGCCTTCCTGGGGCCTATCCTCTTGGCCGCCCTTGTGGCTTGGGAGTTTCCTCCCCTTCAGGCTTCCACGGGGCTCCGGACATTCGTGGACGACACTGCGGCAAGATCCGAAGTCACGACTCCCGCGGTCGAGTGTGAGGTGTCAGGTGGGTCTTTCGTTCGTCCAGTCCGTCCGTGGGCAGCAGCTACTTCCTTCCGACAAGACCAAGGTAGTGTCCTCAGACCCTGCCTTGGGCGCTGCCATTGTTCGGCACATGGATGCGCTAGGTATGCCGGCTTCCGTGGCCGTCCAAGCCGTCGATTTTGGGTGTGACACGTCGGGCGATGTGCGTTGTTCTGGTAAGAAGTTGAAGGGCCGCTAAAGGAACGCCAACTTGCGTGCGTAAAGGTTTCGAAAGCCCCACCAGCATGCGAAGTTGCCCAGGTTGCTCAGGGCTTGTGGCTCCAAGGAGCCCTTCCTCTAGCTTTTTACGGCGACCAGGCCATGGGCCTTTCGCTCTCGTCTCAAAGGATCATTCGCAGGCAGGCGGGGCAAGCTGTTCCCAGTAAGGCGCCTGGCCAGTGCCTCACCATTGTCTTGGGAGTTGGCCACGGCGATCGCTAGCAAGGCATCGCCCTCCGAGTTCGAGTCTTGCAAACCTGGCTCAACATGTGGAATCGTTTTCCAGCCTTGCGTGCTCGTATTTGTACGTCTTGGGCTCCATCAGAGCTAGGTTGGGGCTCATCCCGTCCTTCTGTTGGAGGCGCGCCAGAGGTTCCATTGCGGCTGTCATTGCGGCTATCCAGGATGCTTCTTGGATTCCCATTTCTCCCACGGAGTGGCACAGGCCCAAGGATGGGTTGCAGAGGTTTACAGCCGATATCGATGACGTCGAACGGCACTCAGGCGATTCCGACGTGGTTGAGTTTCTTTCGGATTCCAAGGAAGACTTCCATTCGCAGGGTTGGGCCCAGGCTTCCAGCATGCCCATGTCGACGACGTTCAGTTTGGCGCCGACCTGCTTCCTCTCAAACAGGAGATTGCGCGCCACCCGCAATCATGAGTTCGACAAACTTGGTCAGCTTGTTGCAGTGGCCTCTGGATGCCAGGGAATGCATTCCAGGCAGCACCTCGCGGGTTATAGCTTTTGACGTGTGTCCGAGGTGTCCCACATGTGGTGAAGAGGACGAGTCCCTCTGTCACGGTGTGTGGTCCTGCCCATGCGACAATGGAAGCCCATCTTATGCGCGTTCTGAATTCCCTCGCCCTCGGGCTGCTGCTGGCCACGAGGCCAACCCGGCCTTCGGGTTTCGTGGTATCCTTCCGTGCACGGTTATGTGCCTTAGCTTTGATGATGGTGCGGACGTGTCTCGGGAGGTGGGGGCGGAAGATTGCGACGATATGGATACCTTCTAGCGGGGCTTCAGCCCAGAAGGGTTGTTGCATGTCTTCGGCGACGGCTCTGGAGGCAGATTTAGTTCCGACCCACGCCGCAGGCGAGTAGGCGCAGGTGCGGCCACGTCGGCCAAGTCGGGATCGTGCCGGCGCCGCTTCTCAGGGTGGACTTGCACCCTCGCGGGCAGGCGCCAAACGGTTCCCAAAGCAGAGCTCTTCGCCTTTGAGTTGGCGCTCCTGAGGGTTCCTGGCAGGCTTGAGTTTGTCACGGACCGAAAGGCTCTCCCCGCGGGTTGGAGGCTCAGACGGTGGGAGCATTGCCAAGGAGCCAACTCGGACTTTCTGGTTCAGAACCCGTCTGACCCTTACGGGTGTGAGAACCAGATTCAGGTCCGTTGGACTCCCAGCCATTTTGATGCCGCGGACCATGGCTACCAAATCCATGTCAGGATGTGCCCGATAAGGCAACTGCGCATTCGAACAGACTGAAGAAAGGGCTGTTTCCTGTTTCCCTTTTTGCGCAGGGGCCCACCCCAGGCGCTCTAGAAGGCGAGAGGCCAGCCTGTGGATCTTTTGTGGGCACCACACTGTGGAGTCCAGGATTTTCCCTCTTGTCTTTCTTCTCTGTCCTCCTCCTCCTCCTCCTCCTTCTCCTCTGTTCTCCTCTTTCTTCTCCTCCTACATGTCCTCCTTCTCCTCCTTTTGTGTAATCGCTTCGCTCATTCCGCCGGCCCATATTGCCTCGCCGCTGTCGTTTGTCGGGGTTTGCCTTTTGGTGCTCTCTTGGCAGGCCTCTTGGTGGCCTCTTCGGGGGTCTTGTACGCTTCGTGGGCCGTCTGGAAGCCATCGCGGGTGTCTCGGACCGATCGTTCGACGAGTGCTATTTGGAGCGCTTCCATGCCCGAGTGATCGTTGTCAATGCGGTGTTGCTGGGTGGGGTTGTTGATTATCTAGTACGCCTACGGCGAATCACCGCCGCCCCCTGCCTTTTTGGAAGGGCTTATGTGACCGAACGTTGAGGCCAGACGGGAAGCCTTTGGGGAACACGTGGGCATCTTGAAGGTCATCCTGGCCATCTGGAGGTCATTTTAAACCCTTTCGGGCCTTCTTGGAGGACGTCTTGGACGGCTCTTGGGCCGTCTTGGAGGCCATCTTGAGCGTCTTGGAGACCTCTTGGGCCGTCTTGGGGGCCTCTTGGGGCCGACTTGGGCCTCTTGGGCGATCTTTGGGGGCCTCTTGGGCCGTCTCGGGCCGTCGGAAGGCCGAAAAGAAGCAAATGTCAAAATCCGTCAAAAACCTTAGGAACATCAATAACTTTGGCATTTTCGGGCCTTCCTGGAGGCCCTCTTGGAGGCCTCTTGAGCCGTCTTCGGCCATCTTAGGGCCATGTTCGACCGTCTTGGTGGGCTCCTGGCCCGTCCGACGCCGTCCGAAGCCGTTTGGGGGGCCTCTCTGAGCCGACTTGGGGCCCTCTTGGAATGCTCCAGGGCCGTCTTGGAGGCCATCTTGGGCGTCTTAAAAGCCTCCTGGTCCGTTTTGGGGGCCTCTTGGGGCCGTCTTGGGGGCCTCTTGGGCCGTTTTGGGGCCATATTGGAGGCCTCTTGGGTGATCGTTGGGCTGTTGATTATCTAGTACGCCTACGGCGAATCACCGCCGCCCCCTGCCTTTTTGGAAGCGCCTACGTGGCCGAACGTAGAGGCCAGACCTGCCACGCTATCGGACCATGTGTTCCCCGAATCGGTTTGGAAAGCCTTTGGGGAACACGTGGGCATCTTGAAGGTCATCTTGGCCGTCTGGAGGCCAGTTTGACCCTTTCGGGCCTTCTTGGAGGACGTCTTGGAGGGCTCTTGGGCCTTCTTGGAGGCCATCTTGAGCGTCTTGGAGGCCTCTTGGGTCGTCTTGGGGGCCTCTTGGGGCCGTGTCTTGGGCCTCTTGGGCGATCTTTGGGGGCCTCTTGGGCCGTCTCGGGCCGTCGGAAGGCCGAACAGAAGCAAATGTCAAAATCCGTAAAAAGCCTTAGGAACATCAAACAGTATGGCCTTTTCGGGCCTTCCTGGAGGCCCTCTTGGAGGCCTCTTGGGCCGTCTTGGGCCATCTTAGGGCCATGTTCGGCCGTCTTGGTGGGCTCCTGGTCCGTCTGACGCCGTCGGAAGCCGTTTGGGGGGCCTCTATGGGCCGACTTTGGGCCCTCTTGGAATGCTCCAGGGCCGTCTTGGAGGCCATCTTGGGCGTCTTAAAGGCCTCCTGTGCCGTCTTGGGGGCCTCTTGGGGCCGTCTTGGGGCCTTCTTTGGCCGTTCTGGGGCCATCGTGGAGGCCTCTTGGGCGATCTTTCGGCGATCTTTGGGGGCTCTTGGGCCGTCTCGGGCCGTCGGAAGGCCGAAAAGAAGCAAATGTCAAAATCCGTCAAAAACCATAGGACAATCACTGCTTTTGGCCTCTTCTGGCCTTCCTGGAGGCCCTCTGGGGGGCCTCTTGGGCAGTCTTGGGCCAGCTTCGAGTCAACTTCGGCCATCTTGGTGGGTTCCTGGCACGTCTGACGCCGTCGGGAGCCGTCTTGGGGGCCTTTCTGGGCCGATTGGGGGCCCTCTTGGGGCGCTTCGGGGCCGTCTTGGAGGCCATCTTGGGTGTCTTGGACGCCATCTTGGGCGTGTTGGAGGCCTCTTGGGCCGTCTTGGGGCCCTCTTGGGGCCGTCTTGGAGGCCACTTGTTGGGCCGTCATGGGGGTCTCTTGGGGGCCTCTTGGGCGATCTTGGGGGCCTCTTGGGCCGTCTTGAGCAGTCGAAATGCCGAGAAGGAGCAAATTCCAAAATCCTTCAAAAACCTAAGGACAATCAATTTGGGCCCTCCTGGAGGACCTCTTGAAGGCCTCTTGGGCCGTCTTGGAGGCCTCTGGGGAGCCTATTGGGCAGTCTTGGGTTGTCTTGGACTCTCTTGGGCCGTCTTGGAGGCAGTCTTGGACCATTTTGGGCGGACTTGGAGGCCATCTTGGAGGCCATCTTGGGCCAACGTGGTCATCTTGGAGGCCATCTTGAACCATCTTGGAGGTTTTTTTCCGGACTGAGCTTCTTGAGATGCTTTCCGGGTGGCCGGCGGAACGGGCCGAAGTCCCAGGGGGAGTTCTTTTGGAAAAAGAACCAAAACCAAAAACCATACCGTTTAGCACGCCAGGCACCCTTGCGATGAATCGACGGGGTGGATCGAAGACGCCTACGTCGAATCACCGCCGACCCTTGCCTTTTTGGAAGCGCCTATGTGGCCGAACGTTGAGGCCAGACCTGCCACGCTATCGGACCATGTGTTCCCCGAATCGGTTTGGAACGCCTTCTGGGAGCACGTGGGCATCTTGAAGGTCATCTTGGCCATCTGGAGGCCATTTTGACCCTTTCGGGCCTTCTTGGAGGACGTCTTGGAGGGTTCTTGGGCCGTCTTGGAGGCCATCTTGAGCGTCTTGGAGGCCTCTTGGGTCGTCTTGGGGGCCTCTTGGGCCGTGTCTTGGGCCTCTTGGGCGATCTTTGGGGGCACTTGGGCCGTCTCGGGCCGTCGGAAGGCAGACAAAAAGCAAATGCCACAATCCTTCAAAAACCAATGGGAAATCAATGATTTTTGCCTTTTCGGGTTTTCCTGGAGGCCCGACTGGGGGGCCTCTTGGGCCGTCTTGGGCCATCTTAGGGCCATGTTCGGCCGTCTTGGTGAGCTCCTGGTCCGTCTGACGCCGTCGGAAGCCGTTCGGGGGGCCTCTATGGGCCGACTTTGGGCCCTCTTGGAATGCTCCAGGGCCGTCTTGGAGGCCATCTTGGGCGTCTTAAAGGCCTCCTGTGCCGTCTTGGGGGCCTCTTGGGGCCGTCTTGGGGCCCTCTTGGGTCGTTCTGGGGCCATTTTGGAGGCCTCCTGGGCGATCTTTCGGCGATCTTTGGAGGCTCTTGGGCCGTCTCGGGCCATCGGAAGGCCGAAAAGAAGCAAATGTCAAAGTCCGTCAAAAACCATAAGAAAATCAATGTTTTTGGCCTCTTTTGGCCTTCCTGGAGGCCCTCTGGGGGGCCTCTTGGGCAGTCTTGGGCCAGCTTCGAGCCAACTTCGGACATCTTGGTGGGTTCCTGGCACGTCTGACGCCGTCGGGAGCCGTCTTGGGGGCCTTTCTGGGCCGACTGGGGGCCCTCTTGGGGCGCTTCGGGGCCGTCTTGGAGGCCATCTTGGGCGTCTTGGAGGCCATCTTGGGCGTGTTGGAGGCCTTTTGGGCCGCCTGGGGCCCTCTTGGGGCTGTCTTGGAGACCACTTGGGCCGTCATGGGGCCCTCTTGGGGGCCTCTTGGGCGATCTTGGGGGCCTCTTGGGCTGTCTTGAGCCGTCGGAATGCCGAGAAGGAGCAAATTCCAAAATCCTTCAAATACCTAAGGACAGTCAATGATTTTGGCCCCTTCGGGCCCTCCTGGAGGACCTCTTGGAGGCCTCTTGGGCCGTCTTGGAGGCCTCTGGGGGGCCTCTTGGGCCGTCGTGGGCCATCTTCAGGCTATCTTATGCCGTCTAGGGTACATCTTGGGCCGTCTTGGAGGCATCTTGTTGTCATCTGAGCCGTCTTGGAGGCATCTTGGCCGTCTTGCAGGCCATCTTGGGGCCGTCTGGGGCAGGAAAACCGTTTGCAACTATCTCTTCCGGATGGCGGGCGGGACGTGACGAAGCCCCAGGGGGAGTTCTTTTGGAAAAAGAACCAAAACCAAAAGCCATATAATCCGGCACGCCAGGCACCCCTTTGATAAATCAAAAGGGGGCGGCGGATCTAGGACGCCTACGGCGAATCACTGCCGCCCCCTGCCTTTTTGGAAGCGCCTATGTGACCGAACGTTGAGGCCAGACCTGCCACGCTATCGGACCATGTGTTCCCCGAATCGGTTTGGAAAGCCTTCGGGGAACAAGTGGGCATCTTGCAGGTCATCTTGGCCGTCTGGAGGCCATTTTGACCCTTTCGGGCCTTCTTGGAGGACGTCTTGGAGGGCTCTTGGACCGTCTTGTAGGCCATCTTGAGCGCGCCGGAAGCCGTTTGGGGGTCCTTTCTGGGCCGACTTGGGGCCCTCTTGGAATGCTCCAGGGCCGTCTTGGAGGCCATCTTGGGCGTCTTAAAGGCCTCCTGTGCCGTCTTGGGGGCCTCTTGGGGCAGTCTTGGGGCCCTCTTGGGCCGTTCTGGGGCCATCTTGGAGGCCTCTTGGGCGATCTTTCGGCGATCTTTGGGGGCTCTTGGGCCGTCTCGGGCCGTCGGAAGGCCGAAAAGAAGGAAATGTCAAAATTCGTCAAAAACTTTTAGGAACATCAATGATTTTGGCCTCTTCGGGCCTCCCTGGAGGCCCTCTTGGGGGCCTCTTGGGCCAGCTTCGAGCCAACTTCGGCCATCTTGGTGGGTTCCTGGCACGTCTGACGCCGTCGGGAGCCGTCTTGGGGGCCTTTCTGGGCCGACTGGGGGCCCTCTTGGGGCGCTTCGGGGCCGTCTTGGAGGCCATCTTGGGCGTCTTGGAGGCCATCTTGGGCGTGTTGGAGGCCTCTTGGGCCGTCTTGGGGCCCTCTTGGGGCCGTCTTGGAGGCCACTTGGGCCGTCATGGGGCCCTCTTGGGGGCCTCTTGGGCGATCTTGGGGGCCTCTTGGGCCGTCTTGAGCCGTCGGAATGCCGAGAAGAGGTAAGTGCCAAAATCCTTCAAAAACCTAAGGACAATCAATGATTTTGTCCTCTTCGGGCCCTCCTGGAGGACCTCTTGGAGACCTCTTGGGCCGTCTTGGAGGCCTCTCTGGGGGGCCTCTTGGGCCGACTTGGGCCATCTTGAGGCCATCTTAGGCCGTCTTGGGTGCGTCTTGGGCCATCTTGGAGGCATCTTGAGGCCATCTTGGACGCCATCTTGAGCCGTCTCGGAGGATTTGCTGTGGACGTTTGGGTCCTGGGCGGGGCCGAAGCGCCAGGGGGAGTTCTTTTGGAAAAAGAACCACAACCAAAACCGAAAGGATCCAGCATGCCAGGCACCCCTGCGATGAATCGACAGGGGGTGGCGGATCTAGGACGCCTACGGCGAATCACCGCCGCCCCCTGCCTTTTTGGAAGCGCCTATGTGGCCGAACGTTGAGGCCAGACCTGCCAAGCTATCGGACCATGTGTTCCCCGAATCGGTTTGGAAAGCCTTCGGGGAACACGTGGGCATCTTGAAGGTCTTCTTGGAGGCCATTTTGACCCTTTCGAGCCTTCTTGGAGGACGTCTTGGAGGGCTCGTGGGCCCTCTTGGGGCGTCTTGGCGCCGTCTTGGAGGCCATCTTGGGCGTCTTGGAGGCCTTTTGGGCCGTGTTTGGGCCCTCTTGCGGCTGTCTTGGGGCCTCTTGGGCCGTCTTCGGGCGCTCCTGGAGGCCTCGTGGGCCGTCTTGGGGCGCTCTTGGAGGCCTCCTGGGCTGTCTTGGAGCGTCGGGAAGCCGAAAAGACAAAAAACCCAAATCCGTCCAAAACCATCGTCAAGTGGACGATGTTGGACTCTTCGGGCCCTCCTGGAGAACCTCTTGGAGGCCTCTTGGGCCGTCTTGGAGGCTTCTTGGGCGAACTTGGAGGTATCTTGGACCCTCTTGGGCCGTCTCGGAGGCCGTCTTGGACCATCTTGGGTGGACTTGGAGGCCATCTTGGACCATCTTGGAGGCCATCTTGGGCCAACGTGGCCATCCTGGAGGCCATGTTGGGCCGTCTTGGAGGAAGAATTGGGATTGGGCGATGGCGTGTGCGTCTTGCGGGTCTTGGGGGGCGGTCGGCGGGACGGGCCGAAACCCACTGGGAGAGTTCTTTTGGAAAAAGAACCAAAACCAAAACCGAAATCGTCTAGCACGCCAGGCACCCCTGCGATGAATCGACAGGGGGCGGCGGATCTATTGGTCTTCGGCCCATCCCGCCACCGTGCCTGGGTGTTGGGTCGGAGGCCTCATGAATGCTGGTTGGGCTCTCGTGGTTGGCCTCTCGGGGGCCTCTGTGAGGCAGTTTTGACACCTCTTGGGGGCCGTGTTGGGGCCTCTTGGGGCCTCTTGAGTTCCTCTTGGGGCTTCTTAAAGTGCCTCTTGGGGGCCCCTTGGGGTCTCTTGGGGGCCTCTTGGAGCCTCCTGGGGGTTTCTTGGGGCTGAAGGCTGGACTTTTCGGTTCCTGGCTCTTGGGCTCCTCTTGGGGCCGTTTTGGGGCCCCGTCTTGGGCGCCTCTTTAGCCATCTTGGTGCCCTCTTGGTCTGTCTTGGGGCCCTCTTGGGCTCTCTTGGGCCATCTTGGGGGCGTGTTGGGCCGTCTGGGGACGATGTTGGATGCCTCCGGAGCAGTTCTGTGAACCCCAAACGTCGCACACGCGAAACATGTACGTTTCCCAGTGGAAATGGAACGGTTTTTCCTTATTGGGCCCTCTTGGCCATCTGGAGACCATGGTAAGCGTCTTGGAGCGATCTTTCGGCGACTCGGGGCCGCTTGGGCCGTGTAGGGGGCGTCCCGGCGCCTGGGCATCGCCCCGGCATCGCCCGGGCATCGCCCAGGCTGCTTTTCGTCCAGGGGGGGTCCCCAGGGGCCGCCACGCGCGCGCGAACTAGTGTTGACCTGTCACGGGAGATCTTAGCACGCCTCTGGCTCGTTGGGCTGGTAAATTATTCCTGCTCCTATCCGTGCTCCTCCCCCATGCTCTTCCTTCAAAAGTGACTACCTCCACCTTGTCGCACCACCAGACGTGTTCGTAGGCCAGCCCAAGCGATTCGATCGTATGACCAGGGCGCTGGAAGTGTGCGATGCTCACACGGGTGGAGGGGAGATCCTTTTGAAGCCAGCGGCTATCGCGGGGCGTGCCTTTGAATGTAATATACTTTGTCATCCGACCGCTTGGCGCTTCGGCCAGCTAGCATTAAGTCGGGCATGTCCCTCTACAGGGGGAATATTCGAAAAATAGTCCAAAAATAGTCAGGGGATGACTTTTCGACGATACTGGACTATTTTTTAGAATGGTTTGGCTATTTGTTATTTTTCTTCCCAAATCAGCCTGCAGGAGGACGTGCCCGATCGAAAGCTGGCAGGGTGGAGGGCAGAGCCCCGATCGGCAGCCCCGCGGGACGCCCGTCCACCCAGGGGGGGGGACGCCTTCCGCGGGCGGGAGGGGCCACCTGCAGGGACCCGTGCGGAGAGGGGGCTCGTGGGGCGGGAGGGGTGCGCTGCAGCAGCGTTGGCGCCTCCCAGATTTACCACTCTGGTCCCCCTCCTCCTCCTCCTCCTCCTCCTGCTCCTCCTCCTCCTCCTCCTCCTTTCCCTCCTCCTCCCTCCTCCTCCTCCTCCTCCTCCTCCTCCTCCTCCCCCTCCTCCCCTCCCCCCTCCCCGTCTTCCTCCTCCTCCTCTTAGGATGCAGCTCCTGGGAGGTGGCCTCCTCCCTTTGCCTGTTGCGGGCAGCTACATGGCGCCTCCGTCCCAGGTGTCGAGACCAGGCGCGTCCGGGCCTTCTTGGGTGTTCTTTCGGAGCTCCGTTGGGCCTCGAATCCTGGGCTAACCCGTCATAGCGCTGCCTGATTTATTCTTTCCCGCCGAATCCTGCTGAAGCAGGCTTACTCCTGGAGTTAATTTGACCTAGCCTGGCTTAATGGCCCTTGAATCGGACCTCATCAAGTGAAAACCCATGCCAAGAAACACCCTGCGTGCCTCCAGGGTGCCCTGGATTTCCTGGGTTTCGAAGGTTTTGCTATGGAAAGCGTGAGGCCCACACACCAAAAATCAAGGGACACCCTGGGGGTTCTCGTGGAAGGTGTCTTGTGGTCGAGCTCTTACTGTAGCCCCGAATCGTTCTTGCGAAGACCTACCACGAGCTACCTCATCAATTAATAATTAGGAGGTAACTGGTGGTAGGATGATTTAGAATTATCCTTCGCTCGACGAGGAGATCTGGAGGGGCAGGCGAATAGGGATGACCAGGGGGCACCTTTGAAGGAACACAGTATACTGCAACGAGCGTTGAGGGGAGTCCGCTCCCAGCTTCTCCCTCAAACGAAAGGCAAGCGTTGAGGAACCACCTCGCATGACCCCCCGGCTTGCACATTGAGCGTTTTACGTCGCGGCGCGGCAGAGGCAATCCGTTCGCGCGTCTGGGCGAGACCGGGGCACGGCGTCGCGAATCAGCCCTTACACATTGCACAGGCGTTTCTGGAGAAGCGGGCCCCGAAACATCCTGAGCCCAGCACCTCGACCGCAATACTTGCCAATATCAAGGCCAGGGTTTGGAGGACAGGGGGCAACCAAATTCGTCGTCGTCGTCGTCGCCGCCGCCGCCGTCGTCTTCGTCGTCGTCTTCGTCGTCGTCGTCGTCGCCGTTGCGGTCGTCGTCGTCGTCGCCGTCGTCGTCGTCGTCGTCGTCACCGTCGTCGTCGTCGTCGTCGTCGTCGTCGTCGTCGTCGTCGTCGTCGTCGTCGTCGTCGTCGTCACCGTCGTCGTCGTCGTCGTCGTCGTCGTCGTCGTCGTCGTCGTCGTCGTCGTCGTCGTCGTCGTCGCCGTCGTCGTGTCCAGTTCGGGCGCTGCTGCTGCGCAGCTTTCTCACTCCACCGGCGGGGTGGGGCCGGCGAGGCCGAGCTGCAGCGCGCCGGCGCGTTCGCCCTCTCGGAGCTCCTCGCGACGGCCGACGCCGTCGTCGTCGGCCGCGGGGCCCTGAATAGTAGCCACGGTCGTCCGCATGCCACGAAGTGAAGTGTCCGAACGTCATAGGGCGGGAAGCTGGGTGTGGGTGGTGGCGAAGAGTCGTTTGGAAATTTGGTAGAGCTTGAACCGGCCCCCCCACAAAGTGGGGGTATTGCCCGCCTCCTATGAAAACCCTGGCACTGGTGAGAACGGAGTGTCCCCACGTGCTAGTAATTGTTGTTGTTGTTGTTGTTGTTGTTGTTGTTGTTGTTGTTGTTGTTGTTGTTGTTGTTGTTGTTGTTGTTGTTGTTGTTGTTGTTGTTGTTGTTGTTGTTGTTGTTGTTGTTGTTTGTTGTCGTCGTCCCCCCCGCGACCCACCCGCGACCCACCCCGCGACCCGCTCGCGACCCACCTGCGACCCACCCGTGACCCACCCGCGACCCACCCGCGACCTGGCCCCCGACCCACCCGCGACCCACCGTCGACCCACACGCGACCCACCTGCGACCCGACCCGCGATCCACCCACATTGTTTTAACAAATCGGCGCCTGCGGCGGGCTTGCGCCTGCGGCGAGCTTCTTCAGAGACGTCCCCGCCGCACCCTCACTCTTGTTCGCAACTGCGGGGTGCTACGTACTTTCTTTCTCTCTCTCTCTCTCTCTCTCTTTCTTTATTTCTCTCTCTCTCTCTCTCTCTTTTGTTTCTCTCTCTGTCTCTCTCTGTCACTCCCCCCTCTCCAATATATTTATACATACATACATATGTATGTCTGTATGTCTGTCTGTATGTATGCATGCATGCATGTATGTATGTATGTATGTATGTATGTTGCTATATATATTTATTGAGAGAAAGATATGTAGATGTGTGTATCCATCTATATATATATACAATACAATACTGCATTGGCGCTTTGCGCCATGCATGTTGTTCCTTGTGAATTCGAATGCAGGCGGCGTGCAAGGATCGGTCAGGTTGTCGAAAATAAGTGTCGAATGTGATGGCGTGCTTCCCCTGCTGGCAACAGAACCCAATTGTTTTTGCTGTGAAAGTTGCGACTTCGCAGTGGCAACAAATTCGAGAGCGAGGGCCCAAACGTATAGGGTCGACGTCGGTGTCGACTCCACAGACAAATGTCCTGCATCTGGATGGTGCGCGGTATGTGGTACACTTGCGGATGCTGCGGCGCAAGGCATCTGGCAGGTAATCAGACTTTGGTTTCGATTTTCCGCAGCCGGAGCAAAAGAGGACCGCAGCCTGCTGATTCGCTGATGCATGTGCGTGGGCGGCGCAACCAAATGTCCTGGATTTGGATGGTGCGCGGCATGTGGTACACTTGCGGGTGCTGCGGCGCAAGGCATTTGGCAAGTAATTAAACCGCGGTGTTGGGCTTCCGCAGCCGGAGCAAAGGAGGACCGCAGCCTGCTGATTCGCTGATACATGTGCGTGGGCGGCACAACTCATGCAGGCCCGAGTGCTGGGAGGTCAGTCAACTTTTGGTTGGGAAAGAACGTGTCGCGGTAATGACTCTGCACATGAAGCGCACGCGAATGCATCCGCATTGATCGGAGGCATCGTCGCAGAGGAGGGAAACCAGAGCTTGACACTCACAGCTGCGCACAACAGGCGTAGGACATTCGAGGGGGAGGGGAAGAAATGCCCGAGACCATCCGACGGAGGCCCCAGAGGGCCGACGCATTGCCTGAGAGAGTCCCACGAAGGGACGACATCGGGAACTTGAAGAGGAGTCCTCCAGAGGCGGAAGGCCTCCCTGAGAAGCCAAACTGCATTGACAACTGCGGGAACGTCACAAAGGCCACAGAATGACTGGAGGGTTCGGAGATTCGAAATACTTTCAAAACGATTCGAGGCCGCAAGAGGGCGACGGCTGG
This sequence comes from Prorocentrum cordatum, assembly GCA_963575745.1. Taxonomy (NCBI): domain Eukaryota; class Dinophyceae; order Prorocentrales; family Prorocentraceae; genus Prorocentrum; species Prorocentrum cordatum. The sequence goes on from CAUYUJ010000549.1 coordinate 24,611, forward strand.
CCCAGCCGGTCCAGGAAAGCCAGAAATCAGAATAAACCCATAGAAAAAATGTTTTAACCCGTTTCATTTGTTTTGCTTTCTGTTGTCGCTTCCGATTGTCCCTTGAGCAGTCCAGATCCCTCCGAGACGTCTCCAGATGAGTCCCCAGACGAGCCCAAAAGAGACCCAAGGCTTCCGCAACTGGGCCCAGAGACTGGGGCCCAAGGACGGACAAATGTAGGACAATCATTGGAAAAACAAGGTTTTTAGTCTTCTCGCCTTGTCGCTTCCGATTAGCTCTTGAGGCGTACAGACAGCTCCAAGACGTCTCCAAAGGAGTCCCCAGGCGAGCCCCGAGAGGCCCAAGGTTGGCGCAACAGGGCCTGATGGCGCAACTCGGCCTGGAGAGTGGGGCCCAAGAATGGACAAATGTACGAAAATCGCTGGAACATCGAGGTTTTTGGGTCTTCTCGCTCTGTCGCTCCCGATTGGCTCTTGAAGCGTCGAGACAGCTCCAGGACGTCTCCAACTGAGTCCCCTGACGAGCCCCAAAGAGTTCTAACGCTGGCGCAACAGGGTCCGGAGAGTGGGAAACGCAAAGAAAACGCGGTAGAAAAACAATGTTTTTCGCCCTCTCGCTTTTTCACTTCTGGTTGATTCGGGGGGCGCCCAGCCGACCCAAGGACAAGTCTTTGGGGGGAGGGCGGGGGGGGCGCTCCCCAGCCCTATAGGGCCCGGAGAGGGGGGCCCAGAGATGGACATACGAAGGAAAATCATAGGGGAAAACAAGGTTTTTGGTTGTGTCGCCTTGTCGTTTCCGATTAGATTTCTTGGCGTCCAGATGCCTCCAAGACGGCTCCAGATGAGGCCCCAGACGAGCCCCAAAGAGGCCCAAAACTGGCGCAACAGGGCCCGGAGAGTGGGAAACGCAGAGAAATCGCAGTAGAAAAACAATGTGTTCGGCCTTCTCGCTTGTACACTATCGCTTGATTCGAGGGGCGTCAAGACGACCCCAGGATGGCCACAGCAAGGTTCAAGAAAGACAGGCCCGAGGAGGCGAAACTCGTTTGGGGGGGGGGGGGCGCTGGGGAGGGGGTTTCCCGGCCTTGTAAAAATATAGAAAAGGAATAGTGAGATCTTCCACTTTCTCTCTGTCTCTCTCTGCTCCCTCTCTCTCTCTCACTCTGTACGCTCTCGCTGCTCTCTATGTTTTTTGTTGTTGTTGTTTTCTCTCTCTCTCTGTCTCTCTTTCGCTCGCGCCCCCCATCAGGGCGCGAGGTCGCTATTCCAGGTCCCTCTTGGGTCCTTATTGGGATTCTTTTGGGGCCTCTTTGGGATTCGCTTGTGCTCCCGGGGGGACCCCCCCAGGGCCTCTCAGGGCCGTCTTGGGGTCATTCAGAGCCTCGTAGGACCATGTCGGCGGGGTTGGGGGAGGTCTGACCTTGGGATGGTCTGGGGCCGTCTTGGAGCTACCTTAAGGCCGTTTTAAAGGTCATCTTGGGGCCGAAGAGTCCCGAAGAAATTCCCAAGAGAGGCCCCGAACGGTTCAATAAGCCCCCAAGACGGCCCCAGAGGACCCCAAGAGACTCATCTTTGAGCTATCTGGCGCCCAGAGGTTTGAGAAACATCATGTATTGAAGTTTCATGAGCTTGTTTCTTTATTGCTTGGGGCATAATGGGCATTATGGCCCCCGGCGCCCCCCCTATAACGTAACGCCCCCCCCGCCCAGTGCGCCCTGGGTACTGCCGCCGTGCGCATCGTGATCCGCATACGCGGCAGTCGTCGTCGTCGTCGTTGTCGTCGTTGTCGTCGTCATCGTCGTCGTCGTCATCATCATTGTCGCTCGTCGTTCGTCGCCCGTCGCACATCGTTGTCGTGCGCGCGGACGCGGCTGGAGCCTGTTTTTATATTCCGGGCCGATGACGGCCGTCATCTGCGGGGGGGGACGGGACCGATGACGTCACGTTTCGCGCCAGCGGCGTCTGGGAATGCTTAGGAATGACCGAGGACGGGTGGCGATCGGCACCACAACGCTTGCGTATACCACACCGCCTATGTACACCACAGCAGCCGCGTGCAACACAGCGCCAGTGTGTGTCACAGTGCTTGTGAGCACCACAGCGCTTGTGTACACCACGGCGCCGGCGTGCACCACATCAGCCGTGCGCAACACATTATCAGTGTACACTACAATGCCCGCGTGCAGTACAGCGCCTGTGTACACCACGGCGTCTGCGTGCTCCGCAGCAACCGTGCGCAACAGAGCACCATTGTTGCATGTAGAATGTCAGAAGGAATCCTCATGACAAAATGGAGCGCCAGTGGAGTCCACAGGAAACAATTAGTTTTATATAGGATTCGGAAATGAGTCCTTATGGAAAATGGAGCGCCGCTGGAATCTACAAGTCCTCCCGAGTCGTCCCACATCATCCTAACTCCTCCCATCTGCGTCCAGGAGGCTCCAGCAGAATTGGCCGTCCGGGAACCAAGTGGATTGATTCAATAGACCATTCTGCTGTTCACGCTGAGATGCGCACGTGCGCAGTAGCGCCGACCTGCACGACAGGGGGAAAGGTGAGCGAGGAGGAGGAGGAGGAGGAAAAGGAGGTGGAGGTGGAGGAGCAGGGAGGAGGGAAGAAAATCGCATTCTATTATTAGCATTTTATGGCGTGGTGTCCAGCTGTCAGCAGCAGATCCTCACCTACATGCTTCTTCTACCTGTCACGGGCGCTGCGGCCGATGACGGCCGCTATCCTGGAAAATAAACGGCTCCAGTGGTGCCGGAACCACACGGCTGGGGCGGGGGGCGTTACGTTATACCCCCCCGCCCCCCCTTCATATAACGCTCATTATCGCCGAAAGTAAAGAAACGCGCTCCATGTGGTTTTCACTGCCAGAGGGTTCCCGCAAGGCATATTGGAGTCTTTTTGGTCATCGTGGGGGGCCTCTCTGAGCCGCCTGGGGTCTCTTAGGGCCGTCTCGGGACGCGCTTGGAGCCAATTTTGGCCATATGGGGCCCGCTCGAGGGCTATCCTGAACCATACTGGCGCTCTCCTCGGCCGAAGAAGCCGCCAATTTGGCCGAAAGCAGGGAGTGTCAGGTTCAATGGGCATGCCGCGGCGATCCCGCTCTCTTTCGCTTCGCCCCGCACGAACGGATCGGACGCTAAGTGCGCTTTTCGTCCTCCACGTGTTACGGGAGGGAGGGTAGGGATGGGCGGGCCCGATCGTGACGCTCGAGCTGCGCACTTTGATTTTTCCTCCTGTCTCTTTTTCGACGCGTGCTTTTACTCGTGTTTCTTGTCCCCCCTTCCTCACCTCGCCTCCGTCCTTTGTCCTCGCCCTATCCCCGCCTCCTCGTTCTCATCCCCTCCCCGTCCCCTCCCCCTGCCCTCCCCTCCTCTCCCATCCCCTTTTCGTGCCCCATCCCGCGCTCCCTTCACCCTTCAATCCCCTGCCCCACACCTCCCTCGACGTCTTTTTTGTAACCCTCCTTTTCCTCCTCCTCCTCCTCCTCCTCCTCCTCCTGTTCCTCCGTAGCCATTTTGGCTCAAGTCTGGATGAAAGCTACGGTGTAGCGAGATTCCAGACTGAGGGCCAAAGTGGTCCTCATAGGCATTTGCCCTCGAGCTGCCTTGTTTCCTGCTCCCGAGGCCAGGTCATCGGCCGCCCGCAGGACAGCTCCGTTTAGGCACCTTCTGAATCAGGGCAGCCGCACCACTGCGATGGCTTCTGATGATGAGATTGTGTGCCCAACGCCAGTAGCAGAGGAATATTGCTTGGTCCCGAAGCATGGGCGTACTGGCAACGCCGACTTGATATGCGAGATGCTGGGTGACATTCTCACGAACATGGCCACAAAGGACGACGTCACAGAGGTGAAGAGAAACATTCATGAGCACGAGATCAGGATCGACGGGCTGACTGCACGGATGAAGGCGATCGAGGATAGAACTAATACCAGCATGGAGGCAGCACAATCCGCTGCTGCCACCGTCATGACTGAAGCTGTTGACAATCAACTGAAGGACATGAAGGCCCATAATCTCAAGATGCAGGCCGAGCTTGCTGCGCTGTCATCGCGTACTCCATCGACCAGGTCAAATGCATCGGCCGCATCACAAGAGCCCGAGAAGGTGAGGGACAACCGCAAGATCTGGATCGCGGGCTTCCCGAGACCGCTGCTAGCCAAGGTCATGAGTGTCCATGCTACACAGCTCATCCAAAAGCACGTCCCCAACGGCATCACGGCAATGCCCAAGTCCCACACCTTCCAGACGGCCTACAGCATCATCTTTGATTCGAATGAGGCGGCCAAGGATTTCTTGATGCGCGTTCGGACCCTGGGTGTGAAGTGGCGCGACCCTCGCACCAATACTGACTGTGAATTGAAGATCCGCATGGACGCACCGCCAGCCATCCGCAAAGTCAACCGCATCCTCGGCGTCCTCTGGTCCAAGGTTGTGGATACAGCCAAGGCCTATAACAAGTGGAGTCCATCCTTTACGCTAGGCTCGCAAGGATTTCGTGGCACGCTATGGCTGATCTCGAATGAAGACACGGCGAACCTCTTCCAGGTGAAAGGCGTAGAGTCGATGCAATTGGATGTCATTCCCAACGTCGTGGCATTGAAGAAGATCGGCTTCACTGATGCCGCCATCAGCAGCACGGTTGAGAGCATCCTGATCTAGGAGACCGCTCTGCCAAGCCAGCAGCGCATGAAGGTCGACTTGCATGATATGCCAAAGGGGTTCCTCGCCTCTCCTGTGGATTGTGATTTGACTGGTTTGGGTGTCCCGTTCTGCGCGGGCGCTTGCGGTGAACGTTCCACACCTGTGCAAGCGGCAGACAGCGACGACCAGCAACACGCCACACCGCCACTTACGAAGAGAATTTGGTCTACGTGCGGAACAGCCACTTCAGAGAGAAGAGCAAGAGCCTCATCCTCGTCGCCCAGCGCGTCTGGGTCTTCCAGTCCTGGTGGGTCGTCTGCACGCTCGGCACCTTCAGCAAGTTCTACGTCCTCATCCTCCTGCTCTACTTCGTCGTTCACGGTAGACTGGCCTGCGTTGCTAATGCGAGGCAGCCTTTTCTTGCCGTGCAAGCGTGTTTCAGTTGCGTCTTGGAATGCTCGTTCGCTCTTCGGCGCACTGTGCGCCCCGCAGCTCACCCACCGCGCAAAGATCAGGCAGCTTGTCAATATGACTCAGTGCCGTGATGTTGTATGTATTCTTGAGGTTCGCGGGTCGTACGAGTGTCTCCGTGCCCTGGAGCGTGAGGTAATCTGCTCTCTGGCTTCTCGCCCCTTCTCTGCTTCCCCCACTTTGGTGGTCGTCTTAGCCTTGCCCCTGGTGCCACCTGAATTCAGTTTTATATATTGTTTTCCTCTTGGCAAACGTGCTCTGTTGACTATCTCGTTGTATATTGATGCCTGCTTCCATTGTTATCATACCTGTCGCCAGCGTCCTGCGTTGACCGTCGCCGTGGCAGGGGCCCTATTCCAGCAGGTCTGCAGGCAGTGGGCAGACCTGTCCGCGCTGATTGGCACGGCCCCGCAGGCGCCGCCGCACGCGGCCGCGACGACGACGTCTTGCCCTCTTCTCGCTTCGTGTCCGCCTGCCCTCTTCTCGTCCCTCTCTTTTGGCCAGCGTACTCCTCCTCCTCCGCCTGTTCCCCCTCTGACGTCGTCGCCCTGCCCCCCATGCGCGCCCTGGCGTGCAGGACAGGGATCCTGGGCCCCAGGGCCCTCCTGGCATGAAGGCCAGGGGACCTGGGCCCCCGGGCCCTCTCCCTGACCAGCCTTTCTGCCCGAGCCACGGGCGTTGCATTAACTCGGGCGTGCCCCTCTACAGGAGGAATGAATATCAAAAAATAGTCACAAAATGGTCTGGGGACGAATTTTGATTCTTTTTGGTTATTTTTGAATCTATTTTGACAATTTTTTATTTTTCTTCCAAAATCCCCCTGTAGGGGGTCAGGCCCGACCTAAGCGTTGCGTAATGGGCGGGAGGGGGCGACAAAAAAGGGGGGAGAGAAGAACTGTGCACCTCTTGTGCCCAAAAGGGAGCACGGAAGGCGCACGTTTCTCCTTCCCCCCGTCCGTTTTTCATCGCCCCCCCCCCCCCCTCCCCCCCCGATTCCGCAACGCCCAAGGGTCGTTTTTGCTCGCTTCTGTTGACCCCCCCCAGGCCCGAAGCAGGGCCCCGGGAGGCCAGAAGCCCGGAGGAGCGTCCGGGACCAGTCCTCTCTCCTGGACCTTTTTTGTTGGCCGCGGCAGGCGCGCTGTCGCCTCTGCCCTACACCTTGGCATCGCTCGGACGTGTGCATTTCTCGAGCAGGGGATCGACGACAGAACTGATTTACCCCAAGATGTGTTTTTTCGCCGAATCGACGAACAAGACGTAATATGTTTCATGGATTCGACTACAACACAAGTTGGGGGTACATCGATTGCTCTGTAGTCGATCCCCTACTTGCACTTTTCTCGGCGAGGACCAGCGAGGAGCACTTTCGACCATCGTACGAAACAAAAAAACAGGGCACGAAACCGACAAGTTGCACGGGGAAGGGGCGTCCGAGCGATGGCAGGTGCCCCCACGGCAGCGCCCGACGACTCCTTGGGCCAGGACGGCACGGGCGCCCAGCTGCCCTGGCACCTCGGAACGAGCGCGCTCGTGGCACACTGCTCACAAAAGCAAGGGGGGGGGCCCAGCTCGAAGCTGCCCCCTCCCCCCTCCCCTGGAAAAAAGGGGGGGGAGGGAGGGGTTTCCGAAGCTGCCCTCTTCCCCCTCCCTCCTCCCTCCTCCTCCTCCTCCTCCTCCTCCTCCTCCTCCTCCTCCTCCTCCTCCTCCTCCTCCTCCTCCTCCCTCCTCTCCTCCTCCTCCTCATCCTCCTCCTCCTCCCTCCTCCTCCTCCCCTCCCTCCTCCTCCTCCTCCTCCTCCTCCTCCTCTCTCCTCCTCCTCCTCCTCCCTCTCCCCCTCCTCCCCCTCCTTCCTCCTCCTCTCCTCCTCCTCTTCCTCCTCCTCCTCCTCCTCCTCCTCCTCCTCCTCCTCCTCCTCCTCCTCCTCCTCCCCTATTCCTCCTCCTCCTCCTCCTCTCCCCCTCATCCCTCCTCCTCTCCTCCTCCTCCTCTCTCCCTCCACCTCCTCCTCCTCCTCCTCTCCTCCCTCCTCCTCCAACTCCTCCTCCTCCTCCTCCTCCTCCTCCTCCCCTCCTCCTCCTCCTCCTCCTCCTTCCTCCTCCTCCTCCTCCTCCTCCTCCTCCCCTCCTCCTCCGCCACCTGTGGGCATTTCGGAGCTAGCAGCTAGGGGGAGGCCCTGCACCTCCCCCCCCGCGGGGAAGGCTGCCCGCCGCCGCCCGTGCGCAGAGCGGCGAGGCCGCCGCGGCCGCGCCCGAGGACTCCTCGGGCCAGGACGGCACGGGCGCCTAGCTGCTCTTCCTCCTCCCTCCTCCTCCTCCTCCTCCTCCTCCTCCTCTCCTCCTCCTCCTCCTCCTCCTCCTCCTCCTCCTCCTCCTCCCCTCCTCCCCTCCTACCTCCTCCTCCTCTCCGCCCTCCTCCTCCCCTCCTCCTCCTCCTCCTCCTCCTCCTCCTCCCCCTCCTCCTCCTCCTCCTCCTCCTCCTCATCCTCCCTCCTCCTCCTCCTCCTCCCTCCTCCTCCTCCTCCTCCTCCTCCTCCTCCTCCTCCCTCCTCATCCTCCTCCTCCTCCTCCTCCTCCTCCTCCCCCCTCCTCCTCCTCCTCCTCCTCTCCTCCTCCTCCTCCTCCTCCTCCTCCTCCTCCTCCTCCTCCTCCTCCTCCTCACTCCTCCTCCTTCTCCTCGTCGTCCTCCCCCGCCTGCTCCTCCCCCTCCTCCTCACTCCTCCTGCTCCTGTTCCTCCCCGTCCCCCTCCTGCTGCCCGGACTGCACGGGCGCCCAGCTTGAAGTCGGGCGCGTCTTCCTGCAGGAGGAGTATCCAAGAGTAGGAGTAGTAAAAAGATAGTCCGTGAACGATGTTTCGACTGTTTCTGAGCAATTGTTGGACATGTTTTGAATATTTGTCACTTTTCTTCCAAAGTCCGCCTGTAGGGGGACATGCCTGACCTAAGCCTAGCTGCTCTGGCATAGGGAGGCTGGAATCGAAGGAGAACAAACGCCATAAACGTAAAATTTGTGGCGCTCCGCGCGGACTTCTTGGATTCGCGCCGGGGCCCCCTGGCGGCGCCTCCAGCGCCGCCCCTGGCGCGCTCCGCGCGCCAAGGAGGGGGGTCTAGCGCAGATCCAAGAAATCCGCGCGGAGGCCAACAGTTTCTGTTTATGGAGTTTTTTTTCTATGGAGAAAGTGTCTGTGTCCAGCCCTTCTATTATTTTCAATGTTTGCAGCCTTCCTCCTATTACCTCCCGCAGCCCAGCTGTTGTTTCCAACGGTTGCCTCGCTGCCCAAATCATTTGTCCTACCGATGACCTTGGCCAGATGCGATTTTACCAACGATGTTACTTTAAATGCATGTCAAACTTCTACTCTTTCCAGCCTCCCTGTACCTCGGCATCGCGGGGACGTGTGCTTTTTGCTCGGCGAGGAGCATCGACGAGCATCTGGGATCATCGTGCGAAAAATACACGGGCGAAATCGAGTAATGCACGGGGAATGGACGTCCGTGCGATGGCGAGATACGCCCGTGATGCGAGGCAACAGGTACTGCGTGCAAAATGTCCGTGCTAGCACGCTGCGTGTTGGTCGTGGCGAACGTCTCGCGCCAGACCTGCGTTTACAGGCTGCGTGTTGAGGTCCGTGGCAACGCGCGACGGGCTGCGTGTCGCACATCGGGGCAGCCAAGCACGGGCGCAGTCTGCGCGAGATTCGACAGAGCTGCCGTGGTATCCCCTGAAATCCGGGCTTGGCGATTTTTTGCACATCGGACGTTTGCGCCCGGTCTCGGGCCCGAGGACCATCGCAGATCGATCCGATCTGAAAAAAGCAGCAGACAGACGGAGTCTAGGGCTCCGGTGGTGGTCTCTCCCGATGTTGCATATTTCTCGTGACGTCGGATCGCAGGGTGCCTTCTCTATTCAAAGCATGGGGGGATAGCCCCCCCTCTGGGGGGGAGTCAACCTCGCCTGGTTGGCGCACCGCGATGGAGCCCGGAGCGCCTTCGGCGCGCGGTGGTGACTCACGACGGGGCCTCATGGGCCGTGATGGCTTGATGGCTTTTGCAAATCTCGCGATATTGATAACCAGTGATACTCTGAATACTTACAATGATAGTGATGATTATGATGATGAGCACGATGATGCTGATGATGATAATGATGATGATGGTGATGATGATGTTGATGATGATGCTGCTGATGATGATGAGGATGAGGATGAGGATGAGGATGAGGATGAGGATGAGGATGATGATGATGATGATGATGATGATGATGGTGATGTTCACGGTGATGATGATAATGATGGTGATGATGATGACAACGATGATGATGACGATGATGATGATGATGTTGACGATGATGCTGATGAGGATGACGATGACGATGATGATGATGATGATGATAACGATGATGATGCTGACGATGATGATGATGATCATCATGGCAGAGGACCGGTTCGTCAGAGGATCTGTTCACCAAGGACCGGTTCGCCAGAGGATCTGTTCGCCAGAGGACCGGTTCGCCAGAGGACCGGTTCGCCAAGGACCGGTTCGCCAGAGACCGGTTCGACAGACCCGGTTCGACAGACCCGGTTCGACAGACCCGGTTCGACAGACCCGGTTCGACAGACCCGGTTCGACAGACCCGGTTTGCCAGATGCGGTGTGCCAGACCCGGCTCGACAGACCCGGCTCGACAGACCTGCGCCAGGAAGGAGGATGGACAGGAGGAGCAGGAGGAGGAGAAGGAGGAGTAGAAGGATGAGTGGGCGCGGAGGTGGGGTTTGCCTGACCCGGTTTGCCGGATGCGGTGTGCCAGACCCGGCTCGACAGACCCGGCTCGACAGACCTGCGCCGGGAAGGAGGATGGACAGGAGGAGGAGGAGGAGGAGGAGAAGGAGGAGGAGGAAAAGTAGAAGGATGAGTGGGCGTGGAGGTGGGGAACGCCTGCCCGTTAAGGTCCCCCCGCCCCACCCGCCCGTTAGGGTCCGCCCGCCCCACTGGCTTGTTGGCATCTGCCCGCCCGACTGTTCCGTTACGGTCGTCGTCGCAGACGTCGCTCTAGTCATCGTTGTCGTCGTGGTCGTCGTCGTTGCCGACCTCGTCGACGTCGTGGTCGTCTTTGTCGCCCGCACGCCCGACCCGCCCGTTAGGGTACACGCATGCCAACTCGATGATGCATCATACTTTGATGTCCCGCCCGCCCGACACGACCCGCCCGTTAGGGTACACGCGTGCCAAGTCGATGATGCATCATACTTTAATGTCCCGCCCGCCCGACCCGACCCGCTCGTTAGGGTCCGCCCGACCCGACCCGACCCGCCCGTTAGGGTCCGCCCGACCCGACCCGACCCGCCCGTTAGGGTTCACCCGTGTCAAGTGTACACGCACCATACTTTAATGTCCCGCCCGCCCGACCCGACCCGCCCGTTAGGGTCACGCCCGACCCGACCCCGACCCGCCCGTTAAAGGCCCCGCCCGACCCAACCACCCAGCGCCCGTTTAGGGTTCGAACGCTGTCATAAGTGTAACCCGGCAACCATACTTAATGCGTCCCGCCCGCCCGAACCCGACCGCCCGTTAGGGTCCGCCCCGACCGACCCGTACCCGCCCGTTAAGGTACCGCACCCCCCGACGCCGACCCGGAACCCAGCCCGTTAGGGGTCACGCGTGTCTCCCGCCCGCCACCGCACCATAGCGTTAATGTCACCGCCCGCCCGACCCGACCCGCCCTGTTAGGATGTCCCGCCGAACCCGACCCGCCCGTTAAGGGTTCGGCCCGCCCGACCCGACACGACCCGCCCGATAAAGGTCCGCCCGTGTGTCAAGTGTACCCGCACCATATTTTCATGTCACCACCCGCCCGACCCGACCCGCCCTTTAGGGTCCGCCCGCCCGACACTACCCGACCCGCCCCTCATCCGCCCGCCCGACCCAACCCGCCCGTTAGGGTTTCACCAGCGTGTCAGGAGAAGCAGCAAACCAATGCGTCTAATTCCCGACCCGCCCGAAACCCGAACCCGCCCGCTAGTCCTGCCCGACCGACCCGACCACTCTCCCCGTTAGGTCCGCCCCGCCCCGACCCGAACCCCGACCCGAGTTTCACGGGTTTCCGCGGTCAATGTACCAGAATTTGAGTTTGAAGATTTCCCGCCCCGCCCGACCGACCCGCCGAACCCAAGAGTCCGCCCGACCCGACCCGACCCGCCCGTTAGGGTTCACGCGTGTCAAGTGTACACGCACCATACTTTAATGTCCCGCCCGCCCGTCCCGACCCGCCCGTTAGGGTCTGCCCGACCCGACCCGACCCGCCCGTTAGGGTCCGCCCGCCCGACCCGACCCGACCCGCCCGTTAGGGTTCACGCGTGTCAAGTGTACACGCACTATACTTTAATGTCCCGCCCGCCCGACCCGACCCGCCCGTTAGGGTCCGCCCGACCCGACCCGACCCGCCCGTTAGGGTCCGCCCGCCCGACCCGACCCGACCCGCCCGTTAGGGTTCTCGCGTGTCAAGTGTACACGCGCCATACTTTAATGTCCCGCGCGCCCGACCCCAACCCCCCGTTAGGGTCCGCCCGACCCGACCCGACCCGCCCGATAGGGTCCGCCCGCCCGACCCGACCAGACCCGCCCGTCAGGGTTCACGCGCGTCAAGTGCACACGCACCATACTTTAATGTCCCGCCCGCCCGACCCGACCCGCCCGCTAGGGTCCGCCCGACCGACCCGACCCGCCCGTTAGGGCCCGCCCGCCCGACCCGACCCGCCCGTTAGGGTTCACGCGTGTCAAGTGTACACGCACCATACTTGAATGTCCCGCCCTCCCGACCCGACCCGCCCGTTAGGGTCCGCCCGACCTGACCCGACCCGCTCGTTAGGGTCCGCCCGCCCGACCCGACCCGACCCCCGCCGAATAAGAGTGGTCACGCCGTAGGTCAAGTGTACACCACCAATACTTAATGTCCCCGGGCCCGCCGGACCCGACGAACCCGCCCGTTAGGGTCCGCCCCGCCCGACCCTAACCCGCCCCGTTAGGGTTCACGCGTGTCAAGTGTCAACGCACCATACTTTTTGAATGTCCCTGCCCGCCCGACCCCCGACCCGCCCGTTAGGGTCCGCCTACCCGACTCCGACCCTGCCCCGTATAGGGTCCGCCCGCCCCGACCCGACCCAGACCCGAACCGCCCGTTAGGTTGTTCACGCGTGACAAGTCTACACGCACCATAAAAAATACTTTAAATGTCCCCGCCCGCCCGAAACCCGACCCGCCCGTAGGGCCTGCCCGACCCGACCCGACCCGCCGTTAGGGTCCGCACCGCCCGACCCGACCCGCCCGTTAGGGTTCGCGCGTGTCAAGTGTACGCGCACCATACTTGAATGTCCCGCCCTCCCGACCCGACCCGCCCGTTAGGGTCCGCCCGACCTGGCCCGACCCGCCCGTTAGGGTCCGCCCGCCCGACCCGACCCGACCCGCCCGTTTGGGTTCACGCGTGGCAAGTGTGCACGCACCATGCCCCGCCCGCCCGACCCGACCCGCCGGATCCTACTTGCCCGTCAGGGTCCGGCCGCCCGACCCGACCCGCCCGTTAGGGTACACGCGTGCCAATTCGCTGATGCATCATACTCTAATGTCCTCATCATCATGATCATCATCATCATCATCATCATCATCATCATCATCATCATCATCTTCACCATCGCAGCCATTATTCGGCCGAGCGCCTTTTCAACGGCGTCGTTCGCGACAGACTGGTTCCCTCGCCCAGCTTCGCGGTACGTTTGTGTACGTGCAGGCCTCATGGCTCCGAAGGCACAGCCAGCCCAGGTCGTTGCGTCGGCCGCTGCGCCCGCGCCGCCCGCGCCGGCGCTGGCCGGGCAGCCTGCTCCCGCCGAGCCAGCTTTCCAGCTGGTCCCCTCCAAGCGCGGGGGCGACAAACTCTTTCACCAGGGCTACCTTTACACGTTGCGCTACACCGCAAAGAACGGAGACCGGTCGTGGTGTTGCGAGAAGGGGAGGGAGGTCTGCGGCGCTCAAGCCAAGGTGTTGCGAGAAGGGGAGGGAGGTCTGCGGCGCTCAAGCCAAGCCCGCTTCGAAGGCCTCCGGACGGTCGTCGAGCAGATCGGCGCCCACACGCACTTGCCCAACCCAGAGAAGGGCGTCAAAGAGCAGGTCCTCTCTAAGGCCAGGGCCGCTGCTGCCCAGCTGCCAGACACAACGGCGGCAAACGTGGCTTCCGCGGCACTAACGGGAGTCGAGGACGGGGCCCTGCCAGCCGTTCCGTCCACACAGAACCTCAAGCGCGCGTGCTGGAGGGCGCGGGCGTCGGAGCAGCAGAAGCGGCTCAAGAATGGGGCGCCAGCCCCTGAGGACGTCGACTACTCCTCCCTCGCGACGTTGACCGTGGTCGAGAGTCTCAAGCAGGTCGACGGCGAGGACTTCCTCATGTACGACGACAGCCCCGGCGCGGGGGACAAACGCATCCAGATGTGGGCCTGCCAGAAGAACTTGGACTTCTTGGCCATGTCGGACATTTGGCTCTCCGACGGCACCTTCAAAGTGGCGCCCGAGCCGTTTCTGCAGGTGTACACTGCGCACGGCTTCCAGAACGGCTACGTCATCCCCTGCTGCTACTTTCTCATGGGGGACAAGAAGCAGCCCACGTACAAGCGGGCGTGGGAGGTGCTCTTCCAGCGCTTCCACCCGGACGAGCCAGAGCCAACGCTCTTGCTCGACTACGAAAAGGCCGCGTACCAGGCAGCCTCCGAGAAACCTGCTCCTCTGCACCAGCGGGCGCTATGCCCCCCCGTAAGCAAGTGGGGGCAGTGGCCAGCTGCGTGCCGCCGCCCGCCCACTTAGTCGTAACGTGCCTCTCGATCTTGAAAGATTTTTGTGTTTTCGGGATATGATGTGGTTCGGCCGGCACAGGTGTCGCCGCAGGGTCCTCTGCTCCAGCGGGCGCTATGCCTCCCCACGAGCAAGAGGGGGCATCGGCCAGATGCGCGGCACCTCCCCAAACCACTTAGTCGTTATATGTCCCCTAACCTTGAACCATTTTTGTGTTTTGGGGGATAGATGTGGCTCGGGCAGTGCAGGCGTCGCCGCAGGGGCGCCTGCGCCAGCGGGTGCTATGCCCCCCATAAGCGAGAGGGGGCAGTGGCCAGCTGCGTGGCGCCCCCCCCAACCACTTCGTCGTTATATGCCCCCTAACCTTGAACCATTTGTGTGTTTTGGGGGGTCCGATGTTGCTCGGCCAGCGCAGGCGTCGCAGCAGGGGCGTCTGCGCCAGCTGGCGCTATGCCCCCCATGAGCAAGAGGGGGCAGCGGCCTGCTGCGTGGCGCCCCCCAGCCACTTAGTCGTTGTATGCCCCCTAACCTTGAGCCATTTTTGTGTTCTGGGGTCTGATGTGGCTCGACAAGCACAGGTGTCGCCGCAGGGGCGCCTGCGCACGCGGGTGCTATGCCCCCATAAACGCGAGGGGGCAGCGGCCAGCTGCGTGGCGCCCCCCAACCACTTAGTCGTTATATGTCCCCTAACCTTGAACCATTTTTGTGTTTGGGGTGTCAGATGTGGCTTGATCAACTCTGGCGTCGCCGCAGGGGCACCTGCGCCACCGCGTGTTGCGCCCCCCATGCGCAGGAGGGGCCAGGGCCCAGCTGCGTTTCCTCCCAACCACTTAGTCATTAGATGCCCCCTAACATTGAAAACTGTTTGCGTTCTGGGGCTTTGATGTGGCTCGACCAGCACTGGCGTCACTGCAGGGGCGCTTGCACCAGCGGGCGCTGGGCCCCCAGAGGGGGCACTGCGCAGCTCGGGGGTGCCGCCCCGCCACATCGTCGTTCTATGCCCCCATAATACCAAATTATGTTTGCGTTTTTCCATTGTCCATCCCCTCGGTGGGCCCGGTTGCGGCCGGAGTGGCGGAAGTGCTACCGGGCGCTGTGGCCTCACACGTAAAGGGGGCGCTCCCCGTGGGTGGCGGCCCGCCCCCACTCGCCGCGATCCGCCCCCTAATCTTGAACGTTTGTTATTGTTTCTCTTGTGCTTTGCTGTTCGCGGGTCAGGCAGCCTCCGCGGTATTCTTGGAAGTGAACCTGGGCGGGTGCTTCTTCCACTTTCGCGCCGCGGTTCACAAGCACGTGGTCGACTTGGACCTCGGTCAGCGGTGCGGCGCCAACCCTGAGTTCCGCTTGCGGGTGGGGAAGTTATGCGCCTTGGCGTTCATCCCCGTCGTCGACATCGCCAGTTGGTTCGAGAAGCTGGCTGACGAGTTCGAAAACCCCGAGCTTCCGCTCCTGACGTACTTCGAAAAGACTTGGGCGGGGGAGAAGCACGCCAGGGCCAGGACGCGCAAGGCGCCTACGTTCCCAGTTGACCTGTGGAACGCCCACGACCGGGCGCTGGCGAAAAAGTTTCTCACCACGAGCGCCGCGGAGTTGTTCCACCGGCACCACGCGACGCAGCTCCACAAGGGCGCGCACCCTTCCTTCCCGACGTTCATAGAGAGCCTGCACAAGCAGCAGAGGCTCACGAATCGGGACATTACCGATGTCATCATGGGCGGCGAGAAGAAGGAGCGCGACACGACCAGGATTCGCAACGACAGGCAGTTCAATTTGGTCGAGAAGTTCTTGCGCGACGGCGACGGCATGGCCCTCCTCACAAACATGGCTAGCTGCGCATGGGGGACGACTGAGGCGGCCCGATCCGGCCCCAGCGGAGGCCGCATTAGGGCTGCATCCCTCGCGCGCCCTCCAAGCTCCGCCGGCTCCACAGTGGACCTGGTGGGGATGTTCTGGCTTCCCCGTGGCCCTCGCCTGCCGACGACGCATTCAGCGCCCGCCGCTGTACCTAACCACCCTGCCGCGGTGCGTGGTCGTTCATGGCCGCGCAGGAGGCGGCGCCTCTTCGTCGCGCTCCGTTTCCTTCTCTGGGCGACCGCAGGGACAATGGCGTCTGCGCGTTCCATGGCCCTCCCACGAAAACGATGCCCGTGGCCAGCTGCGTGCCGCCGCCCGCCCACTTAGTCGTAACATGCCCCTCGATATTGAAAGATTTTTGTGTTTTCGAGATATGATGTGGCTCGGCCGGCACAGGTGTCGCCGCAGGGTCCTCTGCTCCAGCGGGTGCTATGCCTCCCCACAAGCAAGAGGGGGCATCGGCCAGATGCGTGGCACCCCCAAACCACTTAGTCGTTATATGTCCCCTAACCTTGAACCATTTTTGTGTTTTGGGGGATAGATGTGGCTCGGGCAGCACAGGTGTGGCCGCGGGGGCGCCTGCGCCAGCGGGTGCTATGCCCCCCATAAGCGAGAGGGGGCAGTGGCCAGCTGCGTGGCGCCCCCCCAACCACTTCGTCGTTCTATGCCCCCTAACCTTGAACCATTTTTGTGTTTGGGGGTCCGATGTTGCTCGGCCAGCACAGGTGTCGCAGCAGGGGCGTCTGCACCAGCTGGCGCTATGCCCCCCATGAGCAAGAGGGAGCAGTGGCCTGCTGCGTGGCGCCCCCCAGCCACTTAGTCGTTGTATGCCCCCTAACCTTGAGCCATTTTTGTGTTTTGGGGTCTGATGTGGCTCGACGAGCACAGGTGTCGCCGCAGGGGCGCCTGCGCAAGCGGGTGCTCTGCCCCCCCATTAGCAGGAGGGGTCAGTGGCCTGCTGTGGCGCCCCCCAGCCACTTAGTCATTATATGCACCCAAACCTTGACACATTTTTGGGTTTGGGGGGGTCCTGATGTGGCTCGACAAGCACTGGTGTCGCCGCAGGGGCGCCTGCACCCGCGGGTGCTATGCCCCCCATTACGAAGAGGGGCCAGTGGCCAGCTCGGCGGCGCCACCGCCGCACTTCGCCGTGACATGTCCCTTTCTGCTTCACGTGCTGCTCCTGCTCCTCCGGCTCCTCCGGCTCCTGCCCCTCCTGCTGCTGCTCCTGATGCTGCTGCCCCTCCTGCTGTTGTGGCCCTTCCTGATGCTGATCCCGCCCCTCCTGCTGCAGCTCCTCCTCCTCCTCCTCCTACGAGTCCCTGCTGCTCCTCCTGCTGCTCCTCCTGCTCGGCAAACGGGGGCCCGGCTACCGGCGACCGGGATCCAGCGAAGGGGAACCGGCGAACGGGAACCGGCGAACAAGACTTCCGGCGAACAGGAACCGGCGAACGGGAACCGGCGAACAGGAACCGGCGAACAGGAACCGGCGAACAGGAACCGGCGAACAGGAACCGGCGAACAGGGTTTCCGGCGAACAGAACCCCGGCGAACGGGGACCCGGCGAACAGGACTTCCGGCGAACAGGAACCTGCGAACAGGATTTCCGGCGAACAGGGTCTGTATTTGATGATGATGATCATCATCATGATGATGTTGACGACGATGATGGTGGTGGTGATGATGATGGTGAGGTTGACGGGGATGTTGATGATTATGCTGATCCGATGATGTTGATGATGACGATGAATATGTTGATTGTGATGATGATGCTGATGATGATGATTGTGATGGTGATGGTGATTATGGTGATGGTGATGGTGATCAGGATGCTGATATTGTCTACGATGCTGATGGTGGTTGCGATGACGATGATGATGAAGATGATGTTGTTGATGATGTTGATGATTATTGTGATGGTGATGGTGATGATTGTGATGGGGATGATGATTTTGATGATGATGATGATGGTGATGTTGACGGTGATGGAGATGGTGATGATCATGATGATGGCGATGATGATGACGATGATCATGATGACGATGATGATGACTCTGATCATGATGGTGATGATGGGGATGTTGATTGTGATGATGGCGATGATGATGACGATGCCGACGATGATGATGATGATGATGATGATGCTGATGATGATGAAGGTGATGGCGATGGTGATGGTGATGTTTATGATTGTGGTGGTGATGGTTTTGGTGAGGGTGAGGATGAGGATGAAAATGATGGTGGTTGTATGGTCATGGTGATGTGCATGATCATGATGTTGATGCTGATGTTTATGCGGATGCTGGGTTTCGACGATGCTGACGACGATGGTAGTGATGGTGGTGACGATGGCGAAGTCGACGGAGATGTTGATGATGCTGGTTCGATGATGTTGATGCTGATAATGATGCTCATGGTGCTGACTACGATGCTGATGGTGATGATGGTGTTGCTGACGGGGATGCCGAGGATGCTGATGCTGTTTACCATACTGATGCTGGTTTCGATGAGGGTGATGGTTGTGATCATGATGATGATGCTGATGATGCTGATGACAATGATTATTCTGATCATGGTCATGATGATGATGATGATGGTGATGGTGATGGTGATGGTGATTGTGATGGTGGTGATGGCGGTGATAATGTCGATGATGAGTTTGGTGGGAGTGATGGCGATAGCAATGGCGATGATGATGTTGATGATGATGCTGATCATGAAGATGCTGATGATGACGACGATGATGATGCTGATGATGATGACGATGATGATGGTAATGATGGTGATGATGATAATGATGATAATGATGATAATGATGATGATGCTGATGATGATGATGATGATGATGATGGCGACCATGGTGGTTATGATAATGCTGGTGGTGACCGCGACGATGATTATGTTCATTATTAGCCTGATTCGGACGACGGTAGCAATGATTCAGTACCGTGACCCGAATGTGTGCCACGGACAGGATATGGTCCAACCAGCCCGTCCATAAACCAGTGCCACGACTGTTGTTGGAAGTCTCTCGGAGGTACTTGTAGGTCTCTTGCAGGCCTATGTCCTCTTGTGGGGCCTGTTTGCGGGCATCCTGGACTCATCCTGGAGGGTCTCTTGGGGGCCTCGGGGCCGTCCTGTGGCGGCCCCTCAGGAGCTTCACGAAGGCCGAGCAAGAAAGGGGATGGGCGGAAAACAGTGTGAACGCCCAGCCAGTAGCAAGGGGGCTTGGAGGGATCAGGAGGCACTGAAGAGCGGGGAGGGGCGAGCAGGGTTGCGGGGGAGAGGAGGGGAAGGACGCGCGAGGCGGAAAAGAGCTGCCGCCGCGTCCGACCACCAGGCATTGCTTACCAAGGCTCCTGCGCGTGCGCGGCCAAGGCTCGTCAGAAGACCGTCCTGAATCACTGCCTAAACCTTCTCCTCGTCCTCGTCCACCTCTTCATCCTTGTCCTCGTCCACCTGTTCCTCCCTGTTCGGTATCAACTCATGGGAGCTTTGTATGTCATCGAAATGTTGTCGCTAGAGCGCACTAGCGTGCGCAAGCGTCTGGTGATCGATGGGAAAGCGCCGATTTAGCGTCGATTAGCGTCAGTTCGCGAGAGAGAGAGAGAGAGAGAGAGAGAACAGGATGACATGGGAGGCACATTTGCGTTTCCGCAGAATCCGTGGCCTTTTCGCCGGTCCTCCTCCGCCGCCTGATCCCCTCCAGAGGACGCCCTGCCGGCTGCGACGAGCTTCACGTTGGTGCAGTGCCGGTCCACTCCGACCGCGCCAGGTGCCTGGGCGCTCAAAGGCGTGCGCAGCCCACACCCTCCTCCTCAGCATCCTTCCCCTGCCCCTCTCCTTCTCCGGCCTTGCCCTCCCGCTTCCCGCCTTCCCCCTTGCATCTACGTATCGGGTGTTGCCAGAAGTGCCCCTGGCCCAAGGTGCCCCCAGGATTTCCAAGGCGGCCCCCACGGCCTCCAGAGCACCCCTTACGAGGCCCAGGGTGCCCAAAGGGTTCCCAAATGGAGCGGAAAGCGGGGGGCACCTTGGACCAGGGACACCTTCAGCAACCCCCGAACTTGTGCTTCTTCATCATCGTCGTCCGCCTCCTCATCTTCCCACTCGTCCTCGCCCTCCTCCTCCTCCGCCACGCAGGGACTTGTGACTGGCCGTTTTGAGGCCCCCCAGTTTTGTTTCTCTCTGCCTGACTTGCTGTCCCCAGCGTTGGTCTCGGTTTGTCCTCCTCCGCCTCCTCCTCCCCCCACCTCCCCCTCCTCCTCCTCCTCCTCCTCCTCCTCCTGCCCCTCCGCCTCATCCCATAGCAACTTGGGCTCAATGGGCATGCTCATGAACTCGCTCAGGCGCTGGCGAGCAGCTCGTGTGGGAATCCCGGGAGTCGTCTCGGCCAGTCGCCCCAGGCTCCACCGGTGCGCCTCACGTCCGCGACGTGACGCACCAGCCTTGTCGGCGCGAGGGGAGTAGGTGTACAAAGGCGAACAATTGGCAGGGGTCAGGCTGCGCCGCAAGCATGCGGATGCGGTAAATCCCACCAGCTCTTCATCGCGTGAGTGGTTCTGGAGCGTTTCCTCTCCCAAACCCCACGCTTCCTCTCCAGGGAGAGGCTTATCATTGCCCCTTATTAGTAAGTGCCCCCTTCCCCTGCCCGACTGGCGACACACCTCCCGCGCAAAAGATAATACATAGTGTATGTTGCTCCGAAATCAGGATCATGCACGGGCGCCCCGCGATCATTTTTCATTGGTTTTTGACAGGGGCGGCAGGGGTGCCAGCATGTTGCCTGCTGCGTGCAATGTCAACACCCCCCACACCATCTTTTTTGCAGAAAGCTATAGACCAAACTATACAGCACGCGCAAAGAGGGCGCTGTCGATTCGAGGGGCTCCACAGGGGCAGTGCTGTTCAGCCTCCCTCCCCTTTTTCGATCGATGTCCTCCAAGATGGCCGCAAGAGGGCCTCCAAGGCGCCCCCCAAGAGGCCTCATAGAGGCCCCCAACACGCCCCGAGAGGCCCCCGAGAGCCCCCAAGAGGCCCCCAGGGTGCCCCAGGAGGCCACGAAGAGCCCCCCGAGGAGACACCACGAGCGACGCCGAGAGGCATCCAAGAGGCCTCTGGCTCACCGTATCCAGATGATGCCGCGCTCCCCCGGGAAGGGCAGCTCCCCCAGGCATCGTTCCAGGGTGGGCTGGTGGGGATGCGCGAAGCGTGAATCTAGACGCTTCGCGTAACCCCACCAGAGCCCCCTTTTTGCCTCACTATTGTCTACATGGTAGCGCTTTTGTGTGCTGGTCGCTCGCTCTCGCTTTCGCACTGTCAGCTTGAGTCTGGCGCCGCACTGGCGACTCACTCTGCTGTCTTCGCACTTGCAGCTCGTCTCCTCCGGTTTCGCTGCTGCGCCTGTGTGCGTTTGCTTGCGAATTGAGTTCATTTTGTTCTGTGCATGTGCAACTGCGAGCGTGTCTTGCAGGTGCGAGCGGCTGCCGACAGTGGCGGCTGTGTTCGCAAATTCGCTCCGTGCCGCATCCCGGACGCTGCTTCCGCTCCCTGACATTTGCCTTGGAGCCGCGAATCAAAAAAGTAACCCCACCAGCACATCCAGAAACGATGCCCAGGCGAGTTGCCTTGATCAGGGATGTGGAGAAGCATCTAGTGGAATAAAGGATTGAGGAAGCCGTCATACCCCAAGAGGGGGAGAATGGAGGAGTAATCGGAGGAGGAGGGGAAGGAGGGGGACGCACCAGCGATATTTTAAAGAACCCCAGGCAGTGTGGGCCAGTCGTGGGTGGGGGCGCCGGGCGAACCAGCGTGGCCTGCCATGCGGAAAGAGAAACATGGGGGAGGGGGTGGGAGGAGGAGGAGGAGGAGGAGGAGGAGGAGGAAGAGGAAAAGGAGGAGGAGGAGGTGGCAGAGGAGGAGAAGGAAAAGGACCAGAAGGAGGAGAAGGAGGTGGCGGAGGAGGCGGAGAAGGAGGAGAACGAGGAGGAGGAGGAGGAGGAGAAGGAGTAGGAAGGCGAGCAGAAAGGTCAGCGGCCTTTTGGATACCTCTCGGAATCGCTTCGGACGTCTCGAGAGCTTCTTGGAGTTTCTTGGGGCGTCTAGCGTGTCTCTTCGCGGTCTCTGGGCCGATTGGAGCGTCTTGGGTGCCTCGGGGGAGCCTCTTGAGGCCTCTCGGAGGTCTCTTGAGAGTCTCTTGGAGAGGCTCTTGGAGGCCTCTGGTGGCCTCCTGGGCTTCTCCTTGGGCCCTCTTGGGGCACTTCTTGGGAGCCTTGGGGGCTATCTTGGGTCTTTAAGGAGTTCGACCGAAAAAGGGGGCGGTTCAATGAATGCCCCATCCCAGGAGGCCAACATGGGCCCAGTGATGTTGGCCATCTCACCGAGGCCTTCTTGAGCCCAGAGGGCTGGTGGGATTACCATCACGAGCTCGAAGAACCGAGAAGCTGCATAAACATACTTTCTCGGAGCTTCGCGCGGAGTATCTGCGCGGGCCTCCGAGAAGTTGCGGTTTCCATATAAAGATATATATGTATTTTAGTAGTTCTATGATTTCAAATCCAGGTGGATGTTTAAAACGCCTAGACTTGTGAAGTGGTTGGCGTCGGCGCAGGCCACCATCTCGCAAGGACAGAACGGTGAGCAGGACGCGGGCATACGCGGGCGGAAGACCCAACTGGACTCGGTGGCAAGGTCCAGCCCGCAGCAGCCCAACCACTGCCGTGGCAGAAGCCAGTGGGCCTAAACGTCCTCGCCACATGCTGGCTCCCCTGTTCCGTCTTGAGACTCGTTCGCTTCGGCGTTGCTCTTCTTCTCATTATTATTCTTCTTCTTATTATTATTCTTCTTCTTATTATTATTATTCTTCTTCTTATTCTTTTTCTTTTTCTTCTTCTTCTTCTCCTCCTCCTCATCATCATCATCCTCCTCTTCCTCATTCTCCTTTTCCTCCTCCTCCTCCTCCTTCTCCTCCTCCTCCTCCTCCTTCTCCTCCTGCTTCTCCTCCTCCTCGCTCCTCTTCCTCCGCGCTCCGCCCTTGTGGCCAAGCCTGGCCTAAATCTCGCGGCCAGAGGCCCAGAGCCTCAGCCTCGCCGTGGCGTCGCCCAGGCAAGGCTGGTAGCGGCGATGACAGCCGTGACCGGCCCCGCTCTCCCCACCCACACACACTCCATTCTCTGCCTCCTCTTCATTGGTGGAGGAGGGACTCGTTTGGCGGTACCACTTTGTTTCCGTCGTGTTCCTCAAGCCTCTCGGCTGGCTCCACGGGTGTGGCTCCTGTTCTTCGTCGCCGCGGTTCTCGTCGAGTTCAGGGGACGGCATGCTATATTACATCATTCTTGTGATGGCGGTCCGGCCGGGCCGAGGTGTAAGATCGAGGTCGGCGCGGGGAGGTACCAGAATGTTCTTCGTGTTTGTTGGATGTTCTTTTGCATCCTCCGGGGAGAGCGCCCTCGAGAGTTTTTCAGTTTTGGCCAGCGGAGGGCCTCATGTTCTTGAAGGGTGTTGTTATGTCCCGGGTCCGACCGCAATCCTGGTAATCCCACCAGCCTGCCTGCTCACCGCGTTCTCTCTGGCCGCCTTGGCCGAGTACGGGTCCGCGTCCGCCGCCCTCCCGCAGCTGCTTGGGCGGGTGGTCGCCAGCAGAGCCGAGGAGGAAGAGGACGGAGAGGACTGAGCTGCTTGTCTTTGGGCGTCGCGAAAGGGAGGGGGGGGGAGGGGGGGGCGATAAATGGGGGGCGGGTGGGGGGCGAGGGCTGCAGAAAAGGGGCCTTGCAGGGCCCCTACACGGGCCCAGTAGGGCCGAAAAGGAAGCCCTTTGGGCCCGAGAAGTGCGCCTTTCTTCTCCCCCAGGTGTCGCTCCTCATTACGCGACGCCCACTGTCTGGGTCATCACGGCGGGGCAAGCTTGGACCTCTTCGGCGCCGTTCCTATCTTATCGTTCGCCTCTTCCTCTTCCTCCTCCTCCTCCTCCTCCTCCTCCTCCTCCTCCTCCTCCTCCTCCTCCTCCTCCTCCTCCTCCCCCTCTCCCAGACCCCCTCCCCCTCCATCTCCTCCACTTCTTCGCAGGGCAGGGTTGCCCGCCCACCCGCAGCTGCCGCCGCCGAGCTCGTCGTGGTGGCACCCGCGTTCATCTGCCTGGCACTGGCCGCCTGCCTTCGCCTATTTGTTGTTGTTGTTGCTGTTGTTGTTGTTGTTGTTGTGGTTGTTGTTGTTGTTGGTGGTGGTGGTGTTGATGTTGTTGTTGCTGCTGGTGTTGTTGCTGTTGTTGTTGGTGTTGTTGGTGTTGTTGTTGAACATTATTTATTCTAAAGAATAATTATTGTTGGGCCCCCTGGTGCGCGCCCCCCCTGCGCGGCCTAGGCCGCAGCTACATTTTCATCATTTTCGTGAGGAAGCCTCAGAAAAGAGGGTGTGTACAGGATCCGGCTGTTTTGTTGTAATCCGCTTTCCCTTGCAAAAAAACAATAGAAAATGACATTTCTTGTTCTAATATAATCAAATTTCAAGAATCCCTTGCAAAAAATAAGGTAAAGTGGACATTCGCGCGCGCAAGACGAAATCCTTCCAAAACCTTAGTGTTCGCAACGATTTTAACATAAAAACATCAAAAAACCAATGGTTTTTCAACAAAAAATTGTCAAAATCTCATCCCGCGCGCTCTTGCGGATTCGTAGGAAACCCAACACTTTTTAAACATTTCTGTCAAACGGGCTTTTGCGAGCAACTTTTTCGAACTTCTGCGACAACGGTTGCGCACCTGCCAGGGCCATCATCCCTGTCAAATAATACCATGCGGGACACATTCGTTAACTTCTGTGGGTTAACAAGGCTTAACAACTTCTGTGGGTGTACGAACGTAGGCTTAACAACTTCTGTGGGTGTGTACTCCACGCCAGTGTAGTAGCCACGGTCGTCCGCAGGCCACGAAGTGAAGTGTCCGAACGTCATAGGGCGGGAAGCTGGGTGTGGGTGGTGGCGAAGAGTCGTGTGGATATTTGGTAGAGCTTGCACTGCCCCCCCACAAAGTGGGGGTATTGGCTGGCGTCGCATGAAAACCCTGGCACTGGTGAGAACACTGAGCGTTCGGGTAAAGTGATTGCTGTTGTTGTTGTTGGTGTTGGTGTTGGTGTGGTTGTTATTGTTGTTGGTGGTGGTGGTGGTGGTGTTGTGGTTGTTGTGGTTGTTGTGGTTGTTGTGGTTGTTGGTGTTGTTGGTGTTGTTATTGTTGTTGCTGTTGCTAGTGTTGTCTATGTTGCTGTTCTTGGTGTTGTTGTTGCTGGTGTTGTTGTTGTTATTGTTAGTGTTGCTGTTGTTGTTGGTGTTGTTGTTGTGGTTGTTGATGTTGTTATTGTTGTGGTGGTTGTTGTTGGTGGTGGTATTGTTGTTGTTGTTGTTGAACCTTCATTCTTGAAGAATAATTATTGTTGATCCCCCCTACCGGTGCACATTGATTTTTTCAATTGAAGTGCCCCCCCCCAGGGCTCGCGCTTTGTTTTTTGTGAAAGAAACTCTTGCTGCTCAAACTGGCCCCCTGGTTACAACAACAACAACGGCTCCCGCTTGAGACTTCTTCACAATTTAGCCAGGACCC
>CAUYUJ010000549.1:60000-67500 GCA_963575745.1 Prorocentrum cordatum
CTCCAAGAGGCTTCTCGTCGCCACAGCCACATGCGCTTCGCCAAGCGGGCCAGGCCGGACCCCAGAAAGGAGGGGTCCAGGCCATGATTTGTTGGACTGCTGTGGGCCGAGCGGGAGGGCCGCCGGAGCCTCCGTTGGCCATCGCCCGAGATGGGGGAGAGCATCATGCCCTCCTCCTCCTCCTCCTCCTCCTCCTCCGCTCCTCCTCCTCCTCCTCCTCCTCCTCCGCCTCCTCCTCCTGCTCCTCCGCTCCTCCTCCTCCTCCTCTTCCTCCTCCTGCTCCTTCTGCTCCTCCTCCTCCTCCTCCTCCTCCTCCTCCTCCTCCTCCTCCTCCTCCTCCTCCTCCTCCTCCTCCTCCTCCTCCTCCTCCTCCTCCTCCTCCTCCTCCTCCTCCTCCTCGTAGCCACTGTGGCTCAAGCTGTGCTTTGCCGCCTCCCGCGGGGCGCTCGGGCGATGGCGGCGGTCGGCCCCTCCGTGGGGATGTGCGCGAGATGCTGGTGGCCTTCGGCCCGCTAGCGCAGGCGGCGGCGGCGGCGGCGGCTGGCGCTGCTGCTGGAGGACGAAGTCTCCAGGTCGTGGCGGCGCCGGTTGCGGCGGCGATCCGCACTGGCGTGGAGGTGCTGACCGATCTGGCTCCGTCGCCCCACATCGTGGACGGCGACAAGGTGCGCGAGTAAGAGAAGAAGCAGGTAGCGGACTTCAGTGGCTCCGACGAGGTGCACAAGGAGGTCGACGCGCGCTTTGGCATGGTGCGGTCCTTCCTCACGCGCATGGTCGGGGCAGAAGGCGTACAGGAACGTGGCGCTGAAGGACGGCCTGGGTGCTGGGGTTGAAATCCTCCCCAAGACCACGCTGGAGGCCAAGCGTCGACACCGTGGAGGGCGGCGCCTTTTGCATGCCCTGGACATGACCCAGTGCGAGTGGGAGGATAGCAAGGCCACTGATGAGGTGAAGAAGGCGACCGCGATCACGAACGGCCCCGTGAAGCTCATGGATGCGAAGGCCTCCACGGCGCAGGCCCAGGTGATCGTGGAGACCGAGAAGATGGAGACCCAACCTGGCCTGTGGCTTCGGGGGGTGCTGGACATTTCGCTCCTGGCCCAGTACGGCCTGGCCCGCGTCGTGACGGTCGCCAGGAAGTACGAGGTCATGCAGCAGGCGGCCTTCGGCGTCCAGCAGGCTAAGACCGCCTCGGCGCGGGCGGAGGCCTGGATCGACGCGGCCGCTAATGAAGTCGTCGACGATGTTTTGGGCGTGGAGGAGGACGAGCGCGCTGCGTTCATGGTGAAGCCCGGCCTC
The DNA here is from genome assembly GCA_963575745.1 of Prorocentrum cordatum. Lineage (NCBI taxonomy): Eukaryota > Dinophyceae > Prorocentrales > Prorocentraceae > Prorocentrum > Prorocentrum cordatum. The sequence goes on from CAUYUJ010000549.1 coordinate 61,300, forward strand.
CCGCCCTGAAATGCAGCCATCGTGAGTGCCGCAGAGGCTCGCGCACTCCTGCGAGACGCCTGCTTCGGCGCGGAGTCTCGTGCTCCTCCCGCGCCCCGCCTGGCGGGCGGGGGCTCGTGTTTCTCCGCCGCCGGGGCCTTTTCGCGCGGGGGCTCGTTTTCCTCCTGCGCCCCGCTGCTGTCGCGGACGCTCCTGTTCCTCCTGCGGCAGGCGCCCTGGGGTTGTCGAGGCTCGCGTTCCTCCTGCGACCCTAGGGGCTGCAGAAAGTCCGCAGGTGATTGCGAGTCACTCGCCCAGCCTTTCAGCGCGGGAAACAATCGCCCTCCTCCTGTTCCTCCTCCTCCTCCTCCTCCTCCTCCTGCTCCTCCTCCTCCTCCTCCTCCTCCTCCTCCTCCTCCTCCTCCTCCTGTGCCCGAGGCCTCAGTGAGCAAGCACTGCGTCGCTCCATGTATCGCGCTATGCAGTGCGAGCCTGGGCATAAACAGAAGCCGTGAATTCCCATCGGTAGCAACGCCCGAGCCGACGGGGGTGGATTGGGAAGGGCGAGCGAGGAGGATGGGCTGGGCGAGCGGGGGATGGGGGGGGGCAGTGGGGGTGGGCGCGGATGCTGCTGCGAGCGCCGCTGGTTTCGGCCTCGCCTCCAGGCGGTTTTGTTCCGATGCGTGGGCGCTTCAGGCGCCGTGAGGCGCCATTAAGACCATGCCGCCGATTCGCTGGCCCCTTTCACTTGCTATCCCTCCGCATCGTCCGCCCGAGAGTGGGATGGGGGGGAGGTGTCGGGAAGGGTCTCGAGGCACAGCCTCGGGCAGAGAAGCCGCAGACGATCAGCTCGTGAGAAAGGGGTGCGATATCGTATTCTTGAGTTCTTGCTCTCACCAGTGCATGTACACCTCGTGATTACCACTGGAGGCCGCAGCGTCAGAGTATGCCACCTTGGTTTTCCCGCAGCACAGCGCTTGCACTGGTTCGGGGTCATTTGCTTGTGCCGCCAAGTCATCGTCCCGCGGTTCTGGGTTCTCGCCCACTGGACGTCGTGTGAGGAGGAAGAGGACGAGGAGGAGGAGAAGGAGCTGGAGGAGGAGGAGGAAAGGCAGGAGGAAGAGGAGGAGGAGGAGGAGGAGGAGGAGGAGGAGGAGGAGGAAAAGGAGGAGGAGGAGGAGGAGGAAAAGGAGGAGGAGGAGGAGGAGGAACGGCTTTGTGCCCGCCCCGTGCGCTGGCGGATGGTTCCTGACGTGCGGCCGGTGGGCGCGCGTGCCCGCTGCGTGGAAGCCGCCTCGGGGTGCTCCCTGGACCCTCTTGGCCCGTCTTGGCGCTCCCGGGCCTCCGTGGACAAGCCGCGCGATGCGCCCCCAAAGCCGTATGCAAGCAGCTCCACGAGTCGTGCGAGCAGCCCCAGGAGATCCGGCCACGGGGGCGCCCAGGGCTTTCCGAAGAGAGTGTCAGACTCCTCGAAACAGGGCACGCGAAGGGACCTGTCGGCGGCGAGCGAGGGGGGGAAACGAGAAGGAGAATGCCTTTTCAGAAGGCGGCGTGACTTCTCAGAAGCCCTCGCGCCTTCTGAGAAGTTGTTCTGGCTTCGGGGAAGGCTCGGAAAACTTCTCAGAAGGCCGGGGGACTTCCGAGCCTTCTGAGAAGGCCTTCTCTTTCTCATTTCCCCCCCTCGCTCGCCGCCAAACCTGGGGACATTCCGCTCGGCGCCTAATTGCGATACGGTGGTGGATGTTCACGCGCAAATTCGTTGTTTTTGTTGGCACCTTTTCGCACGGTTACGAACGAAGGCACGTCTAATTGCGGAAAAGCATCGGAGCCCAAAAGCCATGCCCCGTGGGCCCTTCTCCAAAGCTTATCAAAGCTTGTCAATACAACCTCAAGGATCCGCCAGTGGCGCCAGGAATCCCGAGGATGGCCCGAGCAGGCGACGAAGCCTTCACGACGGCCCCGAACCAGCTCGAACGCCCCCAGTGATGTCGGCAGCATCAGTCGACTGCCGCGTCTGGCGAACATCGTCGGACGTATTTTTGTTTTCACGGAGGCCACTCGCAGTGCGTGCCCTCCATCGAGCCCTCAGCCCTCTACACCGGTGACTAGTGAGGGGGTCCGCAGGTGGTCGCGAGGCACTCGCCCAGCCTGTGAGCGCGGGAAAAAAGAGGAACGCCCCCAATCTGCTTCTATAAGTCCCAGGACGGCTGCCAGAGCCCCAGAGGCGCGAGGATGACACTCGAGAGGCCGCAAGAATCGAGCAGCGTTGGTGTTCTTGGGGTTTGCTTTTGACTTTTGCATGCTCGCTTTTCCGCTCGTCAGGGCGCCCAAGACGGCCCAATATCGCCCCAGGATCGCCCCAAGACAGCCCAGAAGTGCCCCAAGAGGAGCCCGAGACAGCACAAGAAAGCTCCACGACGCTCCAAGAGAGCGCCCCGCGAGGCTAGATGCGGCCGAGGTGGGCCCCAGCACTGCAAGAGACCCCTGAGACGGCCCATGTGGCCCCAAGGTATCCCCAGGCGTTGCCAAGGCAGCCCAAGAGGCCCCCAATCCGGCGCCAAAGCGGGCCTCGAAGACCTCCCAGAGGCTGCCCAGGAGGCCCTGAAACGGCATGGACGGGTGCCCAACCCCAGGAGCACCCCAAGCGGGTCACACGACGACCCACGAGGTTCTCAGGAGGCACCCGAGAGCACCCAAGAGTGACCCAAAAAGTACCGAGACGGAGCCCAGGATGTCGCGGACGAGGGGGATGGGAGATTTCCTCGTGCAGCCATCCTCCTTCCTTCAGCCCTCCCTCTGATCTCTCCCCTATGCTCCTCCTCCTCCTCCTCCTCCTCCTCCTCCCTTCGACCTCCCTCTCCCCTAGTCCAGACCTTCCCTCCCCGTGCTTCCCCCCCTCCATATCCCCTTTGCCTCTGCATCCGCTCCCCCTCCTCCCTCTGCCTCTCCCTCTCCTCCCTTCCCCTCCCCTCCCTCGCTCCCCTCCCCTCCCTCGCTCCCTCCCTCCCTCCCTCCCACTCCCCCCTGGTTCCCTTACCAACGCGATCAGCGGAGGGCGACAGAAACTAGATGGCCACAGGAACCATGCCATGCACCCATCTGGGCCTTCTGGAAGCCTCAAGGCGTGTGTGGAAGGACTGAAAAGGATGCGGAGATGGAGGAGGAGGAGGACCAGATAAACCCAGGAGGTATCATCATGTACCGTACCCCCCGTCCCGAGCCCTCTCCTCAGAAATCCCAATCGGCCTTCTTCTTCATTGCAAGAAGCGCCCCTCTCTTGAAACACCAGCACCTATGGGCCTGCCATGCAGGCGAGTGCCTCGTTGCAAAGAAGGGACTGCCTTGCATCCTCCCAGCGCCCAGTCAGGAGCACGAGAAGGTGTTGTCACACAGCTCAACAGGGGTGCCCGGCGATATCCCCGTTTTGAAACAGGATCGCCCCATCCGTGTGGTTGCTGCACACATGTACACTCACGCCCATGAGTTCCGAGGAGGCCTCCAGCGAGAGCCCCATTGAACAAGAAAGTAGTCCTCCGACCTCGTAGCTGTTACAAACCGTCCTCCGCCCTTGCGTCTGCTGCAAATTAGGACAGATTCGTGCGGCGCTAGGGCGACCCAGTTTGAACATCACAAGTGCTCAATCCGTGTAACTGTTTCACAAGTATAAGACGAATCTGCGTGGCATGGCATTCAGATGAGAGCTCAATTTTGCAAAACGACCCCCTCCATCTTGGTAGCCGACTCACTATTGAGCCGAATGTGCGCGGCGATAGGACGAGATCCCCAGTTTGAAAACGACCTGTGTTCCATCATGGTAGTTGTTGCTAATGTCAAGCTTGAGGGTCATAAATGGTCATATTGTCTCATGCGAAACGCCTGGCCCGCCCTACAGACAAGCTAGGGGTGCCACAGGGGGAAGTTATTTATGGGGAAAGGGGATAGAGATAGCTCCAGGAGGGTTCCAAGATGGCCCAGATTGCCCCACGCTAGCCCAAAAGGGCCCTCCAGAAGAGATCAGAAGAATCCAAGGCGGGACAGGAGGGCTTTGAGAAAGTCTACAAGGCCTCCTCCGGCCTCCTCTCGTTTTCGATTGCAACGCTTTGCGTTGCACTGCCATTGCGCAGTCCATTTTGCAGTATTGCATCGTTTCGCGTTGAGCGTGCATGGTGGATGCTTGCCGGTAATATGTGTCTATGCTCGACCGGCACTCGGGCTACTTCTTGATATGATATTCAAGTCTTGTGGGTGCGTACGTGCGTGCAGCGGTACGCGCTTTGAGGGCTGGGGCCAAGGCGGTGACTGCCGCCGACCGCGAGCGTCACCCGCGCAGCTCTCATGCTGCCGCTGCCCCCGCTCAGGCCACCCAGGACCGCGCAGCAGCACCACCACTGAGACCGCTGTTCACCATGGGTGTGCGGCACCCACGGCCGCGCACTGCCACCAGCGGCCACTTGTCTTGAGTCGGGCATGTCCCTCTACGGGAGGAGTAGTCAAACGTAGGAAAAATACCTTTCGACGCACCCAACCCATTCTACATTAAGTGACAAGAGGGGTTGGCCCAAACTTATCAGGACAATAACAGTGCAGGCGCCGTTGTATGTTGTGTAAGCTACGTGGGATACGCGCACGTGGCATGATTCACAGGACAAAAATAGAAGGACGAGGAAGGAGGGCCCAGGCTCGAAAAGGACATGGGGGTGGGAACGAAGATCAGGTGAAGGACGCGAGAGGGGGCCGAACAGTCAGCGCGGCAGCAGCATAGAGAAGGTGACGAGGGGATGTGGGCGACGACGAAAACAACGGGGGGAGACAGGAGAATATTGCTCCTGTCGGTTGTACGCCAGCGCAAGAAGCGAGCGAGGCCTGGCTCGCCCGCCAGCGCCGCCAAGTATGCGGGCGGCCCGCGGACCCGGAAATCCAGGCCGGGGTCGCGTATCGTCAAGAGGTTGTCCACGGTCGTCGCCCTCGGCAGCATCGCGTAGAGATGCAGCCAGAGTTCGTCCATTTTCTTCGCATCCTTAAATCCGGCGTCGACAATGACACCGCGGTGCATGGTGCGGCCCAGGCAGGACGTCAGGACTTCGGCAAGGGAGATGGCCAGGCCGGCGCGCGTGAACGTATGCTTCAGGAAGGCAAGAGGGCTCGAACTCTGCGGCTCGATGAAGGCGAGGCGCGCCGCGTCCGCGGCGTCGATGCTGTCATCGAGCTCCGCGAGCGTCTTGCCGCAGGGGATGGCATTGTATTTGTCCATGCGCGCCCACACGCCGTACGGCAGGTACCGAAGGTACGCCGAACGTCAGTCGGCCTTCGCTGCCTCGTCCTCATTTTTCGAGTTGACGGCCACATGGACGACCTCGCCATCGGCGGCCTTGACGAGCCTTGTGGTCTGGTCCAGGCGCTCCAGCAGGTGGATGCGCGCGCCCACGTGCAGGGGTAGCATCCCGCGCGCAACGCCCGCGCCCGGGTCCGACAAACAATTTCGTCAAAGAATACGCATGGCACCTGGAGGCGCAGGCATGGCACGCCGCACAAGGGATCGATGGAAGAATGTGCAGGTCCGAAAAACAAGTCGTGAAATTATATTCTGGGCGTCACAAAATTGAAGGCCCAGCAATTTTCGAAAGTGGCGACAGTTCCGCAGGTCGCAGCCCCACGGGAATGGTGAAGTTGAATCTTAATCCGGGTGTGACGCCATTCCGGTGGAGCCCCCAGCAACCCCAGAAAGTGGCGATAGTTTTGCAGATTGCAGCCCCGCAGAATGGCGAGATCTAGTCCAAATTTGCGTATCGCGTCACTCTGGTGGACCCCCCAGCAGCCCTCGAAAGTGGCGACAGCTTCGCAGATCGGACCCCACTGGGATGGCAAGGTTTCATCTGAATATGCGTAGCACGCCACTCCGCTGAAAGCCCCTGCAGCCTCGAAAGCGGCGACCATTTCGCAGATCGCTGCCCCACAAGGATGGCGAGGTCGAATCTGAATGTGCGTAGCACGTCACTCCGCTGGATCCCCCAGCAGCCCTCGAAAGTGGCGACACCTTCGCATATTGCAGCCCCACACGGACGGCGAGATCTAATCCAAATTTGCGTATCGCGTCGTTCCGCTGGACCCTCAAGCAACATTCGAAAATGGCGACCGTTTCACAGATCGAAGCCCCACAGGGATGGCGAGGTCTGATCTGAGTTTGCGTAGCACGTCACTCCGTTGGACCCCCCAGCAGCTTTC